>JAVJGG010000094.1:10298819-10343334 GCA_035590195.1 Aviceda cuculoides | reverse complement strand
CATGATTTAATCCAGAAGGTTCTCCCTTTGACTTTGACTTGACATGCTTTTTTGAATAGTTAGTAGATTCAACCACCAGCTCATAAAACAAAGGTAGGCCCTTGTTTCAGAGTCCTGTTCTAATACCTCTCTCCTGGAAAACAACTAGCAAAATTGGCAAGAATAGAGGCAATTACCATAAGTTATACTAGTATACTGTGATGGTAATATATATAAAAAATAGTCCTCAAAGGAAAGCCTGTTTGCGTATAACTAGCCCAAATACATCAAGACCACCTCAGGGATGGGCCATACAAAATATGTGGCTGTGGGCTGATCATATAATCCAAAACTTCCATAGATACCAACCTACAAACTGAACTATTTTCCTAGGGTGCAGATAGCAGCAGGAGTGTTAATCCTGGTTTTCTAGTGAGGAAAAAGCAAAACCAAATTAACAGACTTGCAAGTTGCCTGTCATATCACAGAAGCAAAATCAAGTTAAAGCTCACGATTCCCTGAACTACATCTGATCTATTCAATCACAGTGTGCATTGGACAGAAGACTTAAAACTTCATCCTCCCTTGCATGGGATTGATCTGCACTAGAAGAGACAGTTTACGTAGCCTAGTTAATAAGGTTGTTGGAATCTCTCCGTCAGGAGGTAAATGGCACGACTTTCTCTCATAGGTGACTAAAGATCCAGATGACCAACAAGCATTGAAGAAAAATGTTTTAGGCACATCTAAAAGAAAAAACTAAGGCATAGCCTCTGCCCAGAGAATGTGATGGAAAATTCTGCTACTGAACTGTTCATACACTAACCCCCATCAGGCATTTATAGTTTTAACTCTACTGAAGCTTCTCCAAATGTTTATCCTTGGCCTTAAAATTTCAGCCCTGTCTTTCTGAATGATTATTAAAAAGTGAGATAGCTTGAAGATATTTTATCTCTCTGCCTTATGGCAAATAGGTTGTGCTTTTGATGGAAATTGTTCTTTTTCTTACCTTCCAGAAAAAAATATCAGCCTTCACACCAATGATTTAAAAAAAATAAATCTAGGATAGCTTTAAGGTGTTTGTAAATTGTGCAGCAATTAAAAATGTTGTCAAAATATTTTGAAGAGTCTAAAAAAAGTTTGTATTCATAGAAATTTTACAGACTAAATAGAAAAAAATATTTTTAAAAGTGTAGAGAAAAAATTATTCTTTCATAATTCGTTTTCCCCAGTTTCTGCTTACAACCTCTCCATATAAATTTAGCACTTTATTTCCATTTTCTTTCCTAGAGGGAAAGAATACAGAGCAGGATTTTTTTATCCTTGACTGTTTTATCTGTCATTAAAGAACACAGTAAGCATGTTAACTTTCCAGGCATACTTACTTCCCTTTGAGTGTAGTTCAACCTTAGCAGTCTCAGCACTCCACATTATTTCAGTCAGTATAAAGAAAGAGATGAGGAAGTATTGCTCAAGTATCTTTCCAATGTATCTTTCTACCCTGAATATACTCTGTATATTTCCCTTGGAATTTGTAGCCGATAAAAAATAGTTCTTTAATAGCTACAAAAGAGAACTAGATCAATAAAATCACTTTAATTTTTATTCACTACCAAACAGACCTGAATTTGGGCTTGGAAACAACTGTTTAATTCTCTTGACTTAATGAGATCTCAGTCTCAATTGAGCAAAGTAATTACAAGAATATTTTTAAAGTACTTAAAACATTTTAATGGAATTATTCTAATACAGAATGATGCCCTTCCCTGCCTATTTTATGCTACAAAGGATGTCAAAACAGCAAAAGATTATAAACATTAACAGTTCATAACATCAGAAGCACAAATGCTACCTCACTGGTATTCAGCTCTCCAGTTAAAAATATTTTTACAGCAGCTGACAACGTTGACAGTGTCATGAAGCAAATAAACAAGAACAACAAAAATATAACTGAAAATTCAGTCACTAACTAGCCAAGCACACTGTATCTCCTCTTTTCCGTACAGGGAAATCCACTTGGCCCTTCCAGCAATACATTGCAAAGTTCACAGACCTTGACAGTCTCTGTGAACTTCTCATCTGCTAAACCGTACAACTCACCCTGTCTTTCATGCTCTGCACCGTGGAAGACATAGGATCTCTCCCACACCTATTGCTTCTGCTGTACTAAAGGACATAAGTGTTTTTATTATATCATAAACCACTGTCTGAATCTAATGATCTAATCTTACATTTCATACAGTTTTCTTTCAGATTTGGCATCCCAGTGAGGAATGTTGAGCTCCTGTGGATTTTATCTTACTTCAGCTGTCTGAGTGGAGTCCCACATTTCTTCAGGAGTGCTTGACTTGTTTTGATTGCAATTCTCCTGTAATGAATAACATGTAACAAATCCTACAAATCTCAGCACCTGCTGGTTCAGAGTCATGCCAACATCACTATGAAAACTTTCCAGCATCATCTTATAAAATGGTTCCCCGTCACACCCATCAGCTGTTGGCAGGGAGCCGACTGGAACCTTAATTCCTCAGTCTCTACTCAAAATGAATAATTACCATTCTATTTCCCTCCAGTACTCAGGGCAGATGCCACTGAATGAAGGTTCGCGACAAGTTCCCGCTTATCCTGCACTACCCCAGTGTTTACAGAAAGGTACAAATTGGCACACTCTGCTGCCTTGCACAGTCTCTTCACCAGCTATACCACTTGGTTGGTGCTGGGAAACTTTGGTGTGACTGAACCAGCAGGCACAACTGGACTCTGGAGGTGCTTTCATCTTTAATTTTTCATTACCATTCTGAAGCATCATTTTTATTACAAAGGGAGCATACCAGAAAACATATTCTGTATAATCAAAACATTTAGAAACAATTAGTCCTTTATTACAAGCAGGTGATAAAAATAACAACGCACAGGAAGTGTGAGTATACAACCTTCACTTTCTCAGGGAGCTTAATGACTCCCAGCCTTCAGTCACGCACATGACATCAAGACTCAGATATCACAATACGTGCTACCACTGACATGCTATTAAATGACTTAAATGTCATTTCTTACTTCAGCAGCAAAACTCTATAGAAAAAAATGCAGTCTATCAGTATTATAAATGAAATGCTCAATGCTTGCAAATATATAGTTATAGCTGCTTGCTGTCCCAAACTTTGAAGCTGGCCTGGTTAAAATCTATTCAGTATGCTTTCCTCCTCCCTTTCCAATCACCTCATGTTTAATCCCATTCTGTCAGTACAGTGGAGGAATGAGACTTGAATCATTAAAGAAATCTCAGCGGAAGGGGCAATTGCAAAGCTGCATTGCCTCCGTTCTTTCCTTTCCTGCTTTCTCCTTTAACCAAATGGACAAACATGCCCCCATTGCTAACTTCCCTTCGAGTCTTCTCCTGGCTAAAATCTGCCTCCTTTGAAAAGGTCTCTCAGCACCACTGCAGCCCTACATCCTCCACTATGATGAGGGCCTCTCTCCTGCGTTTCCAGAGCCGAGCCTAGGAGTCTCCGCATAACCTCACTGGCCAGGTCCTCCAGGTGGCAAGTAAGAGAGTCCTGTGGCTCAAGGAAAGAGCAGAGTTGAAAGTCTCGCATGAGCAGTGACAAAGCTAAACATACAGATTCTTGGCTCTCTACCATCCCTGCGCAGTTGTTTACTTCAGTGCAAAGGGAGTATAATACACAGTAAAATCTAAATGCATTTGCTACCTCATGTCACTAGTGGTACCTATAAATCTACCTGAAAGGTGGGAAGCAAGAGTAGCCAGCCTGTATTTCCCTCCCCCACAGCTTTTTTTCATTTTTCACAGCTAGAGCTTGAAGAGAGTCTTGAGAGACATGCAGCTAAGGGAAGCTGCCTTTAGTGCTCTGACCTGTCACACAATCTGAAAAGCTATCCCTCAGATACTTACCTAAAATTCAGATGCTGGTAAATTCCAGTGATCAGCAGCAGATTCAGGATTTCTTCTATTTACTGATATGATCATAGAAAACAGATGGTTTAAACCAGTTTACTGCTTAAAGACTTCCTAATGAAATGAAACGAAACTGAAGTTTTGGAGCTTTTTGCATTCAAGACTACTATGCACTGGTAATGAAACTGTCCATAATATCACTACGATCCTTCTTTGGAATTACAGCTGATAGAGTTCTGCACTCTCACAATGTGACTTCAAGGTATAGTTCAGGCATCTCTGCTGTGCTGTAAACTAGTTTGTGTTTCACCACGGAGCCACAGATCCACAAGGCAAAGCTGGAAACCGGTTGCAATACAGTCATATTAAGAAAGCCCCTTTATAACTCATTAAATAGAAATAGGTGGATTCATTAAGTCTTAATACCAACATAAGGATTAATTTACCCACCCGTATGCTTAACCAGCTCTGAAGTGCACACAAGGATGGGAAAATTATCTTTTTCCAATACTTCTGGGTTTCAAATTACAAGCTGGTGTTGCTACCAACCCTGTACTGACAGCATTGCCTTGCTGAGATGGCCAGCACAGCACTTGCACTGCCTAATATGCTTCATCTTGAGAATAGCAATTGTAACAGCACTTCACCTTCCATCTTCACTCAGTAACACTTCCATAAATCTATTTATATTATCCTAGTCTCTCTCTAACTTTCAGATGCATTTTCCCCCACTTACTTCACAAGGTCAAGACAAAGACTCTTAACATGTATTGCCAGTATCTGTATCAGTTTACTCCCAACAGCAACAGTACAAGACTTTTACTTGCCCATTTCTATACTAGGCCTCTTTCTTTTGACACCCATGAAACAAACAACAGATGGATCAATTCTAAGAGCAGCCTATGTACTGAACCAAATGCTGGGGGAAGCAGAAACAGTTCTGTATGCAGTAGGATGACAAGAATTGGTCACAACTGAAACAGCCATTTCAAAACTGAAATCAGCACTAGGAGTAACTATTATAGCAAGAAACAACCACAGTGTTTCAAGAGCTAGGTGGTAGAACAACACAACACTGTCTATTCCCATACAGTATCTCATCTATGCCACAGCCAAACCCCATACCTGTGGAGGTCGGAGCTCAGTTTAGGAACTCCCCGTGAACTGCAGCACTTCCTTTCGCCAGATGACCATCAGCCCCTGAACTCATCCTGCTGCACTTGCTCCAGAGGGACAGGATACCCATCAACTTAACCAGACAAAAGGCAGCGTTCAAGGAACAGAAAGCACAGGTCAACAGAGATCTGCAAATAGCAGTTAAATTAGAAGGGGATTAGCTAACTAAAAAGTGACAGGAAGAGGGAACACTCAAGGAAAAGTAGTAGGGAGGCAAGTTGAGGGATGAAAGGTGGCCACATTTGGAGTCAAGGTGAGATAAATAAAGGGCAGGGGGACACTTTGAGCAAACAGCACACCAGCACTGGGAAGGAACAGTACTGAAGAAATATTCCTGACTCTACAAGATCCTGGCTTTGTCTTCACCTGCAGTGTCTCCCAGTCACTGCGGAAAGGGGACAACGGTGTCCTGCAGCTATGTGTTTCCAGTGCTAGATTTGGGGGTGGGGACTTTGAGGGTGAGGAGAGGGAAACGTGTGGCACTTGCTTCAACCAAGGGTAACAGAAAATATGTAGCACTATTTATTCTGTAAAATAAGTAATAAGGAACATAACCACACGAGAAGCATGACAAGCTTCTCATTTACTTGGCTATTATTTTTTGCACATGTGTACTTTTTTAACATAACCTCAGCCACAAAAAGTCATATCCTGTTGTTAATTTACAGAAACTAAGCAGAGGCTCTGTAACAGAGGTTAATTTTGGTTTAAAATAAATGAAGTACCACATAATCACATACTGCTGTTTAAGCTGATTAAAAGCAGTGTCTGGACAAAGCCTAGTATTTTTCTGGCAATTTTTTTCACAACTGAAGACAGCCTTTTGTGAACTAGGATTATGCCTGTTCTAAGATCTGTCATCCAGGTCTCCAGTGTCAGTAGGCTCCTGTGACACATGTGAGTCACAAGGACAACCTCTCATGATTAATTCCAACAACTCTATATTGCAGCTGCCTGCCTTAGAGATGGCTCAATCCCAAGGGACTCTCTGCCTAACTTTGCCATTAGAGGCTGTAAGTTCAAATTCCATCGGAATTGGTGGTTTTTTATTGAGAAACCTATTTCCTTTTGTCCTGCACCTGGTTTTGCATAGGACTTTGCTTGTTGCTCTGCTAAGTAGAAAAATGTATGAATCAAAACATTTTGCACACATACTGGCTAATTAAGAGTAATTAACCTAAATGTCACAGAAATAAAACTAAACAAAAAAGAATAAAGAGATATGATCACAGTTTACACATCTATTGTTGCAAAAGGTGAAAGGCAATGAATCAGCTGCAAGAGGTTTGTTGTACCCATTTCACCTGTTCCCTGTCAATTAATGTAACTTAGTAGTATGGTAAAATCAAACAAGTTAAGCCTAACCAAATCATCTGAAATAGACAGATGAAGATGAGTTCTCCAAGTAGAAAGTTCTGGTTTGCCCTCACATTCATTATTTCAGCCCAAACTGAAACTTCAATTATATGGTTAAATCTGTGTTGTTTTTTATCTGTGAGATCCCATCCCTCTTGAGAGTATTAAATGGGCAATTATTCAGCTTCCAGTGTGTGCATGCAGACCTCACTGTTAAAAAAGGTAAGTCTCTGATTCTGCCAGAATGATTCTGCCAAACCTCTAGCCCAAGCACTTAAATGTAAAAACTACTGTCATGTTTTGCTTTTTACCCTCAGAAAACCCACACAATTTCCTGTCTTTATTCAAGGAATGGAGCATGGAGCTGTTCTGTCCAAATTAAGTTCACAGAAGTCTAGCACGAACTTTGTTTCGGGGGAAAAGAGGCTGAATAACTACAGTGAAGCGGGGAAGTTTGAAGCATTCAGTGCCTTCTTTGCGTTAATGGTGGAGGCTGACACCTTTCCAGTGTGGTATAACAGACACTGAAACAGGCTCATGCATAGATCTGTGGGATCTGCAGTTCTCAGATGACTGCTATATTCAGTGAGTAAAGTTGGGGAACTGGTGGGGAATGCAGAAGGTTTTGCAAGGCAAGGCTGTACTGCTCACATAGTGAGTGAAAATATTTTATTAACAGCATCAATATAGCAAACTAAACTGTAAACCACAGAATTGCAGTCAGTCACTATTATCTCAAGATGAAGCAGGAACAGTTATCCTTATCCATTGTAAAATGTATTTAGATTATTAAATCCCCTCTGTTAATTCAGCTAATTATTTAACCCATGAGAAACATTTCTGTCTATTCCTGCAGTACATCAGTCTTTCCTGTTCTAATTACTATTGTCCCTGATATGAAAAATAATGCAATTTCAGTTTTATTGCCAAAAAACATCTCACATAGAAAAATCCCGAACAACAGAGCTTACTGGCAAGAATAAAGAGACATTTAACAAAGTAGAACTCACAAGTTAGCTAATCTCTCTTTTTCTTGGACTCAGTCCTCTTTCAAGGGATTATGTGATCATGCTGCAAAACTATAACATTGACTACAACATTGAGATTCATGTAGAGTTGTGAGTCATGGCTGAGGAGCTCTAAAAGCACTATTAAAATATCTAACTTCACATAGTGCAGAGCTCACTTTTAATAAAGACATTCAATAACTACCATAACAGTTATTTCTTTACAATTATAATCCTACCCAAATATAATTATGCTTAAATTACTGAAATTTCTGTGGGCCAAGGCATGTACATTCATAGAGATTACATCCATATTCAATTCCAACTGAAGGAAAGAGAAAGCTATAACTGAATACAGCAGTGCTCAGCACCACTGACTACCATGAGAATTAGTGAAGAGAAATTCCCTATGTACCTTTTGAGTTCTGTGTATCTCGGTTGTACTCCCTCTACAAGTCATAAGGGGGGACCTAATTAGATCTGTACATGGAAGTCATTCCCCACCTCTCATCATCTTTGCTGCCCTTCTCTGTATTTGCTTTCCTTATGCCCTTTTTCAAGGAGTAACCAGAACTATACATTGTATACAATGTGCAAGTAAAGCCTAGATTTATAGACAGCATAAAGATGCTTTCATTTTGTTCTCCTTTTTTTTCCCCTAATAATTTTTATGAGTCCATTTGCCTTTTCAATGTGGCTGAGCACACAGATGATATTTGCAGTGAACTACGCTCAGTGACCTTAAAGATCTCCCTTATGAATGGGAATAGCTAATGTAGAACTTATCATGGTATATGCATTAGAAGTCATTTTTCCTGGGATCATTTTTTTGCATTTATCAACACCGGATTTCATCTGTCATTTTATCACCTAGCCATTCAGTATTGAAAAATAGTTCTGTAACTCTTCCTAAGCAGCTTCACACTGGACTATCCTGACCTTTTTTTTCAATTGTAAGTATTTTTGCTTTACTCCTCAACCTCATGTTTAGCTCAGTTATAAGTGCATTGAACATCATAATTCCAAGAACATACTCTCATGGGACCCTTTTAGTAATTTACCCCCTTTGCTAAAATAATTGTTTATCACTGTTGTCTCTTAGAAGAAGAAGAAAAAAAAAAAAAAAGACAAGACTACAAGATCAGCAACCAAAGGGGAAAAAGGGAAAGGGCCAGGGTGGTGTGGGGTGGTAATAAATTAACTTCGTGTGATCTGATGTTCATAAATTCACCTTGCCTGGGTTTAGCTTTGCTGCTTTACTATCCTGAAGCTACATAACAACCCACTAGGTAATAATTTGGTACAGAACATTCCTGGGAATCAGAGTTATGATTACCAGTTGCAAATTTATCTGAGCCCCTTTAAACAAATAGATACCATGTTTCCTTTGGAAATTCTTTAGAGATTGGCCCATTCTCAAGTGCCTTAGGGTGAGCTTCTTGGTCCTGTCCCTGCTGACTTAAGCTTCACCATTCTTTACTATTTCGTATATTGACCTGCACTTCTATCTCCTCATTACCCTTATTTTCATTAAATATATAACCAGTATTTGTTGTGATGAATTACATGAAAACAGTATTGACTGTTTCAGTCTTTTTGTCACTAGTTCTTTTTGCAGTATATTCTTGGGCTATATTTGCCATTATTTTCCTACCTACTTTAAGTAAGAATTGTTAGTTTTGGTTGGTTGGTTCTTTTTTAAAATTCTCTTTAGTCTTGGCTTTTCTGACTTTCTCCCTCCCAGCTTTTCCTACTCTTGAGTACTCTTAGTTATGCATTCTTATTTTCACTCTTGCATGACTCCAGCTTTCATGTTTAGGGCACATTTCCACAGCCACACATATGCACTGACTACCTACTCTAGTTCTCACCCCTGCAGCCCAGGCAGACCAAACACAAGCCAGCACTATTATTAGTCTGACACATGCATTTCACACCAGATAACAGAATAGCTTGATTTCAAGGTTGGAGTTGACTTACTCTTTCCTAGTTCAGAGCATAAGCAGAAAACTGAGATACCAAGAGCATCTGGCCATGTCAACACTTCCACTGAAAAGCAGCTGGTACGGTCATACTGGTCTCCTACAGCAGTCTCCCCTTTGCACTGGCATAATTGTTCACCATGGTTTTTTAAATGACACTTACATAATTCTCCCCCCCCCACCCCAGTAAAAACAGTATACTTTAAACATCAGAAAAAAATTAGTATCAGCATGAAAGATAGAAAAGGTGTTGCTTCAGGTTTAAAACAGAAGTGTGGAAATACAACTGGGACAGAGGAAGAAGCTGGGGAGCCTCTCTTCTACACTATTTTTCTGACACTTCATTAGTTTTTCATTTTATATCATGCTCATATTTACAAAGTGTTAACTGCAAATCTTATTGTGAGGACTGGAGAACATTCATTTTAAATAGAACAAAGTGATAAACCTGCTTTTGAAATTGCATAGAGACACTAAGACGATTACTATGAGGCCGATGGGAGATGCGTTACCTGCTTTAGTATTAACAATGATTCCTGTAATGGAAAAGTTTTACAGGGATACCATATGTGAATCCATTAGTTATGTTGGGGTTTTGTGTTTGGTTTTTTTTTTTTTTTAAATGATACTCTACTATTTGCAGTGGTAAAACCTCTTTTTTTCCAAGAAAAACAGATTGCAAACTCAGTCTCAATTAATTCCATTCTGTCAGACATTTGCCCGTTTTTGGTATTTCATTCCAGGTCATACTGATGCAAAATTCAGACATGCCAACTGTCCTGCGCGAGAGCTGTCAGACAGATTAGCGCTCCTGCGCTGACAGAGATACTTACTTTGTCAGGACTGGGAATCAGTGCATTGAAAATGAAGCCTCAGCTGATGTGCCTATGGGAAGAAAGCAACTGGCGGTATATGGAGTTTGATCCTACCGAGTCTTGGTGTCTAAAACTGTGCTGACCAGGTCACATTCCAACTCTTCTTTGAATGGAGGAAGACCAAAATCTGTTAACAATATAACTCTCCTGAATCTTCTTCTGAGACCATCATTTATCCCCCTCCTCTATTAAAAAACAGACCTACGCATCCCTTCATTTTCTTCTTTCTTCTTTGTTCTAATACTTATGAAGTCTCTTTTTGCTTGTTTGGTTGAAATTGATTTTGATCCTTTCTTTTTCTAAATTCTCCCTCCTCCCCAAATTTAGACTATTCATTATAGCAGCCTTAGTTATGCATTGTTGTTTCACCTACTGTTTTTGAAATGTCTCTGTGCTCATATGCTGACACACTGTCAATGCTTTCTCTTATTTGAGTAGACATTATCTCGCTTTATATATATCACAGGATGCTCTCCAAGAACTCCTGTATTATGTCTTGTTTGATCCAGAGCAATTGATACTTTGTAGCTCTACCATAAAGGGCAAGATCGTCTTAAAGCTCTTTAAATCTTTCTTGAGAATACTATTTTTTTCCAGGACTGTTACGCTATAAGCAAGATGAGGAAGAAGTTACAGTTCAATGGGGCATATTTTTTAGCTCTCACAACTTCTTTCCTCATGCTGGGTTACATTTCAATAAAGACTCACAAATTCAGACTGCTGAGGAACTGTGCCCCTTGTTTATTTCATTCCAGAGCTGACAAAAAAAAAGAAAACCCAAAGAATACACTCACAACAGGCCAGTTATTTTTTGATTGTTTATCAAACAGAGTGCACAGATAATATGACACAACAAAAAAAAAATCAAGGCCCATTGCTTTGAGAGATTCACTATCTGGAGAATTGTCACAGCACACCACTAATCCCTCCTATAGAATTCAGAGAGCAAAATAAACCCTTTTTCCAATAGTACTTGTTTTCCAGTCCAAAATTTATTTTTAAACCATTAGCATTAGTGTTTTGGAGCACAGAAGCTTAAGATCTAAGCAGAAATGGAAACTATAACTAATAAACAATCAAATTATACTACCAACTGCACGCGTTTTCAAGTGTTACTTGCTTTAAACATTGCTTTGAGAAAACATTTCCCAGAAAATATCAAGAATGTCATTTTACCGCAGGAGGTATGCAACATTCCTGAATTAATAACACTTTATAGCACAGCCATTTGGATCTAATTTTTTTTTTTCTGTTCAGACCATGGTTTCTGTTTTGCTTGATGTAGGTATGCTGCTACTAAAAGTTGTAAGTAGCCTTTTAAGATGCTAGTACTGCTGCTGTTGTGAAGCCTAAAGAGTTCCAGCACCAGATGAAATTTCCCAGGATAATCTCCTAGGCTATATGAATTGCTTTACATGGATTGTATATTAAATCTCATTTGATAGCAAATGTTTTGGGGGGGGGGGGAATAGTGCTTTCTGGCTTAATCACAAGCCACAACAAGTTAAGTGTGCATAATAAGATTTGTCCACTTTTCTAATGTGAATACCTGGAAAGAATTGTTCAGTTATGCACTGGCAGCTTTAGAAGTGGTAAAGAAATGGAAAGGAAAAAATTAGAGAAAATGTTCCACACTCTTAATGCTCACCAGTTACTGTGAAAGTAATATCTATTTGAGTTTTTGCCTAGCACCAGGGCATTTTGGTAAACAACTGCTATCCTGTTTAAGGAGTCCTAATTTCCACTTGCGCACATGTGTAACTCTTGCTCTGGTTAACTTCTTGCTTTGATGCTGCAATAAAAAATGCTGCTAAGAGTTCAGCATATACAGACTGAAATTTTCAGAAATTCTGTGCTATTTTACCTGAGATTTGTCTCTGGCAGTCTGTGAATTTGGTTCAAGAAGGTATTATGCTAAAAGCATAATCAGTCACATAACTCTCCCCACTAGGCCCTCCAGTCTGCTCTCAGCAATCACACGTGAGGGCAGGAAACAAGAAAAGTATAATATAGTTTGTGTAGCAAATAAGAAGTGGATATTCTACAGTGCTAACTGCAGCAACAAGGGAAATGCAAAGCACATAAATTAAGGTATAAACACACATGCAAAAGAGCACAACTCCTTGGAGTTTTCCCTAGGGTGATGTTTCCAGACACCGTACTAACCTGGTCCTACCAGGCAACATTCAGATAAACAAGAAAAACACCATTCTAGTTTAAGCAATAAAGGATGTTCACCCTTCCTGCACTAAGGATGCTGGGGCTTCCTGTAATAGTTTTAGTATGATTGATCAGAAACAAATTCAGTACAGTTTTTAAGTGCTGACCCCTCTTTAACCTCAATCTAAACTGAGTATTATGTTCAGTTTCATTTCAAAATAATCTTGGAAAAACTTCTATTAAAGATTAATGAGGCAACCATAAAATATTAGACATGACTAAGGATGCTGAATCTTTATGTGGATCTAGCAGTCTTTTCAGACAGCCCACAGAATGAGAAGGCATCAATTCCCTTACTGCCATAAGGAGTTATTGCAGATACTCTAATGAGATACTGCTTTGACTAATACCTGAAAAATGCTGAGGTAGTCTGACAAAATACCTCTGCCAGAAGTATTCACCATTTACATAACTAATGTAGCTCATTTTTCTGTTCACAAGTTAATCATGACGCAAATCGTGTTGTTAACAAATTTGGTACCCAGAGTTATTCCACTAATGCTCAATGCAGACAGCAAAATGTGCAGATCCAATCCACTGTAACTAATATGTCAAACAAGTGCTATTCATGCTATTTGTAACCCATTTTTCAGACTGATCACCTGAGCTGTGTTATGGCTTCTGCTTCCTAACTGGCTGGCTGTAGCTATCTAAACAGAAAGAGAGCAAAAATGACATGCTGCAGTCATTTCATTCCTTCCCCTGGCTCTCTCACTAGCACCTATTCTCACAGTTTTTAAAGACTTTCAGTTGCTGTGAGCATTCTTCCACACTTGGAAATTATGTATTTCTGTAACTGTTCCTGGGTATCGAGTAGAAAAATACATGAACAAAGCTGAATTGGATTTGCTTGTATTATGCCAATGAATGCTTGACAATATTTGATTGAAGTCACCCAGTGCTATATGCTGTGTGGATTGCCTTGTCCCAGCTCACTCGCAAAACTAAAAAATTTCAAGAAAAGCCTTAACTCTGTCTTAGATGAAACTATGAGGAGTCTTGAAGGAAAACAGATTGACGTCTTGGCCATATTCCTGTTGAGCAGAAAGTACACCACATAGAAGAGTTAAAATACCCCTGAAACCGCATGAAGACCCATACATGCCCATGTAACAAGGACCTGCATCACTCCAAAGCCCTGAACACAGAAAAGCAATGCTCCCTGCCCTCCCACTGCCTTCTAGGTTCCATCATTAACATGCACAGGTACCTAGTGGTGCAGCAGACCCTGGGAGAGGGTTTATTCCTGTCACACCATCAAGCGTTCTCCTGTGCAGCTCCCACCCAGGCAGGTCCTTGTTCACCCCCACAGCCTCAGTAATAACAGCTGGATTTCCCATGCGTATATTTGTGTAAAATACCGTTAGCTAATCTCACTCTTCATTTCAGTATCAGGAGACAAAATTAGCCCAAATGTAATGCACCACAGTTTGTTGAGCAGTCTTGAGGCCATCTCACTGGATAAAGCGAAGAGCACGTTCTAGAGACGTGCATTCAACAGCAGGTTTTAGTTCAGTGTAGCACAGTACTAGATGATGATTTCCAAATGTATTCAGTTTTCTATCCTGTTTTTCATAAGCACGGCCCAGCATGATCACACACCCCTTCTCTCAGACTAGAATTCTTTCTCCCACAAAGATGGTGGGAGAAGAACTGCCTTTATGGGTCAGGCTATCCTGAAGAAAGCACTAAAAGTACTACTGGTGGCACTTTTGGTATTGATGTCAACAGTAAAAGGAAGATATTAGCATATATGAGGAGGAAGGAACACGTTCCCGATAAATTAATTTTAGTCCCACCAAGTCAGGAATGGGAGAGAGTAAGTGTACACCCTATTCACAGGGCTGACCTAAAATTAACACAGTGGACTTCATTCCTTTGAAATTTATAAAGCTACTAGAGAATTACATTTCCTAATGTGGACAAAGACAGTTGTTTAATTTGAATGCTTTGGACTCAATCACAATTTTGAGCCAGAGTTTTATTAGTTTATACCAACCAAAGATCTATTCTGAATTTACAGATCAAGGGTGTTTGAGCATAGCTGATAACACCAGCTGGTATCAATGAGCTCTGAAAGAGCACTGAAGTGCAGAACAGCTATTTCCATTCAAAAGAAATCACAGAATTGTGAACAATGTTACTCACATACCTCTATGGGACCTTTACATTGAAGAGGAACTAAAACCAGAAACAAAACACCTGGTAAGAATCAGACACATCAACATATCAAAAATCACTAAAAAAATATATATAAAAATCTACACTTCTATATGATTTCATTATATACAGTCTGAATTTTTTGTAATATAGTTCTGACACTGTGCAGTCAGTTTGAAATTATGTTACCAAAACGAATCAGAAGTGAATACCTGTGCTTTACCTCATATCTCAATTCTTACTTTGACATCGTATTTGTGACATTTCTATTATGTTGTGCTTGTGCATATCTAGGTGTGACAAAGGATAAATAATAAAAAAATATGACTCAGTGGAATAAAATTAGTGTCCATATACACCAAGAAGGGGTACAAGATAATAGCAGTTATAATTGATTCCCTGTTTAGGAAACGCAGTGGTGCATATAATGTATCACTACCAGCTTATAGTAAAACATCATATTCTGTATTAAGATAAAGGCAACGTACTAATGACTATGACTAAATCTTGACAGCCAAATGATCTCTTCTTGTAACAGTCTGTGGTATAATGAGTAATCAGAACAGCAGAGCAGTAATTATGCACATTCACTTACACTAAAAGCATTTCTGATGGACTGAAGTGTACTGAAGTAGAAACAAATATGCAATATAATTATTTTCCTTACCTTTACATTGGACATACAATTGCCATGTTTCCTTTCTGGTTTTTAAAATTAAACCAAGAAACAGAATTCTAAAAAGCTTTTATTTTCTATTAACTTAAGGTGTTTTTCCTGCTTTTAATTAACATTTACTTTGCTTGAGGGAAGACAGACATTACATAATACACCTCTCGTGTATTTTTAGGGCAAGCCACAGAAGTGTGGAGAATGATGCAGGCTTTCATATGAACAAGATATGATGTGAAGGAGCAATGAAATGCTGGTACACGACTTCTATGTAGCAGTGGCCAAAGGCTTCTGATTAAGATAAACAAGACAAAATGTGAGAAACATTCATGATGTTTTACCATCTTCTCTCAAAATTTATGGGAGGATAGGAAGAAAAAAAAAATTCAAAAGTGGAACAGGAATTTGACACTTATTCAAGCTGATAATGTTCCAAAGCTCTAATGAATGAAGTAATGGGCAGAAAATGATTCTTGAAGCACAGATAAATGTTCAGCCTACATACTGATTGATCTTTCCAGATGAATAAGTACTTCTAATGCTATTGATGTGCTGGTCTATTTATGAACACAAATTCAGTTTTAAAGTCTGTTAAATTAATGCAAAACGATGGTGCTTCAGTGTGAAGTAAGATGACGTTTAACGTATGCAGATAAATCTAAATCATGCTCAAAAATAACACAAGAAAAGGTGGTTTATAAGTTCTTTGCACCCCTTACCTGAATGTTATTTATATAGATATATGTTTTTACCAAAGTTACAAATTTCAAAAGCTCGCTCCAATCTGCACTTGTCATCAGCAACCTATTTATCTTGATTAAAAAATATATACCATATTCATATAGAAAACTTAGAAATATGTGATAGTCCTGGGTACTACAGTTTCTAAATTCCAAGCCTCAAATGCCACAGCAGAATTCAAAACATTGTAAGGTGAACAGAGGCATAACATCCTCTATGGTCGTCTTCTGGTTTCCTGTCTGTGGTGTGCTTCTCTGTCACATGGTTAATACAAGTTCTGTAATGGTTTGGGAAGACCCTCTGGTATCATTGAAAACCCAATCTGTGCTGCACCATATTACCAAATATCATGACTTTATATCACTTGGTTCTCTGTTTCCATGCAGCGCTCTCACTTCTTCAAGAATATTCCCTGTCCTTTCTAATTATTTAACTGCCTTGCTACTTATCTTACATCTCACATCACAGAAACTTCTGCTTCCCTGAGGATTACAGGATTTGGGAAGGTATGGAGGATAATTTTTTGTATTTTAGCATGTATTTTTTTTCTCCACATAATTTCTAGTCTCCCACTTCTTGAGGGAAGTGCTCACAAAAACTAAATCCTAGTCTGCTAATTTTCATCACAAATGCATAGACTGTGCACAGAAATAGACTAAGTTATTAGTGGTGTACATTTCAGTGTCTGTAATATTTTAATACAATGAGACCTTATACATCTGTGTATCCATATAAAAATCCTGTAACTGAACATTTTGTTCTAGCTTCTTCTTCCCTTCTGTCTTACAGAATTGTATCTATATACTTGTTTTGCAGAAATGATGACAATACATTTTGTGACAAGGAACAGCTGCATATCTACCAACTCTGTGATAACTTGACTGTGGTCCATTTTATATAGTTCCAAATTTTTTTCTTTACACTTGAAAATCTCATGTCTGCTATGGAGGTTAAAAATTATGGCAGAAAGAGTAAAGATGAGAGCTTGATCTCTAGCTTTCCTTGGAAGAGCAGCTGTAAGAGGATTACCCATCAAACAGTAAAACTCAAGGATGCTGTTCAAGTTCTAATAGGAAGACTCATATTGGCAAGTAAAGGATGTCTCTTTCTGTGCATATTCTTCAAAATCATAGTTTTGGTAATTTCATTTTTGCTCCTTTAATCTAGAAAAGAAAAAGTTTGGTTTGCAGTTTTTGGGGGTTGTTTTTAAATAGGTGGAGTCTGTTTATACATAAAATTTTCTAGCATTGAGCTCAACTGCTACCACACTGTACAATTAAACAGTTGTACAGATTGAAAAATAGGGACACACATTAATTAAACAAGTTTCTCCAAAGCCAAAACACAAGTTTTGTTTTACCAAATTCAGATTGCCTTACTTTGAACTCCTCTGCTACACTTCTATATTCTTCTGTGGGACATTGGTTAAAAAAAGAATAATTGAGGTATTCAAGCACATTTCCACATGTTTCTGTAGAACATAAAGTGCTAATTAAGATATAACTAAAGCACTACTTTGCTGATCTGATGAAATGAACCATCCATAGAATTAATTAGGACCACTTTTCTTTCCTCCATCAGGTAAAGATTATTTGACCCAAACAATTTTTGCCTGCCAATTAAAGCAATTTCCTATATTTAGATTTCACTGCTATTAAAGTGAAGAGGATTCATAGTATTTTCCTTCAATATGATTAGCCATTTTTAATCTTTTCAAAGGAACACAATCATTTGGAAACATTAGAAAGGGAAAAGAAAATTAAGAGATAATGACAAGAAGGAGAGGCAAAGGGAAAAAGTACCATGATCTGTATGGCACAAAGAGCTAAAGCAGATTTGATGCTAATTAATAATGCTGTATCTATAATCTATTTAACTTCCCGTCCTGGCAAGATGCCTGACTAATTTGTTTTGATCTCTACTTCCACACTTAGCAAGTGGTTTACTATTTCTTCTGTGCTCCAAAATTAATAATCCGTGTTGCAAGAGATGTTTTTGGAAGAAAAAGATAGAGGCTCTTGCAGCGTTACAAACAGCAAAGGACCCAGGAGTACTTCCCAACTTCAGGGTCTTAACTACCTGTTAAAAGTTAGTTAGCTACCTGCTGACCAGGACATCTAGTTTCCATTGGAAAACTCGCACATGAGCAAAGACAGAGTAGTACCGTGCTTCAGAAGGCCTGCGGTCAAGGTGATTGGGGAGCAGGGCAAAGAGTACTCCACGAATTGTATCTGACCACAGCACAAGCATAGCCTTACTTCACTAAATCTCGAAGGTCAGGGTCCTCCCAAGTCTCTTAGAAAGGCAAAATAGTCTGAGATAGAAGATAAAATAGGGTCTTAAGGATCATCAGAGTCTGCCTGGTTTTCATTCCATGAAAAGAGTCAAGGAGGCAGAAAAGGAAGAATTCGCAGCTGTTGTTCTCTCTGCTGTTTGTTTCAGACAGAATTGTTTCAGCTCTTCCAGTAAAGCTGAAGCAGATCAGTCAGAGGAAAAAAAAAAAAGCAACCCACCCCCCAAAAACCCCAACAGATCATCAATCCAGCTAGCTACTTCATTCAGCATGTTCCTTCTCTTAACTCTGCAGGAGAGCACTTAACAGTACTCCTACAAACTTTTTGATGTCCTTCAGTCATCATCCTTCCTTCTTTTGATTCAGTGTATCTTGCATTAATTAATTACATTAATTTAAAAGTGTTTTGAAAACTGATGCCGAGCTTGATCAATCAGCATTTTCCACTCAATATTTCTTAACCAGATCTACACTCAGCATGGGAATTTTCTAGTATGTAGATTGTTGTTTTTATCATTTAAATGAGACCCCAATTGTAATCGTAATGCACATATATAACAATAGATTGTAGATATCAGACAGAAATTTTAAAAAGACCCTCTCTTATATGTGAATGATAAAGAGGACTGATTCTCCCTTATTTTCTCTTTATACCTCTCAAGATTACAATGCACTTAAGTGACACCCAGCAACAGCAGGACAAACTCGTTTTGAGACTATACTCTTCAAAACTATGCTGAAGTGGAGAAAAAGTAATGAGTAAAAAAATGTAAATTTCCCAAAAGATAAACAAGAAAAAGCCTCATTGCCTTTTTTAAAAATCAGTTTGTTTTTCCCAGAATGCTTGATGACATTTCTACAGTCTTACAAAAAAATTCTTCCTCTACTAATTGTCTTAATTTATAGATTCATCATGCATGCACCACTTCAGTCAATCTGCATCAACAATTCAGTTCACTGTACTGGCACTATTTCTCCTCTCTTTTGACATTTTCTTCCACTCTTGACTGAAAAAGATACCCTGAAAAGGGACTGCAGATTCCCAGAGGAACCTCTTAGGCCTGCCACCCGAGTTCAGACTTTCCTCAGAACAACAGTGACAGGAAAAGTCCTTCCATTTAAGGAGCTTCTGTGACATAGGAAGGGATCCCATTACAAATGCCACATCTAGCTAAGTAACAGTCCCAACAGAAGTGGCCAGGACTAAATTAATTGCCCTTTCACAACAGAGAAGACTCCTCCAGCTCAGTGTAGAAGTCTATTAAGCAAACTTGTCTTACTGCTACCAGATACAGACCTATTCTAAAAATAAGAGAAATGCAGTCGTTCTCACATTGCCAAGTTCTTGCGGCACCACTAGGACTCATCGTTATTCAGTAGTTTGTTCTGCGTAAACACACAGAGGAAACTAGACTGCCTCTCCAGACTCCCCTGACTCCTGCTCAGCTGTCTGGTTAGTACATAAGGCCTGAAAAAAAGCTGTCAGTGCTGGAGTCAAACTAACATGTCCCCTGAATGCTTTGAAACCCATGAGCTCAACACTGTTTTGCAGACAAGGATGGTGTCCTGGCTCATTGTGGGTGTCTGCTTACTTAACAGTAACATAGGTTTCCTGCAGTGACTGCTGTGGAAAGTTATTGCTCTGGAGCTCATGCCTTCTTTTACAAGCCATGTAACCATTGCTGGAGACTAAGACAGTTTGGGAAGGATGTGTCCTTCAGGTCTTTCTAGAAACAGAGTCCTCCAACACCAGTTATTTCCTCCCTTTCTCATTTTTTTCCCCTCTTTTTTTGGAGGGAAAACTTTGGAGGGAAACTTTCCTTTTTCCTTTTTTTGTGGGAGGGAGTAAGGTGCGTTTCTGCAGTACTGCCAAAAGGTAACAGACCACTAAGGCACTGTACTGGCCTTGAAAACAGCAGACAAGGAAAACTACAACTCTAAATAGCACAAACTTGAGGATTTAAGGGACACTTGGAGTGTGATGGTATTTCTGCAGGAAGATAGACACAGGCTCCTGTAAAGCACCATCAGTCTGCACTTCTGATGCATGAATTAGGGGATGTGAATCATGCTTCTACTGACACACCCAATGAGCAATCAAAACATTTAATAGAAAACGTGAGCCTGATAGTCTAAAGATCTTCTTGTGTGCATGCTGTGAGTGACTAATAATCTTTATGCTTAGTAGATACATGCTTCCTACTCCCACATACTTCACGCAATCCTCATGGCTATTGCAGTCTTTAAATATAAGTCTCCTGCACTAAATAACCACTGTTAATTTCCCTCAGAGATAACAGGAAGCTCAGAGGCACCAAAGCTTTTGTTGCTGGAATTTTACCATTGGTGCTATATAAGAACTGCACAATACATTACTTATGAACACCAACCTTTCTTTATCTGTTTTTGTGTATTCATTTTTGTACTTAGTGCAATAGCTCCAGAGAACAGATGATTAATTCTAGGTATAACAAATGACTGTTTACGACATACAAACCAACTCTGTAGCAGTAAAACTAGCCCCAAAAGGTTAAGTGTTTATTGAAACTAGTATTTAATAATGTATTTTCCTACCTTTTATCTCATCAGTTCCAAACAGGTTGTAACAGCTATACCTCTTTTTTTTCCTCCCCTTCTGACCAGTGCTGTTCCTTCATTAACATATCAATGTCCTCGACAGTGCTTTCAGTGAAGCAGGAGCAAATCTCTCTCCCCTCCTGTTTTTGCTTTCTGTAATGCTTTGGTACCATTCACAGTTAATCAGCTCATTGCTGCAAACTTTTGCTGACAATTAGAATACAGCAAGGTTTGCAACAGTGTTTGGTGTTACTTTTCTGAACCACGGGATCCAAAACATTAAGTACTAAGCAGATGATCACAGAAAGAGAAAGCAGCCTTGATGCTTCAAGGCTGAAGTTGAGTATTTCCCACTGGGACTCTGAAGAACATTTTCTCCTGGGGTTGATTCTTTCATGGTTGCCTAGTACAGAGGGCTTTCCACCTTCCTCAGAAGTACCTACTACCAGATTCTCTCTTGCTTGCTAAGTCACCAAACTACACATTCAATGTGTCATCCAAAATTGCAGTTTCCATAATGTTGACCCTTTAGTTTTAAAAGGCACAAAAAAGATAAGAATTTAGCATCAAACCTGCGATATTTCTCTTAGGCTGTCCCATCATCGTTACAACTTGGCAGTTCTGCAAACAATTTGACAGAAAACAGAGATTCAACAAAGAATTCATGTGTTATGACAGCTCATATATGACCATGGTAATAGGAGTACACCAGTTCTCTTCAAGCCAGCAGGGAGATTGTTGTGGATTTGTTCACCAGCAACCTGGAAGGCAGGTGAAGCAAAGCAGAGAGGTGACTGATTCATTGTTACATTATCTGGCTCTGAGTAGAGATATGAGATAGGAAAGAAGTGTAATTCAGAGGTTCTCATTTTTGTGTGGCCTGTACTAGTACAGTAGATTTCAGAAGTAGGTTTAATTAGAACAGTAAAACCCATTTCAGAGAAGCTGTAGCCTATTTAAGTACTGCAGTGAATTAAACAATGTTCTACATATTTATTTGAAAGCAATATAAGTTTTTTTTTAAAAAAATTGGAGAGAAACAATCTTAAGGCCTGAAATCTAGCGGTGAATACTTAAAACTTACTAGCCGGATGGATCCTATCTTTAAGACACCATATATCCAGAAATGGTCAATGCCTTTTTAAAAAAAACAATCTACCACAGGATTAAAATCAACATCTCAAACCTCCCTTTTCCACGCTTTTTCTTCCCTCCCCAGCAGCCAAAATATACCACTCACTTTATTTACTGTTGTACACAGAGGATCAGTTCTGTATGTGTTTATCCCATTTGTTGTAAAGATAATAGATTTATATTTCATCATATCTAGGCTAACTCTAACAGAGGATAATTTTGCTAAATTCTATTACATCTACAGTTTAATAACTTTTTAAAAAAGCACCAAAACATACAAGATAAGCAGATAGTCTTACTTATTTTTTAAGAAGAAAGCAAGAACTAGAACAAAACCACCTCTTGTGGCACCAACTTCACACAGCTAATCCAAGCTCTTTCTGGTATTTTCAGCCTGTTAGAAATCAGCACCAATTCCAGCTTCTTTCCTCCTCAAAACTAGTACTACAATGAAAAGAATATTGGCATATAGTTAAATAAAAAAATGTCATTCTTGTTTCAGAACAGATAAAATTGCATTGCTTACTCTCCTGTTCAGCAACTGGAAAGGAGTATTTAGCCTCTTTCTACTACATCAATGCTCTTTATGCCTTACAGCAAAAAGACTCCATGCATGTTTCCACGGGGCAGTGGGGACCCTCGTGTGGCAAGGGTGCCCATGTGTGCATAAGAGACCCGATCCTTGTCCTTTAGTCATCTGTCACAGGCTGGTGTGCCCAGCAGCCTCTCTGCCACATGTGCCCAGAGTGCTACTGCTCAGTCATCTTCTGCTACCCTCCACACGCACACAGCCGCAGCTACCTAGATTTGATCCAGCCACTACACTCACCAGCTGGAGAACAGAATATCTGCTTTTCCCCACAGGCTAATTCACCAGAGACACAGACCAATGCAAAGACAATTTAAAATTAGCAGAAAAGATGCTTATTGTTCTGAAGGGATTTATGCAGCAGGCATAGCTAATATCCACCTGTTTCAACAAGAGAGGGTGTTGATGTAAGACTGATTTGCAAAATTGGTTAGAGCAAAGCTGCATTTTAAACATCACAACCTTCGATCTGTTTCCATTTTGTATGACTTGATATAATTTATTACTATCACTAGAGGTAAGATTTTTCTTTTTTTTTTGCATAATGCTGCTAACAATAGAGACCATTCAGCTATGTACTGCACACACAGAGTCAGATGTACGGTGTAAGTCCTGTTCTAAATACTGCGTCTTCTAACAACTACTGAATAAGGGCTTCCTTCCTATACCCAAACTTCTTGGCAAATTTGGGTCATTCTTCCTCTTCACAGAAAGAGACTGAAGCTTTAGGAACAGAATGGTGACTACCGCCAACCAGAATACTATGCAACCACAGAAATCCAGTTTGGGAATCATAAAACAAATTCAAAAAGTTTCCAAATGTCCACAATACTTGCATCTGTTTCAAGTTCATTCATAGAGATCACTGTTAGTCACAGCCTGCACTGTAAGCTGGAATTCACCTTACAGCACTCACTCTCAGTGTAAGCACACACATCTCCACTCATACAAGTTGCTTAGCCCACAACTCTGAGTTGACATTGGCTGAAAATGAACGTAAAAAGCATTTGCCTCTGGGCACAGCAAAATCACCAAACTTCCAGTTAGCTAATGCACTAATAAGCCATGAAGGTGATATAGATTGTAAAAGATAGAAACAGTATTACTGTGCCAGATGCAATGACTATGAGCATACAAGGTTCTAAGAAACACAAAACCCCAGAAAATCATACTGATTAAATAGACTTCTTGTATAAACTTTTTTTTTTTAGCAATACCTTGAAAGATACTGAGAAATTGTGCTAATTCCATCTCTAAAAATTAAGTTTTATTAGGAGGAGGGTCACATAGGTAACATTAACGTTGATTTTTTTACAACAGGAAACACACGGTTTAAATACTATTTCCCATTTTATACAATGGCCCCATCACAATAGTGCCCTTATTCAACTAAAAAGAAAATAGTGGGAAACGTTTTCCTTCAATATTGTCTACATATTTAAGTCTACATGTCAGACACTCCCTGCTATGTCCATTGAGCACCAAGTATATACAAAAAGTCACCTTTTGAGTGTGGCTGCAAATATCACGCGGGATTTTTTTTCATAGCATTCAAATCATGAAGCCTGATCATACTCCATTTCTTTTCTTTCAAACCATTTATGCAACAAAGCACTTTTTTTTAAGAAATAATCAAAAAAGAATACATTTATGACCTAACAGTCTAATACCCTTAGCAGCAAGCTAGCCAGCTCAGTGTCTTCCCATTGTTAAGACCCAGCTGCCTCTGAACATTACCATAAGAAAACAAACTGCTATGTTTTTTTAATATACGCCAGTGCTCAAACAATTGCATATGCATCACTTAGACTCCATTTCCATTGCATAGCTAAAATGCAGGTAGTCAATAAACCTTTCAACATAGACCTGGATATTACCTTTAAAACAATAAGCAATTACATGAAACATCCCATACTTAGCTTTTAAAAGCATCTAAAAATCTGTGACAAAAGTTTTGAAGCTACAGCATTTTAAAAAGCATTAAAAAGGAAAAAACAAACAAACAAACCCCCCAAAAACCTTTTATCCCTATGAGTACAGAGCATACAAATGTTTCTCACCATGCCCAGATTTCAGAGGGAGAGGTTGGTTTTCACAAGCAAGTCTCCAAATGCCAGACACAAGCTTTCAGATGGCTTCTCTGCCCTCACCTAGAATAAAAAGCTGCCTCTATTAGTCACTTGGAGCTTCATTGCTCACAGTAGCAATACCACTACTTTGACAAGATATCCAAACATTCTGTGGAAATTAAATGTTTCCTCATGAAACATTTTTTGGACCGGACATTCCAGAAAAGAGATTAGTCACTTGTTTGAGTTAAGACACAACAGTCTGAAGCATTCTTGTGATAATTAATGAGCTGGATCATGTCGTAGGAGTGCTGCACTGCTACCACTATTGATTCCAGCTAGCCAAGGGGCTTGCTTAGGAAAATATTTGCAATAACTTTTTGAAATGCCAAATTTAAAAGATGACCGCAACAATCAGTACATGTAGCCTCAGGCTCATCTTTTTTGAAGTCTTGTTTCAGCAACTGCTATTGATGTTCTGCCATATTCATAACATGGCCATAACATTATCTTCAGCAGCTTGGAATTTCTTACAAGCAGTTATACTGCTCACTGACACAGTTACCTCAGCTGATGTGCAGGTTATACTGCACAGTTCAGTGACCACGTATACTCATACCATCCTCTACATATTGCTTGCACTTTAATAGCAAAGACAGTTACTTAGTTCCATCATCTGTCACAACCATGCGCTGCTTTCCAGAACAGTCCTCTGAAAAAATAACTTGTGGCTTTAAGAACAAGAAAGTGCATTATCTCCTCCTGAAGAGATATACCTATGGATATGCTTCTGCTTTTTTTCAGCCACCTGGAAATACTGGAATGATATTCTGCCTGCAAACAGATCTGAAAAACATCCCAGCTAGCCTCTCCCTTTAAGGGATTGTTTGCAGCTTGTTGAATAACAGGGCAGCATGACACCTGGCAGAATATTTAATCCTTTCAATAGAATCTTCAGGTTTCCTTTCCTCTTTTCACAAAAGCATGAAAAGTCAACATCACCAATATTCCTCATAATAATTTTGAAGCACACCTATTGCTTTGCTGAGAGATGAAATATCCCAACTCATTCTCATCTCCACTTATGGACCGTAAATCTTTACTTAAGCATTTAGTCAGAAGTCTACTAAAAGGATTGCAGTGTATACTGTCAACACCAGAAGAGTAATAGAGAGACAAAAAAATCAAATGCAAACAGAATTAATTTTTTTTTTTATTGCAGGCAATAGCAGAGAGCTCAAGTCTACAACCATGCTTGTTTCCTAAGTACAACTATTAGTTCC
Source organism: Aviceda cuculoides (assembly GCA_035590195.1). NCBI lineage: Eukaryota > Metazoa > Chordata > Aves > Accipitriformes > Accipitridae > Aviceda > Aviceda cuculoides. The sequence continues at coordinate 10,317,307 of JAVJGG010000094.1, read as the reverse complement.
TCTTTCAGTGATTTCATTTCAGCATATTTTTGTCGCACTCTCCATCACTCAGTAAGAATGATGCAGACTTGCAGAATTAAACCCACACTTTTGAGCAGCAAGCCCAAACATTTACCTGCCCCTTATTTCATACAAAATTATTCTTTGCAGGAGAGGAAATGGTAGAATGAAAGAAAAGAGCAGTTCCTATTCAGTCTAATAGTTTTACAGGAACAAAATTATAACTGGACATTATACACACCTAAAAGGTCCCTCTCTCACACCCTGGAGAGACAAAACAATTACATAAAAGAATATATGACAGCTAACAACCCGTGGACCACACAGCTGAATAGATTGAGTTCAAAAGGACATGAACACTTATGGATTTCAGGGTGTCCAGCAGCCCCTCTCGTTACTGAAAAGCAGAAGCAGACTTTGTGCAGCGGGGAGGGTGCAGGTGAGAGAGCGCAGGTGGCCGGGAGGCTCTGGGAGATGCCATGAGCTAGGAGCGTCTTGCCTCCGGAAAGAAAATACATGTCCAGTAACAGTAAGCCATCCATTTTTTAAAGATAACTGCCCAGATCAAGAGTTCAAGACCTGTGTAATTGCTTGATGACGCTCCAGAGGCCTGGCTCAGCTGCAGCAGACTGTGCATGGAAGTGATCATCTGGTTTGCAGAGTAAACTGACATGGTTTTATTAAATAGGATGGTGAACCTGCCTCTAACTTTCATTTTTTTCCAAAATGAAAGTACAATAGAAAGAAAACATTTATTCTCATAACAACTTTGGAGAACAATATCTCCCTTTTCTGCAGACACTAAAACCAATAAGGATTATTTTTATTCAAGAGATCTGTTCTTGCAGCTAGCTAAGATCTCTGGAGAAACGTTAGATGAATAAATCATTATCCAATAGAAAACCTGCTTATGGAAATTAGATAATTTTATAGGAATTTTTATGACAGCAGATTTGCACTTCAACAGAAGCATCCTGACTTTGATTTATTTGGGTAATGTGTATTTATTACAGTTTCTTGTGTTTGCCATTTAAATGAAACAGTTCTAGCCACTTCCACTTTCTTTATGATGAAGGGTTTTCAGAAGCCCTTGCCATAAGCCTACTTTCCTTCTGCTGTATCCAATATAAGCTTTACTCTAGCCTGCAAGAGTAGCTGAATACAGCCAGAAACTAGGATTATATCAAAGAGTATGTGACTGGCAATAAATTAAAATCCATCCAATTATAATAATCTCAAAATAAATTTTTAACTTTTGAATTATAATTGTCAAGAGTGTATTGGGTCTGGCTGAGATGCAGTTAATTCTCCCCATAGCAGCCCTCAGTGCTGTGCTCTCCATTGGTAGCTAGAAAGGTGTGGATAACACACCAGTATTGTGGCTACTGCTGACCAGGGCTGGCACAGCATCAAGGCTGTCTCTCCAACATTTTCGCCCCCCTCAATGGCAGGCTGGGGCTGGGAAAGATCTTGGGAGGGGACATAGGACAGCTGACCTAAACTAACCACACAGATATTCCATACCATATGACATCAGCTCAGATATAAAAGCTGAGTAAAGGGAGACGGAAAGGGGGCATTTTTGTCTTCTGGAGCAACCACTACGCGTACTGAAGCCCTGCTTCCCAGGACATGGCCAGAAATCGCCTGCTGATGGGAAGCAGAGAACATAATTTGTATTTCTTTACTTTCACTCGCAACCTTTGCTTTCACTTTATTAAACTGTCCTTATCTTGACCCACAAGCCTTTTGTTACATTTTCTCCCTCCTGTCCAGCTGAGGAGGGGGAGTGATAGAGCAGTTTTGTTGTCACCTGCCACCCAGCCAGGGTCAACCTACCACAAAGAGATAGTTTCAAGTGAAAGTCAATGAGATTGCTTTATAAACACCTATTATTTTAAAATTTTGTCAATTTCTTGATAAAATGCCATTCATAAAGTTGTTACTGTGAAGACTATAGGTGAAAAAAACATGGAGATGTAAATGATGAAATGGCACAGAGAAAGGAATCAGAGCAGAAGTTAGGACAGTATGTGGTGAAACATAGCTAAGGTAAACAAATGAAACACTATGGGACACACTGAGTAGAAAATTATCTGTGAAAGGGCAGCTCTTGGGCTCAAAATGAGAGTCAGAAAAATAACTATCAGCGCAACCACATGGCCTGCCATGCCAAGCCCGTCACATGAGTTCCACATGACTCAACATGCTAAAAGGTCACTGTTGTCTGTTATATAGCATGGTTTTTAAAGGCAGCAAGCCCTAAGACTGAGAGTTTGAACTATCCTTGTCCCCTAACAGTTGACTCCAGTCAGACTCTGAAAAGTGAATGACAGAGGAGAGGGATACAAGTCACTACAGAAACACTTGGAGGGCAGAGATTAAGTTTAATGTGTGAATGAAATATGGACAAAGCAGGTTTTTTCATTCCTTATCCCTGCTTTGCGATCCTTAATCTGACACTAAAAATTAAAAGAACGTGATTGAAAGGAGCAAAATTTACCATCAAAGCCACTAATTTACCACCTAGTGCTGTCCCAAAGTCCACCAGGATATCAAGCTGTCACTGATCCTAAGAGGATGTAATCAAATGGAGACAGTGAGCACAGGTGGTATCACCATCTCCATTGCATTTTGCCAAACTTTAAGCACTGTATGAAACCCACTTACCTGCTACCAACTTTTTTCACATTTCCTTCCCTTTACTTTAGTTCCGTTTGCCTTCTTTCAGAAGAGTCCAGCAAGATAGTAGCTTTCATAATACTGCTGTAGACCTGTGACCAAAACCATAGATCCAGCAATTCATTAAACACCCCAGATGTTGGTACAGGTTTCCAATGTCTAGAAGTTTCTGATAAAGACAAGGAATTGTGCCTATCTTTCTTTAGCAGTGAAGCTGCAGCTAAGAGCAGAACTTTCATACCCATTTGCATGTATCAGACATTCAAAAACGGGAGATTGAGTGCACAGTCATTGCAACAGCTTGAAAGTTACACACTCTAAAGTAGAGAAATACTAAGATGTAAAGAGGTATTTTGATTTTGTATTTGTCTACTGAGAAAGTCATGCTGGAGTGCTACCTACAATTCTAATGCTCAGCTTTTAATAAGAATGTGGGAAAATTGGAAAATAAATAAATAAATAAAACCTTAAGATTTTGAATTAAAAATTCAAAATGTTGCTTATCCTAGAGATGTGGCTAAGGGACAATTTCATCATGGTGTATAGGGACCTGCAGGGAGAACAGAATTTAATGGCAGAGAAAGCTCTTCAATGTGGTCAGTAAAGACAGAACAAGGCTGAAATAATTGAACCTGAAGCTAGGCATATTCAGCTAAGAAACAAGAGGTACATTTGTTATGGTAAGAGGGATTAATATCTTACCCGGGATTCTCCATCACTGCACATTTTAAAATCATGATTGGATAAGTTTAAGCAGAATACCTGGTCTAATTCAAGCAAAGGTATTGGATTTAAAGCCAGCATGCAGTTCAATGGTTCACATTAACAGAAAAGGTCAGACTAGATAATCACAGTCATTTATGGCTTTAATATATACAAATCCATGACTTATTTCTCACCTTAATTCTAAGACAAGGTTAGAAAAGTTACACACTAAATTAGATCTTTTACATTCAGTCACATGGCCATATATGCCTATGCTTTCCATTGCCAAAATAATGCAGTCGTTTGCTTAAAAATCTGCTTTCAAACTCTACCTACAAGCTAAATTTCCCTGCTTGCTGTGTATGCTCATTCTAATCAATACCACAGAAGGTGGTCCACGCACAAAAAAAATCTGTGCATGACCTTCGTGACCTCAAAATAGGTGCAAGTTATGAAGAAAATAACAAGTCTAGGAAAACTACAGCATAATTCTGACCTCAAGAATTAAATGGTTTCATGCATCATCACCTGCCCACTTGCCATTCCTAAAGCATAAATGGAGGGATTAACTATTTATAGAAAGAAATTTGGGAAGACCATGGTAAATATGTATACACTGCAGTGAATTACCCTTGTCACTTTCAAGTGTGCATACACTCTAACATAAGTCTCATAAGCCTTTGTTCATTCTAAATTACATATTTTAGACAGCCTGGTAGACGCTCATGGAAGAAAAGCCCACTGAGAACTTCCGAATCCCAAGTCACTATTTCGGAAGTTGTTGGAGTCTGTATGACCATCCTTGGACAATACTATTATGGATTTGCTCTGTTCTTACACTCATTTGATATTGGTTTCCCTCTGAGAAAAAGAGTACTAAGCTAGCTGGACCTTTGGTTTGACTTCATACATTCTTCTGTTCTTATGCTCAAATATCTTAATGAGCTAATCTATATGGGCACAGATATATCTTACACTGTTATTGTTCTATCCTTTGTAGCTTTTGCAAACATTTTCTGCATCTATTTATATAGACAATTTTTTTTCATGTTTCTTATAAGCTATTTTTCCATTTATTTGGGTAATATCATAGGGGCCATATCAAGACCTGCTAAAATGCATACACATATATTAGACCTATGAGGAAGAAGCATATATCAGTACAAAAGAGGCATAGTAATGTTTTGTAAAGGCCACTTTTCATCAATCTTGGAAAAAAAAAAAAGGCCAAAATAACTGAGACACACAGCTTTCCAAAGTATTTTGAGACATGTAAAGCTGTTCATCTTAACATCCTATTTTGTAGTGAAGTCTTAGGGGCCTTTGGCATTAAAAAAATAACTTCAGAAACAGATGAATAATGGAGTAAAGGAATATATCCAAAATTCTGCTGAATAATGCTACTGACTGCTACTCTAGACCGTGTCTACAGATTTGCATCACAATTTTGGAAAAGACTGTAAAGGGAATATCAACCATGAGTTTTAAATTTTCTTTTTCAGCCAACTGTCAGCACTGTACTTGTTCTGAACACAATAGAGAGAATGAAATTAAGCTTGGCTCAATATCCACTCACACTGAATTGCAGTCTTTCCCTTGTCTTCATGCAGAGCCATAACCTCTAGGTCTATAGAGTGTAACATCCACCTCAGGTCAGTACTGTGCAAAAACAAGTGAAAAAAACCCCCAAACTGACAAAAGGTGCAGACTTATTTAATTAGTCATTTTAGGGTTTGGAAGCATTGAAGAGTAAGTTAATTTTAAAGGTTGGGAAAGCTGAATTAAGACAGTAAGAGTATTTGGAGCACAAAATCTAAACCATGTCTAAAATCTATACAACTAGCTAAAGCTCTGGGGACAAATACAGAAAAAAGCCAGGAAAAGGGAATCTGTATTTCAAAGGCTGTTGTGTTTTTAATCAAGCCATCAACCACTGTGTTTAATCCCAGCACCCCCATGGTGTTCTGTCTCTTATTGGTACCTTTTTAGTTTAGCAAGATAAAGTAGGACTCAAAAAAACACACATTATAACAAGTTATCCTAGTCATATTAGCATTTATATAGGTAACGCTTTTAAGTATGAATAAAGTTAACGTAATTAAATGTAACATTGATATAATTCTCCCCATGAGAAACACTCTGTGATTCAAGTACCTTTGGATTATGGTGGTTCCAGGACATTTTGATGTGGCTATTGCAACATGACAAAACAGTATTTTTTTATTATCCCACACAGGGTAGAACATTGATATCTGTAGGAACCATTTGAATCCTGTGCATTTTGGAAACATTTTTAATCTGCATTTTTGTATTCATTAGTAGAATGCTTACCTTTAAGTCAGACATTTTTGTAATACAAATATTTAAAAATAAACAGAAGTCTCACTGAATTCACTTGGAACAGTGAAAAAAAAGAAAAAAGACAAACTTTTTTTAAACACACAAAATCCAGTAGCATATCAAAAACTGTAACAAAGTTTTTTATCTTCAAAAATTGACTTCTCCTCTGGCTTTAATTCATGTAAATCATAGTAGTACCTTGTTTGAGCTGAAGTCAGTCAGCCTCTGCTTGACTCTTCCATACACCACTTTCTTCCCACAGAACCTGAAAAAAAAAGACAACTCTTTAAAAGCATTTCCCTCGAGGACTGTATGAAGCATGCTTAGCTAATGTTAGGAACGATACTAATTTTTTTTTTCCCCATAGTTTTTGTGTTGTTGAGAACACCAATATCTATACTTTAACAGCTGCAAATAAACTGACTATAAAAAAAAAAACCTGGAAAAAGTTACCTGGTGAGTAATTTCATAAAAGAGAAAGCTTAAAAAGCCTTGCAGAGTGCTTCTAAAACAATGCAGGCATGCATTGCCATTCCTTTCCTGTCCAGAAGAATTTAAGAATAGGGATATGCTACATTACCAGCTAGAGAACCAGAATTCCTTATTTCAGTATAGCATTTTAATTATGTTAAACAAAAGCAGGAGCAAAACCAGGCAGAAGTAGAGTTCAAAACAAAATTGTGTGTACTGTAGTGTATCAGAAGCTCTTTAAAAATTAATCTATTCTCTTCTGAAATTACTGCTATCCCAGAAGGTCAATAACTAACTGCATATTATTATCACTATTAGCTTTAATGAAACAAGATTTTCTCTCTTTAATTAGCACCAATAAGCTCTAGTTAAACCAGTTTACAAAGATATGAACAAAAAGCACCTCTTTATCATCTTAATTTTACAGTGGGGTAACACACTGATTATTCAAAAAGCTCACCTCTTCTCCAAATTTAGAGATGAAAATAACTGAAGCTAGAGTCTCTAAACAATATGAAATGTCTAAACACACAGAGTCAGTGAAAAGCAAAGGAAGAAAAAAAAACATTTAATATTAATTGCAACCCTGATGCATTTTTAGTTGTAGTTTGCAAAGAGGCAATAGGCTAGATCAGTGCTTTCTTTCCTTTCTTTACTTTGTCTCTAGCCTTCCTTAACCACCAGTTAATCTAGAAGAAAAAGACCTGAAACTGCAGTATGAAAAGTTCTGGAAAACTTCTTCCACATCTATTTTGGTCAAATCCTACAGAAAGTTACATCTGCTATATGTTCTGATCAGTTTTATGAACCAATTACAGATGTCTGACCACTTCCATGGCTGTTCAATGTGGAAGTGCATGCTACTACAAAACGTTCAGATTTCCCCTCTGGTTTAGCAATGGATGCCTGTGACTGAGAAGAAGAATGGGCCTCAGAAGTGCATAACTGGAATAGTGTGACCCTGACAAAGAAAACAGTGGTTTTGTCTTGTGCTGACTTGGCTGCTTCTAGGTCTCTGACTGATCCAACACAACTGAAGGCATTCAGATTTAGAAAAGGAGACAAAAATCCCCACTAACTCAGTGTAATCTGATTAGAAAACCAAGACCCTAAAAGAACATTTTCTCCTGCCTTACGATGGATAAGGCTGATTAAATTCTTGTCCTGAGAAATGTGGTCTTATAGCAATGCAAATGCTTTTCAGTGGAAAGCAAAGCCAGTCAGAATTGAAATGCTTTTTCAAATTTTATTAAGAATTCAAAAATCTACCCACTACAGTAAAAAAAAAAAATCATGCTGCTTTGGGGCATTTTTCTCAGAAACAGACAACTCTGTCATAGCTACGTCTTAAGCAAGCAGGCAGGAAAAACTAAATTCCCAGTCAGTATTTTCATACACCTGTTCTGAAATTCTTCCTATTGAAGGAGCCAAAGGATACAAACCATCCACTGCATGAACAGAGAATAACCCCACAGACCAGCAGCAAGAGGCCCCAAAAATAAATACTAGTAAGTCAGCTCTTCACAAACCAGTAACAGCCAGTGGCACAGGATAGTACTGGCAAGCACAACTAGGAGAGGGGAGTGTCAATCCCCATGAGCAGGAGTAATATTTTCCCTATGACCTTTTCATAAAAGTTTCTGGGCATTTCACATTGTTCTTGTCAACTTGCAACTATTGCTGAAATTAATCTGCTGCCTTGGAAAGATTGCTCTCAGAGACCTGCCTTCTCTTGTTTCACCAGAAGTGAAGACAGTCAAATTCCTATATTCCTTGTGGAGGCCTCTATCCTCTCCATGTAATTCTCCTGACGAGTCTAGACACCTGCCAACAGATCATTTTATGTGCTGGCAAACACAACTAATAATTGTAGTGTGGCTTTAGAGCACATAATATATTTTCTGAGATCAGAATTCTGTTATTAGAGAATTGAAGCATAGCTTCACCTTTTTAATTTGAGCAGACTGCCATGAACAGATATAAACATCTATGAACCAGCAAAATCCACAACACAAATTCTAGAAGAAAAGAAAATGAGCCTGTAACAAGCAGATTCTTTGAGACTGAGTTGATTTCATTACTGTTTTTATTGACAAGACTAGTAGATGGAGGCCTTTAGATTTAAAATATGTGGCTTTTAGAGATTTTAAACTGTGTTGCATAAATTTACCCTCAATTAATTCTTGTCAGCTTGGAGACAAGGTCTACCCTACAGACTAAAAGATGACTTAAGAAATGCAAACAAAAGATAATATTAAATGACAAATGTATGAGGTTTGGAGGCACCGTTACTAGTACTATTTAATACTTCTAATAATGATCAGGAAGACGGTAAACAGCATGGTAATGAAGTCTCCAGATTAAACAGATTAGAAATTACCACAAACAGAAATTAACAGCACAATGTAATTTGGAAAGTCAGAGGCTAAGACATGTGGAACAAAATAATCAAAAAGCTGGCCTAACATTTTCAGTAGTAGGGAAAACTGGAACTTGATAAAGTAATAAAGCAGTATATGAACATATACGTATGTATTCCTATAGAGAGAGCCATATACCTGCATACTATTTATATATATATATAGGGACCAGATACAGGTAGGAATTCTCTCACTACAGTTGATAGGAAAACATGGACATTTTCAAGAAGGTATTTCGAAATTTCTCAAAACTGATTTTGTTCTTTAAAGAAAACATTATATAAAATTTAGTTTGCCTTTAAGATTGAAGGAAAATTATGTAGTGCAATCAGCTTCATAAAACAGACTAAACTTCACCTATGGGTTTAGGACAAAGGTCCCAGTTTGTGTCTGAACTCAGTTAAATTTCCAGGCTCCAGCAGTGAAACTACATGCTTATTAGTGAATTAATTTTTAGGAGTCTAACTTGAAAGATAGCTATGAATCAGAAGGAGTTCAAAAGAAAACAACAAAAAAGATAAACAGAGCAAGTAGTCTGCAAAAGAGGATTAAAAGGAGCTGGACACATTTATGACTACTTCAGGATAACTCAAAGAAAACAGTGGACCAGCCTTTGGCTGTACAAAAGAACTCTCATTACCAGTCAATCACAAAACTACTATTTCCCAGACTAATTAAGGCAGGGGAAACTTTAAAAAAACAAAAACAAACATACAAAAAAATATATATTTCACAGTAAGATGTTCCTGACTACAAAATACAGTCCCAAGTGAAACTGCAACATTTTCGAGCATGAATCAATCAATCTAGGGTGAATGTATAAGATGGGACATCTGTCACTAGCACCAAGACTGATTTCATAGGTCTGTCCATTAATAAATTCTTGCAAATAATTTACTTATTGAATAGTATCTCTTTAATAAAAAGAATAATTGTCTGCCTAGTGAAATGGCTTTTTAGTCCTTTATAATACATATTAGTCTCATTAACTCTCTAAAGTAACAAAGAGCAGTAAAACCTAATTTATTCCTAAATGTAAAGACAGAAATAGATATACACGAGTTTTCCTCATGTTAGAAATAACATAAGGATCCAAGATAAACACAGAGCAGTATTTCAAATATTGCATGTGTGCAAATACATCAACATGAAACTTGCACTGCCTGCAGCATCTGAATACAAGCAGTTTTTCTCTGCCCACCCACTATCATTCTTGAAGCTCGGTTTTAACTATTTCACATTTCCTGCTTTTTTAGTCACCTGTTATAAACATGACAGCTGAAAAGGTAAATGGAGAGGAGTTATTAGCTATCAGAAACAGTAATCCCACAAGTTAGTGCAGACTCCAAACTGACACGCTGGCATGGCAATAAATACAGAAGTAAGGTAATTTAACCCCATAGCCTAAGCAATGGCACAGTAAAATCTCACAAATGAAATTTAGTCAAATAGGAAAGCAAATCTGAAACTAGAACTGCTACATAACTCTGTTAGGTTTTGCAGTTAAAGCAATATAGAGGTCACCTGGCTTTTCAGAGAAGACTCTGAAAAAAAAAAGATAAATCACATCAACTCATCCTTAAGTGTTGAAATAAAGCACTATGTATACCCAGTTAATTGGCACAAATACCACTCCTGAAAACCTCCCATGAAACCCCAATTTTCTTACATCCAGCAGGCCCTTTGAAGCAGCCTGCCTCTGCCCTTTAGGGTCAGCAAAGCTAAACCACACAGCAGTTGAGTTTGTAAACTATGTCCCTATTATGTTGTAATAACGCAACCACAAGAAATAGCTTTTTGTTATAATTTTACTACTTTGACTTTTAAAATTTTCTAATTTGTAAAAGCCACACAAGCAATATTATTAGAAGAGCACTTAAAGTTTAATCATTTTCTCTTAAAAACCACCACTAATTACAGTAGCTTTTCAGCAAGCTGTAATTACTCCTTTCCTCTTCTAATATTGAAAAGCAATTAAAAGAAAAAGACCAAAGATCAGTTAAAGGAAAAGATACCTGGTGGAACCAGTAGGTACAAAACCAGATCTTTACAGGACCGCAGCAGGGGTTAGATTCACATAAAGATTTAGTGCCAGTTCCAAACATGGGCTTTGAACCCACATCCCAGACTGGTGTGACTGCTGTACTAGTGAGCCCTGCCACTCAGGTAGACTTAACAGAGGGTTTTGCCAATGAAACAGTGATAAAGCTTTGGGGCCCAAGTTGATTCACGCTCCACAAAGTATGAGCAAGGGCACAGTTTGTCCTTCCTTCCAAAATATGACTCTGCACCTGACCACATGGACATGCTCTAATTCACCTCCAGATGAATTTTTGCATACCAAAATCAAGGTTGTTGGTTTAGCTGGGGAGTCAAGCCACTCGGTTTTAGTCACCACAGTGCTGAGTATCATTAATTCTCACCCTTAATTCCCCTTCACTGTTTTAGTTACTTGTATTGGTTGCCATGAGTTCATGATTAATCCAGGCAGAGTAATCAGAAATTTCTTAGGAAAAGACCTTCAGCTGCTCTAAAGCCACTGAAAGCAGACTCTTCATGTGCCAAAAGGCACATGTGGAAAAAAACAGTTAATGTCATTTTAAGAAATAAAAAACAGAGTTAACAAGTAACAGACCAGAGTTCTGTTTCAAACAGTATTTTAAGCTAAAAAAGGGACTAAGAGGTAATTTCTGTAGTTGTAAATGACATGATTTAAACTGATAAAAGAAAAAATATCAAGGAGAAGCTACAGTAACCCAAGAAACAAAACCATCTGTAAGCAACATTCAGGTAATGAGGATCCTGTTCAGGTGGGGATCACTTGGTTTATTGTGGAATAAGAACACAATCCCTGTAAGAGTTTGGGGGACAAAAAATATAAAACAAAAATTAAAAAAAGAATCCTAGAAGTCTGATGTTTCTAGCTTATTACAGAACCTTTGAGTGCAGTGCTCAATTTGAAAAGGAAACCTGACTCTGACTTGTATATACTGGAAACACATAGCAAATCTGAGAAATTATGAAAGGCTGGGCAAGAGAGGCCAGACCTCAGATAGTTTGGAGTAAATGGATACCCTCACCACACTGTAAAAGTACTTTCAATAGAGAGGAGAAAAAAAACACCAAAACACCCAAAAAACCCGAACAAACAAAAAAACCACAAGTGTTTGAGACTATAGAGATTACATTTCACATTATAAAGAAACATTATATTTATCAAGAACCTAGGTAATGCTAGTGATAATCAACCATTTTCTCTTTTCCTCCCTTTTTCTGTACATTAGCTTATCAGTGACTACAGTGCCAAACAGAGTCTTTTAGATGCTTTGGCTTTTGTCATCTGGTGTTCAGCAACTATTGGACCTGAGGTTCCTAGATGGTCTCAGCCCAAGTCCTTGAAGACATCCAGGCCAGAACTAAGTGGCAAAATCACAGTAGGAGACAAACTTCTAGAACTTCAAGGGTTACACTCTCATAAAAATTTCCAAAGAAACTGAAATGAAGTTTCATTTGCTGTGATGTACTGGATTTTTTTTTCTCCTGGGCAAAAAGTCTTAGGTAAAAAAAAAGTTTACTTTTCATGTGTGTTCTCTGGTAAGTGAATTGTAAAGGGACCCGAGTCAAGTGCTCACAGAATAACATATACTGAAGCACAACTCGCCCTACATACATTGAAGTTTTAAAACACATTAACTTAAGCATTGTAGTTTGCACAATTCATATATGCATCTTTTATCCTACTTTAAACCACTTCCACATCCAATAGCAAATTAAGGGCACGACATTGTCCCATTTCTTCATAAGCACAGTCCTTTTCTCTTTAAGAAGAAAAGTGAGTGTGTCAAAGCCACACAGCTTCTCACCTACAACCAAGTGATTTATTTCCTCAAAAAAAATAGAGCAGATAAGAAAAGATGATCTATTGCAGTGTGCTCCAGCAAGCTGTTACAGCAGTGCCCCAAGTAACAGGGGCCTGCACTCAGTCACACCAGGTTTGTTACCACTGCCCTCATAGATGAGCTACATCTCCACAAAGAGCACGCCTCAAATCAGGAAACAGTGACACATAGCATAGGAAGTACACCTGCTATTTCTGTCCATCTGCCATGCAGAGAACAGGACCAACCAAGACCCCCCGCTGAAGTAAATCTGGCATTGCAACCCAATAAGAAAAGCTTTTGACCAGAGATACAGCAAGCATGGGAGGAACAGTGTCTGCTTGCTTTCCAGCAGCTGAGAATAATTTGGGGAAAATTCAAGGTGAATAACTTGAAAGTAGTCTCTGAATTAAATGGAAATAGCTCTACAAAAAGAGTTAAGAGGACCAGCGATGTGAAGAGGCACCTAACATTTGAACACAAGATATTTGCTTACTTCTAAGAGCAAACCCAATCCATGCATGAGTTGTCGCTGTAAATCTCCCTCTGTCATAAAAGGTGAGGTTCCACAGAAAAAAAAGCATTCACACGTTAGATCTCCATCTCTTGAAGAGAGACATATATTGCTATCCGAATTCTTCAAGGAGACCAGGCAAAAGAAACTATTCTCTCATTTTTCTCAGCAATTCTTTCCACTGCAATGACAGACAGGGTTTTTCACCTCTTTTGGTTTTACTGTATGAGAACTAATATAAAGACGAAATTGAATGGAGCTGGTGGGAGAAGTTGTGGCGATGTGATGGGCACCTGCATGTCTTACCTCCAGAAAGCTCAGCACAAACAGCTTGATAAAGGCTGCTCACCATAGCATTGATATTCTGTCAAAATAAATAATATCTCTACCTCAATAAGAAGTCAAAACCTGTTATGAATGAGACATATCTATAAGGCCCTGCACACCCTATGCAGCTCTTCTGCACATAGAGATTTATGAGCACAGGTTTGCAACTATTGATTTACTGTAGTCTTTTGATCCCAGGCTGTGATCCCATTAGCTCTGAGAAAGGAAGGACAGTGAGGCCCCACTGCTGACTGCATGTGGGGCTTCTAACAATCTCTCTCTACTGCAGGCAAGCATATTGGGATGACACAATAGATGGATTATGTCTTGGCACCTATGCTGAGTAAATAAGTAGAAGATGTTGACATGAAGTAGATGCCATATTTGCAAAGAGATATGAAAATCATTAATGCCTATAATCTCTATGCATTTTTGGGAAAGAACTGACTGTTCTACTCAAATTTTAGACCAGAAGTTCTGCCTCAAAAAAAGCCCCTTTCAATACAAGAGATGTTTCCTGTTTATTGCTCTATCATGATGTGTCGCAGGTTAAAGCTGAACAGCTATTATGAATCAGGTTCATAAATCTCAGGCCATATTTGGACAGAATTACTAGGCAGGGGCATTACACCAGGTTGGGGTGAGGAAAGGGGAAAAGAAGTCTAACAAACTACAAATGCTTATTTTGCGACATTCTATTTAGTTACTTGAAAAGTAAGTAGAGATTAAGCTGTGTTGATAACTGATGCACGGCTATCTGATTAGGAACAGGGTTGTAACTCTTCCCATGCAAACAAAATAAGTGCTGTAGCATGAGGTGACTACAAGTCATCCAGAGACATCCTGCCTGAATCAACTGGCAGCATCAGATGACAAATTCTAGCCAGAAACTTGCTGAAGTCCCCTCACTGTTTCTTAAAATAGTTTAGAACTCTGTCTGCAAAGTGACTTAGCACTTTTCAGAATGAAAGCAGTTGTAGGAAATTATTTGAAATCAATTCTACAGTTGCATCTGCTTACAAGATACTTATCAGTATGTGACAAGAACAACTTCACCTTGAGCAACACATGGGGTTTTGTGACATTAGAACTATAAAAGCATTTCTGTTTTTCCACAGGAGGGAAGCAGGTCTGATAGACATTCATCCTTATATGCAACAGGTTTTGAGCTACCCAACAAAACAACTAAGAGTTGACCAAGTTCAGCGCATTGAGTTTTACTTATAGCATTACAGATATTCATATAATACTAGCTATCACAGTTTGTTCCACTTTCATTCTTCCACTTATTGTGTATTAGACAAGTCAGTTGTAAGACAATACATAGCTAGTACTTCATATACAGGAACACATTCTCACCAAGTGTAAATAGGCATAGCACTCTCATTTGAAAGACTTCCATGAACACACACAAGCTGGAAATCTGGCCTATAGCCTCCAAAGCAATTGAAATACATGAGGTATCCTCTTGGCCAAACTGGGCACTTCTGAGCATCAGCAATGAAACACTGGTAATGAACTACAGGGTAGAAAAAAGTCAATGAGGTTGTGTTTGAATCTCTTGCAGTTGCATCTACTGCATTAGTAAGTCAAAAGAAACGTATTCTCTCTTTGTTCAGTGGGATTCTCCCATCTTTATCCTTTGCTTGTAAGGCATTAGTAAAATACCAATCGACCCATATTAATTTTTCTCTCTTTTTGAATCTTTTGGTTTGGGGTTGGGTTTTTTTTGTTTAAGAACAGCTTCTGTGTTTTTTCTCCATCTCTCAGTCTAGCATCCCCCAGCCTTCCATGAATTCTTGAAAAGGAGTCTCTATCCATAGGAAAATAAAACAGAAAGGAAAAATAGATTATATTATGAGATTAATTAGGCCAATGAGTTCCACAGACTTCTCACTGCCTGGGCAGAGCAAGATGGTAGAATTTCAGGGTCTCAACAACTTTGGGTTACCAGGATGAGCATAGAGGCCTGGAGTAGCCAAAGGTAAAAAAAAAAACATAGGTAAAAAACATGAGAAACGTTTATTGGAGAGAAGACTGCATGGTGACCTATGGATTTCTCCAAGTATCACTCTTGGAAAAACATGCCACAGGAATCAGCTACAAGTCTCCAGTCCAAGACTGGAGAACCAGACATTTAGATGTTAGCAAAAATAAAAAACATTTCCTGTTGTGCTAGGAAAGTGCACCCCCACACACCCAATGCAAGTTGCTCCTCACATCTTTCTGCCAACCCTGTTAATTACTAGCTGAGAGCAGAGGCAAGACAACTCCAGTGTGGGATGTCCTTCAATTATTAGAGGTTGGGCTCCTCTAAGTTTCCTATTACCAAGGCCTCTGCCTTTCTTGCTTTATTTCTTCCTACCTAACTACCCTGTTCTAATTTATAGCTTTGCAGTAGCAACACTGTAGTTAAAACCGAAATGGCATTTCCACTCTAAACCTCTATTTTATTCCTTTCATTTGAGTTCATTACTTCAGTTACCATAAAAATGTGCTTTCTGGCAATCCCTGTCCTCCTTCTCCCCCTCCACCTCAGCAAAAAAATATTTGTCATTCTCCAAGGACACCGGATGGCTGATCCTGTGCTCTTTCATAGCCTGTAGATTTGTCTTCGATGACAGCTTCTGGAGGTAAAAGCCCACAAGAATACTGCTGTAGTGTTTGCCTAGGGGAGGATTTGAGTTTTCAGAGAATGTAAAGGAACATATATTTGCCCTATATCCATGGTAGAAGGAAAGAGGAGGGGCTTTGACCTCTGCCCTGACAGCACTTCTTTACTTCTGTTTTGAGATTTCTTAGATCCCCAAAGGACCTGTTTGCAAATTTTACAAGAGATAAGCATCAAAAGTCAAGGTGTATGACAGTTACATTAGAAGTCACACAGCCAACAGTCTCAAGACTGTACTTACTTCACAGTCTGCTCAGAGAGCAAGAGAGCAGCTTTAGTTACTGCACTGTTACCCTAAAAAGAAAGCATAACAAGCCCACAAGTCTAAGACCTGTAAGTTCCTCGAGCCCATCATCTATTTGATTAAAGACCGTTGAAGGAAAGAGACAAGGCAGAGCAAGCTTTGTTTCTATAAAACCATGTGGTCCATCAAGAGACTTGTGGGAGCAATGAACAAGGACTATTGGAAGTTCACAAGGGATAATTGCCCCACCTTGACTTATGGTGATGGGAACTTGTCAACTTTATTAACAGGTTCTATTTTTGCATAAGCATTCAATCCTATTTCATAGTTTCCCCAATATCATTTGAGATACCAAACCCACATTTTCTTATTAATCCAAAAAACATAGCTCCATCCTAGCTACTATGAAGAAAATTAACTCTACACCAACCAAAACCAGCACATGGGGTCTGGTTGCTCCAGTGATCAAGCAGTGTGGACATTGCTACCTCTGCTTTTGGAGCTGGACAGAAACTAGCTTATGAAAAAGCACTCTGGGTAAAGGTCTGGGTTCTTGCATTAACACTGTAAAACATTGGAGGCTTCTGCTACGTGGATGATGTTATTTTTCTCACAGTTGTTTTCTGTTTGATATTTATAAAAAAATATTTGGTACAGAAGAGAAGATGGAAATAGGAGTGTTAGTGAGAAGGCCAAGAGCCTGACAGCAGGAATGAAAACCAGACTAACAACTGGTGGAAACAAATTGTGAATATTAAAGAATCTTGTTACCTTGGTAATTTAGCAGTGCAGAGATAGGAATAATAGTAGCTTGCAAAGATGAACAGGTCAAGTCAAATCCAAAGCAAGGGAAACCTGATCATAAATGCAGTGTACCCCAGGGGAGCCTAACAATCTGTTAAGAAAATAGTTAATAAAAATCCTAGGCAGCACAAGTCCAGGACTGACATGATATATGAGAAGTTTCCCTCCTGCAGCTACAATGCCATCTCTGCTGCAGAAGAACTTGTTAAACATGTTAAGTGCCTGGTGCTGCTGGGTGGGTATGTGATGCCTATTGTTTGCCTGTAGTAAGTTTTCCTTCTATGTCAAGCTGAGGAAAAGGACCTTTAAATCTCCAGGTGTCAGGTTTGCTCTTGGATTCCTTTCAAAGGTATTTATTAGCTCTTTTCCATTACAGAATACAGATAGAACGCTTCCACACTTCCTTTTTTATTATTTTTTCCCTTTCTTAATTTTCCACACTATTTCTTTAATTCTCACCCCTCCTCACTGTCTTACAACATGAGTAAATTATTATTTTGCTCTCTAGTGAAGATCTAGTTAGTTCAGACACTTAAGGGAGTTACAGCCTTAAGATTATCCTGGAACTGAAGTCTTCCATGGAAAAATCATTCACTGCTCAGAAAATTGCAGGTCAATTGTATTCAGTAAATTAGACTGTTTTACACTGATTCTTACCTGGCAACAATACCACTAGCAGAGAATCTAATCAGAGATGTTTTGCTGTCTCTATTCTGCTTTTGCTGTCATGTTGTGTTCTGCTTCTGTCATGAATAAATGAAATCTGTGACTGAGCCATTCAAGTAGTGGAAGTAATAGATTCTTACTAGAATTAGGAACATTTTGTGAAAGTTTCACTAAGGGATGTAAACTTGACTTTTTCCTTGAAGGATGTTTGTCTGCAGATTTTTAAGAGTTTCCGACACTGCCTTTTGCTTCCCATTGTTACAACCTGTTTCAGAACAAAACCAGACACCTTTGAACTGCAGAAGATTCTGGGCTGCAGAAGTGTTCCTAACTGTCACTGCAGTGTCACAGCTAGCATCAGGACAGGCAGCAGTGAGACTAGCTACTGCTTCTCTTGTGTGTTACCCAAGCTAGACACCTCAGAACCTTTCCCTGGAGTGTAGTGGAAAGAAAATATTTTCCTTTAATTTATTTGAAAGTGTCATGGTTTAACCCCAGCCAGCAACTAAGCACTGTGCAGCTCCTCACTCACTCCCCCCCCACACACCCAATGGGACAGGGGACAAAATCAGGAAAAGAAGTAAAACTCTTGGGTTGAGATATGAACAGTTTAATAGAATAGAAAAAGAAGAAACTAATAATGAAAAAACCAATAAAATGACAACAGTAATAATAAAAGGTCTGGAATATATAAATGATGCATAGTGCAATTGCTCACCACCCACCTATCAATGCCCAATTAGTCCCTGAGCAGTGATCCCCCCAC
>JAVJGG010000094.1:10285009-10298725 GCA_035590195.1 Aviceda cuculoides | reverse complement strand
TCCCCTCCCAACTTCTTGTGCCCCTCCAGCTTTCTTGCTGGCTGGGCATGAGAAGCTGAAAAATCCTTGACTTAGTCTATGCACTACTGAGCAACAACTGAAAATTTCAGTGTGTTATCCACATTCTTCACATACCGAACTCAAAACACAGCACTGTACCGGCTACTAGGAAGACAATTAACTCTATCCCAGCTGAAACCAGGACAGAAAGGAGAGGCTATTTTTACAAAACACCCTAAAAATATGCTCTGAAATATATTTATTCTACTTCACACACCTTTCTGTGATGGAAATATGTTTTAAGCAAGTCCCTGTGGAAAGACTATTTCCTCTACTGAACAGGGTGGGAAGATCAATGTCCCATTTTCATTCTTACAGCCAAAAGACACTGAGTTGATTAGAGTCCCTTGTAGACCTTGCTAAAGCTGAAGAAAAACAGTATCTGCTGTTAATTTGGAGATGCTAGAGGCTACATCATCTGTGATGGACAAAGGATGGTCTCGGAAGCTCTGACTGCAAAATTTGCAACTTGTATCATTGCATTCATGTTTGGTTTTGTTGTTCAAAATCTCAAGAACAACAAGAAAAAAGGCACCTGAAGACACAAGTTAAGAGTCACAAAACATCATCTATAATTTAAGTCCTTAATAAGCATCTCCATTATGCTGTAATTATTTATTAATTTTTATATAGTATGACCATTATGCACAGCACTCACTGAACTAATGCAGTAGTCAAAATTTTAAGATCCTCTTATCTAACCTATTTTCATCAGCAGAAGACAATTGTATAGCAACAATGAGATTCTAAATTGTTATAAATGAAAATAAAAGAAAGAGGAAGAGTGGGCAGAAATAATTGGTAGAACATCATGTTGGTTTTCCCTGCACTCTGAAAAAGCACGTGAGCCAATCCCTGCCAACAAGCTTCCATAATATTTCTGTTTCTTTATAATCGCTCCAATTTCCCAATAGTCCATCCAATCTTATATCCTATTGCACAGAATGGCCACTACACAGATGCATCAGAGGACAATTAAAAAATCTGTGTAATGGAGATAACCAGTTTGAGGCAGCTTTTCTTCTTGCTCAAAGGCAGCTAGCACTGACAAGCAGCAATTTTTTTTAGTCCCACAGGCTCAAGATGTGAAGTACAGCCTGAAAAAGGAAGACAACCTGATTTACCTACTAGTTTGTGGGGTACATAGGTTACCACTGGCTGAGTACCATTCATCATTTGAGTTTGACTCCAAGATTTTCACCCATTCTTTTTGCTTCATATCTCATTTCTGCTATGACACCCACCATGCCATCAAAACGAAACAAAACTTGGAGAGATATTTGAAGAGCTGGCACTTTTAAAAATAATGACAAATAGCACAACATTGAAGGTTTGGGGTTTTTTTTGGGGGGGGCAGGGTGACATTAGTGCAACCACTTTTCTCCACTCAGCAGGAGATTTTGCAGTATTTCATGTATGTATGCACACAAAGGTGCAGCAGAATTTTATGGATTGTTGAGCCACTCACTCACTTCCACCCTGGTGGGATGGGGGACAGAATCAGAAGAGTAAAAGTGAGAAAACTCGTAGATTGAGATAAAGACAGTTTAATAAGTAAAGCAAAAGCCATGTGCGCAGCAAAGCACGGCAAGGAACTCATTCATTGCTTCCCACTGGCAGGCAGGTGTTCAGACATCTCCAGAAAAGCAGGGGTCCCTCACACATAACAGTTACTTGGGAAGGCAAATGCCATCACTCTGAACATTCCACCCCCCCCCCCCTACTTCTTCCCCCAGCTTAATATGCTGAGCATGACATCACACAGTCTGGAATATCCCTCTGGTCAGTTGGGTCAGCTGTCCCAGCTGTGTCCCCTCCCAACTCCTTGTGCCCCCCCCAGCCTCCTCACTGGTGGGGTGAGGAGCAGAAGAAGCCTGGGCTCTGTGTCAGCCCTGCTCAATGAGAACTAAAACATCCCTGTGTTATGAGATGGTTTTCAGCACAAATCCAAAACATAGCCACATACTAGATACTATGAAGAGAATTAACTCTACCCCAGCCAAAACCAGCACACCCCAGCAAACATGTTGCATTAACACCTTGTTGTCCTCCAGTCTCCTGAAGAACAAGTCTCACAGGTGACTGCAGCCAAACAAAATCCCTCCCTGCCCCAAGACAAACAAAAGTCTGCTGGAATGGCACCAGGCAAGGAGTATTAGCTCAAGACCACACTACCACCAAAACCTCCACACAATTTCTGTGTCAGTTAATTGGCTCACTACTTTGGGGATTTGCTGACTGGGACTCCTGCCACTTTGTTGAATTCTACATAAGAAGTTTGCAAGGATCTTTCCAGCCAGGAAAGAAGAAAGAAAAACCCAAACCCTCTAGACTTAAGGTAGGGAAAATTTATGCTTTGACTTTAGTAAACAATCATGTTTAAAATTATTAGTTCTCTGTTAGGTATGGAGGACAAAAGGGCTTTGCCTGCCACCCTCTGGCTCAGGGTATCCATGCCTTGAGTCAGGGCAAAGATGGGAAAGGAGTTTTTGTTCAGAGAAGTAACCTCAGACACTTGTAAGACAACAATCCTGCAGGTTTGGAGGAAACTCTCAGCTTAGTACTGTTTTTTTTTAATGTGATTGCAACAGAAAGTCTGGGTTATCCCCTAACAAGCCCTGCTAGCAGAGCTCACAAAGGAGCTTTCCATGAAAGAAAAAAAAAATGCTTCCTGCTCTGAAACAAGATACCCTTTTCTGATCCATTGATCAAAGACCTTGCACTCTTCATTTGAAGTCCATGGTAAAACAACACTAAACTGAGAAAAGAAAAGGTAAAAAAAATGTATTTACAGCTTTTCATTAAATAAAAAGTTAAAAATAAATCATTCTGGTCCTTTTCCTTCCTTGCCAATATCGTTTCTAATGCTAATGTGTCCCTATTTCCTGACTGACTTCTTTAGGGGAAAAAAACAAGGAATGTACACATTCAAGTAATAGGATGCTTTTGTCAGTTCATTCAAAATGTGCATTTCTATTAACCAGCCAGGCCTTTTCCTTCCCGCCACTGGAATGCCTGATTTTACTCAAACTGCTACTGTCTATGCACACACAAGTGATAATGCTCCTTCCTTTTAAGAACTGTGCCTACCCACTGGCTCATAACATACTTAGTTCCACAGCAAAAACAGCAGTGCAACAATATTATAACGTACACCACATCATTATTCAAAATGTTGCGGTTTCCCCATTATTTCCATGTTCCTATGGAAGCATAGTACAATCTTTCTCCTCCTACACAAGACTGTAAAACAAGGTAAGATTACTGTAATCCTTTTCTTCCCATGTCACACAAACACTGTAATCTCCTTGTTATTTACAGATAGGAATTTGCTTCTGACATAGCAAGTCTAACTTATGTTGCAGCAGCCTTCATTGTATTGGGAAACAGTTATGTAAGCTACTTATGTATATATATATATATTTAAGCACAAACACACTGATGGAAGATTGAAGTTCTAGGCTATAATTCAATCTTTGGCTTCTTGCATTTATAAACCACTCAGAAGCACACTCCTTTTATGAAATTTGGCAATTAATTACAGTCTGGTATATCACCACCTGACACACTTGAGTGTCTATGCTAGTCTTGACTTCAGAAGCGTCTGGGCATTTGAATGCTTCAGGAGCCCCTTGTGAAGATATTTAAATGATCTGAACATATAAAAGCAAACAGCTAAGCAAGTAAGTACAGGAACAGGAGGCTGCCCAACATCCTAGCAGCACCACAGATCCTAACCAGGTGGAATACATTCTCTGGAATCAGAGACAAGACATAGGTCTGGGACAGAGCTCAGGTCAGCAGATAGCACAGGCCCTTAGCTGAATTACAGCCTTGACTGTGGCCTCAAAGGCGGCTGAACCTTTGGTCTCTGACATTTTTATTTTTATCATTATTATTAAATGGAGCCAACATCTCAGAAGATTTTTTATTAATTAAATTGAAGCCTGCAGGGCTGGTTCAACTGTCAGGCTGCAACAAGAGGAGGTGATTACATGACACAGTGAGCAACAACCCCTTCTCTTATGATCTCAGAAGCAAAAGCAAAGTAATAGATACTGGCTTTCTACGCAATGGTAAGATTGTAGTCCAAGACACAAAAAGCTTGGTGAGAAACTACTCATGTTTTGCAGAACAAAGGGTTAGTATCCATAAACAGGTCTCAGTACTGTGGAAACATCGGGTATTCTTCCCAAGTACCTTCAATCTGCAGCACAGTGCAGTGAAATACTAACCTCATTGAATCAAAGTACTAACAGGAGACTAGAAAAGTGAAAGTTAATTGTTTCCCCTGTTTTCTAATTTGACATTGTTCCATTATTTGTCTTTTATTATTAAAAATATCTGCTTGTACAAATAGCTATCACAGTCACAAGGAAGTTGGGAATTAGGACAGGGAGGCTGCCAGAACGCAAGCTTAGATGTTGTGTTGGGTTTGAGGAGAGACCTGTAACTTGGAAATATTTGGGTGGGAGAGCTGCATTTGCAAACTACTCATGTTGTATTGAGGATTACTAGAAGATGTAATTCTGCAGAGAGTATTCATCTTTCTCTAGACTTCCACTTCACCATGACTGATCTTGAAGGAATATTAATAATACATGTCTTAGGACTTTTCCTAGTAAAAAAGATCAAGTTTCAACAGAAGTTTTGCAGCCCAAGTGCACTTTTCACATCAGACTGAATTGGAGGCAGACAGTCAAGGGAAGAGACAGTATCATGTGACTGGAGGACAGCTTCCAAAGTACAGCAGAGGAAGAAATAGCATCTCAAACAAAAAGCCAAGGCCTAGAAATAATAAATACAGTCTTAATAAATTTACACATAAGCTCCATTTCCTGCCAATCCCTGCAGCCTCAATACTACCACTTTATTCTTTAATAGATGTGAGAAATGTCCATATAACACCCCGCTTCCACAATGGACATTATATTGAACTCAAGGAAGGAAAAAGAAATATTTGTAACTGTAACAACAGATAACAACTGCTTTGTAAGAACTGCTGAAAGAACAGACTGTCTATACACGCCAAAGGACATGACAGGTTAAATATTTTCATAACATATAGGATGATGAAGAGGAACAAAGTAGAGAAAACACATGTGGATTCCAGCAAGTAGTGCTAAATCCCGTGAATAAGCATCTGGTATATGGAATTCAATTTCTATTAGCAAAAAAAGCACAGAAGAAGGGACCACACTTTCCCTGAAATAAGGCTACTATAGAAAGAATTGCTAGACTGAAATTGGACAAATTTCCAGCTACTATAAGACTTTTAAATACCATCTAGTGTCAGTAAAATATAGACTAATGTGGCGATGGACTACAACCCAATAAAATTAGTACATGTTCTCCTATCACCTTCAACAAGGTAAAGTTTTTATCTGTGGAATAATGACATCTAATAGGACTATACTGAAAGACACACATATTTTCATAACAGAACTGAACATGTTAATTTGCAATCAGCAAAAGTACACCCGAGAGTGCACATTCAAGTTCAGATTCAACTTTTAAGGCAGCTTTAACCCTTGGGTTATAACTAACTCTTTCACACAACTTCTTCTTTGGGTATGACAACATTCCATACAAAGACAAGACCTGAATGTGCACCAGCTTTCTCCTTCCCCACCAAAACCCATACCCTAGATCCCAAAAAGAGATCCAGCAGTGGGACCAGATGGAAGGCACAAGGTGTTTCAACTGAGTCCCCATGCTGCAACATGCACTGTCAATTCAGTGAAATGCAACAAAATTAGATGACTCCTTGTTCACCAGAAAAAGTAAGACTTCATAAATCTGGTCCAGTTGTACTACTCGGGGAAGAAAGGTACTGGGGATCCAGTTTTTGTGGATGTTTCTGAAGGATGATTCCTGTAGGTGTTTTTTGTAAGCTGAGGTTTCAGTTTCTTTAAGCAATCCTTACATATTCATAAAAAAGCTGCAGTGCATGCACTTCACTTCCCAGGGAAAAGGTGAGGGAGCACAAACAATAGATCAGGGTGCTTATGTCTCGGTGTCTCAGATAACAGGTTCAATACACAATTTGTATAATCAGTCATCTAAAACAGAGCACAGAGAAGAACAGATACCTCATCTTCTGTCCTAGAGCTTTGTCTGTTGTTATGGAAGATTGTCTATTTTCTGCTGGTATGTTTTCAGGAATTTACTCTTTACCAATTTTTTCAAAAGTTTATCTTCAAATACTTAAAACTGAGAAGATATCCTTTATGCAATTCATCATCCTTACTCTCAGCTCAAGGGCAAATCTGTTTAGAAAGACTGGTGCTTACAGGGTTTGAAACAACTGATTAAAAAAAAAGGATCATTCATTATTCAAATACACTTTTCAGACAGCAAGGCTTTCAATCCTTTCCTCTGGTTTTGTATAGCTGTTTATTCCTGTGCTGGAATACATGCTGCAGAGGATGCAGGACAAGGAAATTAGACCTGGGCTATTTTGCTCTTGGAAAAGAGAACAGAATTAGAATGTGTTGAAGAGATGTTTCTTACATATTATCAGAATGTAATCTTAACCAGCTAATTCGACACAACTTCAGTAAAATTAAGGCAACAAGAAATGTGGTGATTTTGGAAATGCAGTTTTGTTTGCTCTGTTGTAAGATGACACAGAGCTTTCCCAACATGCCAAGCAGTTTCTCTGAACTTTGCTCTTTGGGTAGCAGGGTTTTTGTTTTGGTTTTTTTTTGGTTTTTTTTTGTTTGTTTGTTTTTTTGGGGGGAAGAAAAAGAAAATCCTATTGTCAGGGAAAAGAATCCTATCCAGCTCTTTGCAAAGTGTTTTTATCTTCCTTTCTGGCAGATCTGTCTAATGTGTTTTACAGTGTTACTCCATACCACTCAAATCCCAGGGAAGTAAATGGAACTTTCGTCTTTATTTTTACCATCCAAAGAAGATTAATGGGCCTAGCTGACTTCTTGTTCCCCCACTCTCTGCCCTTCTCTCATTTTATGAAGCTTGTGTAAAAGGAAAGATTTTTCCTGGTAGGTAGATTTCAGCACCTCAACATACTACATTTAATTTGAATTTTCTAACAAGCATTCTTTGTTATGACAGGTCATTCAAATAAACAATCTGCCCCAACATAGCACCACCACATCTTTTATTACTTCTCCACTCTGATATTGTTAAGATGTTGCTGGTACTACTGAACTAAGAGAACATGAAGACAGAGCTGCACCTGTGATCTAAGAGCCACAGAAGTTAATTACAGAGCCTATAGTCCAACACACACTTTGAAAGGTGCAACTTTGCTTTTCTCACTGTTCGCAGCTCTTTGTTTTCCCCCTTGCATTCCACCAGCAGCCTTCTTCCTGTGAACTGGTCAGGGAAAGGGTATGGTTGAAACCTGTGCTAGGAAGAAAAGGCATTTGGGCTGTGAATAAGCCATCTGTAGTGGGAAGAGGGTCAGGTCCACCCTACTGAGAGGGGGAACACAAGCTTAACATGTTCCTCAAAGTACCAGCTGAGAAACAAGGGATTCTTAATGCCATCACATCATCCCCACTCCATCTTTTCATTAGTAAGTGGGACAATGGGGTTCTTTTAAAGCAGTGCATCCTACACAGTCAATTTACAGTGCAGCTAGAGCAGAACATATACATCCAGATAACACTTCTAGCAGGATATGATATCAAACAGTGACTTCTCATGAAGCAAAATGATCAGCAGTTGAGCTACTTGAGAAAAGACATATTGCTCTTTCTGTACCCCCAAATTGCTCAGTTTTGCCAATTTTGAGAACCACGTTGCTATTTCATTGACATATATCATGTACTATAAGGAAAATAGCTTACTGAAAACAAAAATAAAATCACTGGCAAATTACATTTCTGTACAGGTTCCCATGGAAAGAGAGCGCTGCAGAAAAACTGAAACAGATAAGCCAAGATTCTAGCAGCATCCAGCTCCACACATCTCAATGTAATGGAAAAAGGGCTCCTTTCCTAAGGTGGATAAGGATGCTATGTTAGGAAGAACGACAAAGTGGAAAGGTCTTAAAATCCCTTTGTTCTCATCATCTTCACCCAAATCAGAAAGGAAAAGTGTGTTAGCAAAGCACCGCACTGCATGGCTGTCTCATCTTGTAGGCAGCAAAGCTATTTGAAATGGCACTTGCTTCTGCCACCTCACCTTCAGTTTCTGTAGGGCTATGGCTATAGCAGTTATGGACTTGCATCAAGTATGCTTCAAATAGGCCCAGAATTTCACGTATTCACACCATCTTTACTCTCCAGTTGGAGAATTATTACCCTTGTCAGCCTTTTGATTACCTCCAGCAGCTCATGGTGGGACTTCTCCCCTCCCCAACAATTCCTACTGAGCCACAAGCAGAACTTGAGATTCTCCAATGGACACAAGTTACCCCTACTATGCAAGCATGATACTGCTCAGAGCTACAGTAATATCAAGGAACATAAGCTAATTAACTGCAGAAATTAGTGTTTGCAGCCAGCAGAAGTGCTTCTCCAAAGTTTTCTGAGAGGAAGGCTTTTCCCTAGGATAGTGAAGAGTCAGTGAGAGGCTGTAACATCTTTACTCCATTTTGGATGATACCTTGCTCAAAAGAACTCATATTAACATTTTTCAAGTACTCAGAAAACTCACCATGACAGAGGTGTGAAAATCTGGTCTGCAAGAGGTCTAGGGGGAGAAATTAAGTGCTACACAACTTCTTCCAGACTGCAACGCAGTAAACTGACAGAAGTGGCACACTGCTGTGATCCTCTTACAGTAGACACTATATTTAGTTGTAAGATTAAAAGCAATTATGTATTTATTTTCTATATGTTTGTGTAACACAAAGTACTCAATACAAAAGGCACACATCAGAAGAGCACAGCTGAAGCAATGCAGAAAGCAGCAGTTAAGCAACAGAAATTTTCTCCATCTCAAATCTCTTTCTTCATGTTATATAGAAAAAACCCAAAAGCTTAAACAGTTTGAAGACAAATTGCAGGTGGAAAGTAAGGAGGGATTTTTTTTATTCATTTTTGACTAATCAAAACATTTTTGCAGGAGAAGTAGAAAGCCATATTTTGATTTTTACTTTTCCAGTCTGTATCAATATATCTAAAGACAAAACATTCAAATCACAGCCAAAAGAAAATAAAATGCCATTTGGGAAACATTGAAATAGAATGTTGCAACATCAGATTGTTTTTATTTCTTCTCCTCTGAAGTGATACACCAGTGAATCAACACAATATCACAGAGCATTTCACTCTAGACAGAGTTGCACAGGCTGAGCCAGGACTCCATGAAAGTTTCTCTGATGAAAAACCAAGTCAAAGGATTCCTGCCTGACTGGACTTTTTGTTTTTCTTTAAAAAAAAATAATACGCACACACAAAAAAAACCCACCCACCCCCCCACACACACACACAAAAATCCACCCACCCACCCCCCAAAACCCCACCAAACAACAACATTTTGTTGTTCCATCTGGTAAATGTCTCTCACCAGAAGCAACATTCTGCACAGAAGAGCTGGAAGATTACATATTTAGCATCTGAAACAGGAAAAAAACAACCTTTCTGTTCAATATTATAAACTAAGAACGAGAGTGCTATTGGCTTCAGTAGAGCTTGGAATAAATTATATGAATTGATCAATGACTCTTAGTGAAAACATTTAAAAAAACTCTAAACTTATTCAAAGCTACAGTTCTAACCACCCTCCCAGCCATAGTACTAGATTGTTTTAAACAAATGGCAATAACCCAGCTACACAAACAATAGCTGAGAACTACCTATGTTGTACAGGTTGCAACACATAATCATTTATCTTCCCTCTGCTGAAAACACAACAATTATTATATAGCACTCATTTAAGGCATTTGAATTGCAGAGAGATGTTACACATCAAAGTAATCAAAGGCAGTTTAGGTAATGAAATTCTCACAGAATGGAACATTTCCCAAAGAAACATTTCATTTGCATGTAGTATAGCTATTTTAAGTTAATTTTGGCATTACATCATGATAACAACACTTGTTGACATTTACAGCATTTCAGTTGCAAGCCTTCTTGCATTGTGATGAGTTCATAATTTTTTTCTATAAGCAATAATTATAATTTCATTTCATAAAGAAAAAACCAAAATGCTAAACACACAGCTATTCTCACTGCTATGTGCAAGATGAATTGACTTCCTGAGCAAATATGCCATAGGACACAACCTTCAGGAGCTTGAGAAGTCAGTAAGAGGAGGCATTTTGAAAGATAGCTCTGCATAGCTGCACATACAGGGAAACTGTGAATTCAGACAAATACCACCATCATCTGTCATTTGACAGAAATGCTTGCTTTGTTCCTTGTGAGTTCTCAGAAAATTATTGTAAGCCATGTATATTCTTTACTGCAGATGCAGAGGCCAAAAAGCCAGAGCCACTGAGTTCTAGCAAACATGAGGGGGGAAAGGCACCCAAAATCAGCAATCTGCTGTCTTAAGAAAGCCAAGGCAGTAAGAACAAGCTCTGGACAGAGAGGAAGGGGAAAGGGAAAACCAGTATCCATAGAACATTGGCACTTCCTCCTGTCCTGGCCACTGTCTCCTGGCCGAACACAAAGGCTGCCAAGCGTCAGCCACAGGACCAAGAGCTTCTTCCTTTGTATTGAGGGAGCATAACAGTATAGGGGATCCAGGAGAAGTCTACACTGGAACTTGGGCAGAAGAGTAGTATTTCCAGTCTTTTCCCTTTGGAGTTTCATTCAAAATAGGAAAAGTCTAATGTATGTATATGTAAACATAACCACAGAAAGATGCAAAGATAGCAAGACATTATCTTTTAAGTTTTCTGGGAACACACATCCCTTACCTTTCTGTGCTGCAGCATGAAAGAGTAACTAGTCCAATTAAGCCTTGGGCTGAAACATAACTCCTGAAACATTTTCATTTATACCAGTTGATGAGAAGGCTTGTCAAGGTACATGCACATAGATCTCTCCTTCCCTCAGAAGTTCCCGTTCCTAATGCTCATTAATTTACTTCTTATATTAAACTCATCACAGTTACAACATCCACCGAGCAGTTTCAAGATTGAAACAAAATCCTTAGTCTACAGAGCATGTGAGAAAATAACATACTACTTACACTGCAAGATAAAATTATATTCTTGCTCTCATCCGAGTCTCTCAGTTGTACTCTGTCTTAAGGCACTAGTCAATTTAACAGAGACAGAAATCCTAATTTACATGGAGAAATGTAAATCAGTGTGTTGGTAGATACGGATGTCCATAGATTAAACCATGACCAGGAACAGCCCTCGGCTAGGATGTCTGCTGGCAAAATTGGGTAACAAGATCTTGTTAATTATCTGGCTTTACGGTGTTTAACTCAAATCAGAAAATATTTATACCTCCATTTCATCAAATTAATTTGCTGGTGAGGAAACACATAACTGTCATGGAGCATTTGGTTATCCAACATTTCTACACTGAAGGCAGATCCAATTTATGAGAAAATGCCCAAGTTCCCCAAACACAGCCAGAAGCCCCCATGTTTACAGATCACTTGACAAACTGCCAAACATGTTAGTGATTTTTGTAATGATTTATAATTCCTTCCAGGAGACATTTAGCTGTTTAATTGGCATAACAAAAGCAAGCTATAAGTTACCATGCTTATCAAATGTCAGTTCATACTTTGTTGTAATTGATATCTAATCAACATGCAATCACATGTTGTTTGACACCAATTAAATGCCTAAACAGTCCTTTCAAGATTATTACCCTAATAAGATGGAATTGTGTGCTCAACATTTTAGTAATATTTGAGATAACACCTTACAGACCATATCTAGCACCTTTATACCTGCAGAAACTCAGTATGCTGTTAAATTACTAATAACTGCCTTACTACATCTAAGCAAACCACTTACGAATGATTGTTATAAATAACAAATAAGATGAGTTTGTTTGAAAAGCTTGTAATTTACACTTAAGAAAAGGGAACATGAAATGTACACAATGATTGGCTTTGACCAACAATTTCCTTCCTAAATAAGAGAAGGGTCAGTAGCTTGTATGCCTGGAAGTAGTTGCAAAAACACTGTTGCATGTAAAAAAAGGCAAAAATTGT
The DNA here is from genome assembly GCA_035590195.1 of Aviceda cuculoides. Classification (NCBI taxonomy): domain Eukaryota; kingdom Metazoa; phylum Chordata; class Aves; order Accipitriformes; family Accipitridae; genus Aviceda; species Aviceda cuculoides. The sequence goes on along the minus strand of JAVJGG010000094.1, from coordinate 10,286,563 downwards.
GCAACTCTACAGCACCTGTTTTCAGTGTAAAAAAATGAAGAAATAAAGGGAAGACATTTTGTCATGAAAGGAGAAAAAGGTAAGACACATGGAGGAAAAAGTGAAAGATCTGCAAGTCCCAGCAGTCCTAGTTCTCAAGAATACCATTGTATCAAAAAAGAACAATCTGCACAAGCACTGTAAGGGAACACTGTCTACCCCCTACCCTGAATGAAATGCCTTACTTGTAGAGCTATTTACTATTCTTTCAAAAATATCTCCCTTTTCCCCCTTCATTTTTCAGCATGTACCATTTTGCATCTACCTCAAAATGAAAAGATGAAGCTACTGAATGCAATTTTTCTTTTTTAAACAAACTACAATAATTCCTTCCCCACCACAGAGCTCTACAGTCTTGAATGAGATATGAAGAAAAGTCCTAAGAACTTGGGACAAACTCTTCAGGCCCAGAATGCTCCCAACTCAGACTACCCAGCTTCCTGTTTTATTACCTGGCTGATACTCAGCAGTGATTAGTATTGGAATAGCAGCAAGGCTAATTATGGATCACAGAAAAGATCTTTTTAGCAGAGTGGGATAGTACATCAGGAAAGAAGCCAACTATTGATCTAATTTAGCGGCAAGTCCAATCACACAGTGTAAGAACAGGTCTGAATATCTGCATTGAAAACACCTTAGGTGCAACTGTTGATCCCTGCCCTACATTTAAGTCTAAAATGTAGACTTCCTGTAAGCCACTCTCCTCCAGACAGGAAAGCCTGCTTTGTAGTGCATCATGCATCTTTTTGAAAGGGCTTGTTCAGATCAACAGAAAAAGTTTTCTAGGAGGGGAAAGGTTTAGCAGCTCTCAACTTTGAAGGAGGCTTCCTGCAGCTTTAAGACATATCATCCAAATAGCAACACAGAGCAACCTCTCTTCCTTTGTAACTGAAATGGGTTGAAAATACACAATCAAAAAAGCCCTTAGACTGAACAGGAAAAGGGAATAAAATCAGAACAGCTTTGAATTAAAAACAAACTCACTATTTTGCCTAGGAAAAGAGTGGAATATGTTAATGTTTACTGAATGCATTTTTACCCCTTCTTGCAGGGCTGTGTAATCCTGTGTCAGAGATCTTCTACAGACAAGAAAACTTATGGAAAAACTGCTTTCTAAATGATGCATTCCATCTCTGCTTTGTTATAAAAAAATACATATTTGTTTGTTCATATCCTTTCCCACTTTGATCATTAACAGCACCTCAGTAGCTACAGGATGAATTGCCATTTTAGTAAAGTGCTACAGTTCAGATCCTTGACTTAGTCCAACAAGACTATTAGTAGGTGATCAATAGACCATTTACTTGAAAGACAGGAGGACAAATGGTTGATTTATCCTCTCCCCAGCTGGCTACCAATTTCCTCAAGCAATCATGAAATTACTATAGCCATGAAGTCAGTAGCCACTATTTCTTCTCCAAGCTGGAGTTTTAATTGATGTTATAAATTGAGACCACAACGGATCATAATCCAATTAAAATTTTATTAATTGTAGCAAGTAGAATATGAGCAAAG
>JAVJGG010000094.1:10253856-10281765 GCA_035590195.1 Aviceda cuculoides | reverse complement strand
TTGTCATATTAAAAAAAAAATATTATCAAAGACTGGAAATTAACCAAAATAGCACCATATTCACAAAAAACCCCCCAGATTTTGTCCTGCTCTTACTCTACAGATCTTATTGCTTCATTCTAAAAAACAGACTGAAGAGAAGAAAATGCATTGTGTACCATGAAGATGGGAAATGAGTAAAATCAGGATGCAAACAGAGTTTTTTGGTGGATGGTGTGTGTGGGGGGGGTGATGGGCGAACAGACTTTTTTGTTTGCTTTTTAACACTATGGCTAAGCACCCTTGATCATAATGGCAGCAAAAGGTATCATCTATCCATGGCAAGAATGCAAATTCAGTCATCTCTCCCTTTGTCAAATGCCTAATTTAAGCCTTACATTTACAGTTGGCATGATCAGAAAAGCCCCTGTGAAATGTTTGCCAAGCATTATACATAAACACAGCATTAATTCAATGTTAAAATGCACGGGAACAGCAACAAAAACCTCAGACAAAGCTTTCTGCAATAAAAGCACCCCTAGCCAGGGCAATGGGACAGGACATATTTGTGTTACTGCTAGCCCAGATTCTGTTTGCCACCTCCTTTCCTCATATGCAACAACATAACGGTCTGTGTCAATAGGTTGATAACGTGTTCAGAGGAACTGATCGACACTCAGTTTTTAATCACAAGAAGCTGGGAAATCTGACAAATAACAATCTGTCCCCAAACGCAAAGTTATTGGTCATCTTGTGACTAAACTTTTATTTCACTAAAAATACTAAATCTGAGAGAAACCAACTATTTTGAACAGACATAAAATACCTTACATTTTGTATGTACAGGCTTGCTATATGGTGCCATATGAAAAAGCACTATTTTTAAAACTATTATGACTGGAACCAACATTTCATTCCAATGTTTCTTTCTGCCTGGTGATTTGTTACACTTGTATCAAGTAAAACAAAAATTTCAGTAGATTTAACTTCAAAGAAAACACATCTATTACTGGATCAAATGTTTACATTCAGATTTCAACAAAATGAACAGCTCCTTGGAAACATCTTCCCACATTTTAAGTCAGGGCATAGACGCAATCTGGGATTCAAAAGAATACAAATACAAACTTCAAGAACCAAGCCTATGAAGTTCATAAGCTGTGTATGACTAGTAACTCAATCTTAGTATTAAACTTGAGAAGTTACATAGCTTCTAGCTTCCCATGTTTTATATACTTAATACAGTAAAACATCATGGAAAAAAAAACTTGTGCTCTTCAGCATCCTCAAGTGGCTGCTCCCACCACTACAAAAAAATTCATCACAACATACCTTTCTCAGTACGACAGTCTGAAGGCTGAGCATTTCCAAAATTTACAATAATAGCACCCCACTTATACTGGTCACAGCAGCTCTGACAAACTGTCCTCTAGTCTACCTAGATCTTCTCCTTGGACTGCATTATATAAAAGTTTCACACACCCCCATCATAATTAATTAAACACCTAGAATAAAAATGCAATGGTTTTGGTACCGTTATATGCCATTTATGGTCCTGTTCTCCAATTTTCTCTCCCTCCAGCTTTCCCAGTGAGATCAATTGCACTACACACTTTTCACTGTAGAACTCTCATTCCAGAATTCTGTTTTAATTAAATTAAGATTTTATTAACAATCATGAAGGAGTACTCAAATTAGACTAAAGCATTCCCCCTCTCCCCAAGAAATTTCTAGCCAGTGCAACTAGGTAACTCTGAAAGGCCTGAAGTTTCCCTCCCTAGGTACAGATGTAAACAGATTAAAAAGTTAAAATGTTTTGCAGGGATCACTACTACACAGCACTAAATCACACTACCGTACATGTCAGCAGAAACAGCCAGGAAGCCACCTGAAACCTAAATTTGGTATTTCCTAGATTAAGCCTTTATACTTATCCAACAGATTCCAAGATTAAAAAAAACCCTAATAATCCCCCAAACACCCAACACCTGCTTTGCACCCAAAGAACAAATAGATAATGTACTGTTAAACTTCCAGTTACCTTCGTATAATCGTGTTCTAAAAGCCTGGCTCTTTGACAAAAGTTATATGGCTTTTTGATAGGCTGTTTTACTTCAAAAAGAAATCACACATGTGAATCAAGCAACAGAATCACAATATTAATCATCACATAACAAAGTTACCTGGGACAAAATATTTTACGTCACGCATCATAGATTCATATGTTGAAGACAAAAAATAGAAGAATATATACCATATTTTCATCATAGCAACAATGCCTTCTCCTTGTGTGCTTCTTGACAAATATTTAGGTTGAAAGAACTGCCTTCAAAAGTTTTTGCACTATCATACATGCAACAGAATTTGTGTATTATTGCTATAATATTATATACCAAATAGATTGTGCAAACTGCTATTGGTATTTGCATCCTGAATAAACATATCATTCATACTACCCCACTGCAGAATATAAAAGCCGATGATGTTATATGCCTATATCAAAAACTAACTGTAATGGCAATAAATCATGCATTAAGTCAAAATACAGGAAAGATTCTGGCTGTATCACACAAAAGGAATTTTTCCATTTGGCCTTCTGCCTCTACTTTCAGCTTCCTTTGGCATTATATCTAAATTCCCCATTATTCTTCTCTCTTTAGTAGAGAAGATTAAATTAAGCTCTTCTTGAAGCACTAAGACAACAGCATTCAACTTTTATTTTTTCTTTTTATTCATAATCCATACACTGGGATAGACTATCTTCAAGCTTCTATCTAAGCATTATGAGATCTGGTTTATAATACGACTGTTCTTTGAAATGACTAGGGCTCAGCTATATATTTGGAAGTGCAGAAATGCAGTCCTCTTAAATGAAGGTCAACTGACAAGGTCTCATTCATGCAGTCTGGTGCCATTCTTTTCAAAGATGAAGACAGGATAAGGGTTGTACAAAAAAATCTACAAATTTTATGATCTTCCTATTATCCTATGACTTCATAGAGTCTTCACCCATCACTGCAGAAAAATAATGCCCTGACTGAGCAGACTCAAAACTGTATTTTAAAACAGGTTTTAAAATTTTTCCAATGGCTGCCTCACTCTCTCTGTATATACACCCCCGCCATGTGTACGTATACACACATACATACATGCACAAATTCATCTTTAAGAACTTCCCACTGTAAATAAACATCTAAGATGACTATGCTAGTCAGCACAGACACAGGTGAGGTTCACTGCCACTATTATTTCTGCTACTCAAATGTTAGCCAATATCAGTCATCCATAATGATCCTGTGGATTTCACAGTTTATCTGAAAGAAATCTGTCTTAAGCAGCAAGACCTCTTCAGCTCTCCTTCAGCCCTCACATCTGTCCTGTTTCTTTAAACAGCTGTTTCGCCTTTGAGAAGTCTACTGTCAGTGATAAAAAATAAACAAGATTTTTTTCTTCTACAGCAATCTGTTGCAAAGTAAGATCCCCTCACTGGAAAACTGCGCACTGAAGTGGCAGGAAATAAAACTGAGTAAGCCACTAAGAGCAGACAATGTTTTGGAATAGAGAGTTAGGCTTTCAATGCCATGATCTCAGTGGGAAAAAAACCCCAAAGTGTAACAAAATTCCACTGTTATGACACCCTGGAACTTTCTGTACATGCACTTAGGACTTCACCAGTCACGAACAGTTTCAATTTCATAGAGACTCGTCCAGTAACTTCCTTGTCTTAATCTGGTGGTACTCTACTTTTACGAGAAAAACACCAAAACAAAATAGCAGTGTCACCTTTTGAGAAAGGGCAGCATAAATAATTTTATGTATAGCTCAAAAGGCTGGTAATAAGTACAGAAACCTCACACATTTATTCCTGTTCTTCTAAGAAGACATTTTGGAAATGTAAGAAAAAGCAACTATTCAAGAGCTAATGCCAGACTACATATTTCTTCCTCATTTCTCAGCTTCTATATTGTCATATTCTTGGGTAAAGGAATATATGTCTGTTTTGAAGGAAAAGCAAAACCCCTTATCTTCTCAAACAGACCTTTTTTTAACATTGACCAGTGCCTAGTTTGAAAAAAAAAAAAAAAACCAACCACTTGAAAATTAGATAAAAATAATGACAAGGCAGTACCAGCATGAAAGCTGTTCTAAAAAAACCCACAACTTACTATTTCCATCAGATCTCAATCAACTGGGATCAGATATTCCAGGTAACACATTTTCCATTTGAGATGACAGAGGTGCCTTAGATTTACCGATTTCATTAGCTCAGGGCAGCTTCGTAGAAACACAGCTAGTTTACTTCCCAGGCCAGCAGGGCTTCAGAAACAGCACCACCACACAGCATAGAGCTACTATTTATAAATCTTGCAAGCATCTCATGTATGCCACAGCATTGTTTCAAGAACAAGCCGGCAATTCTACACAGAGTCATCAGAGCTTATTAGCTCCAGCCACATGGGACCTGAACCAACTCCACCAGACCAGTCAGAGTAGGCTGATGCATCTATTCCCTAATAGTCAACATTCCACAAGGCTTATTAGATTGTGTGCATTATCTTGTGAATACACAGATACAATTTTAATCTGGCATTGGTCCCAACCAACCTGCTAGTGAGAGAAGTACAGAGATTCAAGAGACCTGCTCTAACTTTCCCAGCTACATCCAGTGTTTCCCACATTACTGACATATCTCCTCGCCCCAGCACACCTCAGATACGTGAAAGTTAATTACATGTAACAAAAAGCCCCTTTTCTTGTCATGAGGCAAACCCGGCATAGAAGTAGAGATTTTGTGTAGGGGCAACTGTAAAAAAACAAAACAAAACCCAAACAAAAAAACCCACCACCAAAAAAAACCCCAAAACCAACACCAAAGCAAAAAAAACCCAAAACACACTACAAAAAGAAAAGAAAATGGCCAAAAAAAAAAAAAAAAGATATTTTCATAGCAAAAGAAATCTCCGCTTGCGGTGACCTGGAGGCCCCATTCCCCCCCCCCCCCCAAAAAGTGGCCATGGGGATTCTCTTTTTGTATTGTATCCATGACTGATTAAATTAAGAAGGAAATTTTATTCTGTTTTATTGCTTTGCTCACCTAGAAATGCAATAGAAATAGAAAACAACTGTTGACTTTTTTGCAGTATTATGCTTCTTACTGATATTAATAGAATCACAGGGGTTTTTTATATTTGGCAAAATAAGGAACTCCAAGTAAAACAGTAAGATGCAGAACCAAGGTTGGGGGTGGGGAGGTGGTGGTAAGAGGGGGGAGTAGTCAGGTTTAGTCTCCCAAAAGTTTTGTCTTTTCTTCTGCAATATAAACCATAATACTCACCCGTGAGTAAAGCACAAATGTGCCTTAACCACAAATTACAGAAGAAGTATTTGTAGAAGTCTGAATGCTTAGTTAAACAAATCCTTGATAGGAGAAGACTTAAAAGAATCTGCCATGTGCAATCCATCATCCAAGGTCATGAGATTTTTGTAGTTTTTAAAAGAATGACAGGTTTTTGTGTGTTTTTAAAGAGGCTTGGGTTTTGGTGGTTGGGGCTGTTGATTGGGTTCCGTTTTTTTTTGGGGGGGGGGGGGTGGGGGTGGTGGTGGTTGTGGTTTAAAAAAAAAAAACAACAAAAAAACCAAAACAACCAAACCCAAACCAACTTTTACTCCCCCACCCCCATGACATGTCAGCAGTAGCTGTCTTCATAGGACAGATTATGTGCACCCCACCATAAGAGAACCAGGTTGCACTTTGAAAGAACTTGGCTGCTTTTACAATAGTAGTTTCCACTTTTATGTAAGGAGAAGCAGGTCACAAACTGGAATGGCCTTTCCAGACAGGAACAGACACAATGCAGCTGGCTGCTCTATCCTTGTCACTGCAGCACTCCAGCCAACATTTCATTATGCTCAAGTATGACAAGCAACATTGTACAGCTGCCATTCCCCAGGATCTTCACAAAAACAGAAAGCATCTCAACAAGCTCTTCCAGCAGACAAATTTGGAAATTGTCAAATTGCACCAGAACGATACAGCTTGTAGGGATTGTGTTGGGAACAATAACTTACATTCTACTGTGCACTCCCCTCCATATGCAGGGTTTGGTAGAAGTCATTGGTACTGATGATTCTGGTTACAGTGGAGCCTGTTATTTTTGGCACCTTAAGTTACCTGCTGCAACATATTTCTGTGGATACTATAGCTATTTGCCTAGACATAAAAAAAGAATTGAAATCAAGTACTTTCAGCTGCTCCAGAGCAAGACCAAGGGGCAGGATGCTGCACCAAGACAGCAGGCAGCACCCCGCTGGTGCCAGGGTGCAACACACAGGGAGAGCCTTGTGCCTTGTCCCTACGCAGGGCCAGGGAGCACACCAGGCCCTGCTGGTCTGCACAGCCTCTTCCCAAGGCAGCTCTGATGCTCTGCAGTTTGGAGCCTGGTTTCCTGTGGGAACAAGGCAAATGAACTCACACAGTGTGTGAGAGTACATCTGTCAGTCACTGCTTTTTGGTAATTTTGAATCCAATGGCCAATTTCAGTTAAATCTGACAACATGAGAGAAGTCACAAAGGTTAAATAGTTATACATTTCATGGAACTATGGCCAGCAAGAGGTAATTCCTACCAATTACCTCCTGAAAGGCTGTAATGCGAGCCCAGTTCATGATAGGCAGATCCTGGAGTCCATGCAAAGTATAGCCATTACTGATATTCCAAACAACAAAAGCTTTAGTTGTTACTAGAAAATTTGAACCACAACACATATTGAATATGGAAATCTGACTTAATTAGTTCTACTGATTGTAGAGCTGCTTTATCAGCTGTGTCTGCAGCACACTGATTAACCCTTTCATATTTATTTCCTATGTTTCATATAACATTCCAGACAAAAATACTTCCTCGAAATTCAGTCTTCTGGGTTTGTTTGTTTGTTGGGGGTTTTTTCCCACCCTGCTCCCTGCTTCAACAAAAGTGTCATGCTGGTGAGGTGAGATTTCCAATTTTAGCAGGGTTTGGTTTGTAGTCAGCCTTTACTTTTGTGTGGTCATTAACAGTTGTGGGATCAAATCAGGAACAGAAGGAAGCCCCTTTACCCCATTTCAACAGCTCTGTTCATGTTTGGTGGAACAGATGAGCTTGTAGCTGCCCAACTTATAACCTACTGTTGGGTGAAAAACTTCTCTGATTTTTATCAGTCTTGAGGGAGTCTGGCTGTAGCTGATTCAACTCTTTCTGTGGTAGACTAGAAAGCTTGCCAAATGGTGGCACAAAGAGTTCATAACCCCCGTCAGCCATGAAAGTAAGCATCTGAATCAGACTGGGCTTAGTTGTCTGTTTGGCTTTTTTTTTTAGCAACAGCTAACACAAGCTGTGTCCAAACCATCAGTCATCTGCATTATTGTGTTGTGTTTGTAAACATGTGATTTACAGCAGGGAAAACAGCTTCCTTTATTGCTACATACATGAGTAATATAACAGTCAAAGTGAGTCTACACACTATGTCAGCATACTGGCATATAATGGCATTTCCAGGTTTCCAGCAGAAATCATTATTATTCCCTTCTCAGAAATGCATCATGATACACTGACTTTTCTTTTTATTAAACTTATTTTTAAAATATTACAGCTGTTACAACCTTTTTGGGACAAAAGGTTAAAGACCAAAGTGAATTCCATAGTTCCCTGACAAAGGTATAGTCCAGTCTTTGGAACACTGCTATTTCAAAAGGTAGACTTCCACATTAAAGTGAATAAAAATAAAAGGAATAACAAAAAAGAAGACAACACATCTACAGGTATGAGAAATAACCTATCAAAACTAAATCAGGAAGCTTTGATTATATCCAGCGTTCAAACCCTAGTATTCCAATTGCAATACATCCTCCTTTTCCTTCCCAATGAATTCCTCTGGCAGGCTGACCACACAGCTTTTTCATATCTTTTGATCTTTTAGATGAATAAACCAGTTGGCCCCCTGTCTCTACACTCCCCCCAAAAGTCATCCTCAGTGTTAAATTCTTTTAGCACCCAGTTCATTATTCTTTCTCTCATCTCTACACAGTACTAAACCCAGGAGAACAAAAAGATCCAGATCAACACTTCCAATTCCAGCTTGCTCACAAATAAAAGTAGTTTGCCAATATTGTACCTTAAATGATCCATCACACCACAGCTTGAAAACACAACATTGCTAATAAAATTTTTGTTGTGTTTGTAGAATTGTTAAGGATTAGTAGTTTCTCCAAATACCGGGTAATTTCACTTCTGAAGTCTCACTATTAGGGTCTCGCCCTTTTTTCACGCAACATTGCTTCCTATATATGAAATATTTCTTAGCATAAATGCATTTCTTCTTGCATTGATCTTTCCACACTATGCTTTCACTTTCACAATCTGTTTTTCCATCTTGCATATTAATCAGAATTAAGTGCTGATTCTATAGGTGCTTATACATGTGCTGGACTATACTTGCCAAGCTGTTCTATTGCCTCTGAAGGGACTCTTGTATACAAAATTAAGGAACTGAAAACATTTGCAAAAGAGTGGCCTTATTTTAGACACTGATGAAACATCATATCACAGAATAACACAGCATCAATAATAGCAACACCACTATATCCCTGATGATCTTAATGCTAAGATGTAGGACTTTGTTTTGAAGGGGGTGGAGAAGAGAGGGAGGGGAAAAATCTGCAAAGGACTGCTCTAGACTTTTGTATGATTTTTCAACACATTCAGGTTCTCAGGAGGTTTGTGCTCCTTTGAAACAATTGTGGCTTGATAATAATCCAGCAAAACAGACTTATCACTGTCCTTGCGTCTTCTGCCCCAAAAGAATTTTAAAACATTAAACTGAGTACAACATGGTGCACCTGTTGCACACAGGCTCTTACTGTTCAAGCTGAGCAAATGAAGATGAAAGGGCAGGTTTTGTCCTACCTTATATCAGCACATGTAGCATAGCTTGTATGGAAGAAGTTTTAACACTGTAGGAGCCATTTTCCTTCAAGCCACAAATCAAAATTACTGAGGTGAAGAAGCATCTCCTGCAATAGGCTGTATCACTGGGACAAAATCCAGACCAGTGTGTTTTGATGAATGGTAACAGAGAAACATGACCTAAGCAGCATAAGGCTCATTTAAAAAAAAAATCTTTTTCCAAAATGAAATTTTACTTTTTCACATTGTATTCCCAGAGTCTATTGATCATCTTCCCACAGTTTGACAAGAGGTCACCAACTGTGTCATTTGTTATATATGCAAGTTGAAGTATCTGTCCTGTTTCTCCAACAACCATCTCTTAATCCTTAACTAGAACATCTTCACATAAACTTAATGTAAAACTCTAGTCACAAGGGAGAAGAGGAACATCAAAAGCATCCTGTGACTAACCTTGATTTCTTGAACATCTGAGGTATTCTTGATATGCATGTAATTGTGTTTGCCTTCTGATGCATGACAGACATCAAACATCAAAATTGTGATACAAGTGTGACACTGGTCTCAGCAGTACTGAGACTGTTTATAATCCTAAATAGTTTGAATTACAGAATTACAGTTTCTGAGGCTGTAAAGCTCAGAGGAGTATTAATGCTGACACTTGACACCGTTTTAAGAGTTCAGATGCCGCCTTTGCACCCAAACTGAAGCCACCCTTCCCTTTTATATTTTCAGTGCTTTATGTCCCACTTCTGTCACAGAAACTGATATTTCCTGATATTTAGTACTGTTTCTCTGCCTTGTAACAGTTCATCATGGATGAATTCCTCAGCAGCATCTGAGGAAGCCTGTAAGTAAATGTCAACTTATGTAAATAATAAAAGGAACTGCTCGAATCAGTTCAAGCTCTAAAGCTGCTGCACTCAGCAGCTGGGCCCCAGCCCACCTCCCCAGAGCCCTGCTCTCCCAGTGTCACTCCGCCACCTCACGCTGCTCCCTGAGCAATGCCCCAGCCAGCCCCAGGGCTTCATGGCTGCCACCACTCCTGGACCCCACAGGTGGGGAGAACCCTGGCTCCAGGTCCTCACCCATCACTTGCTCCCTGTTTCCCCACCACTTAATGTGACACCCACAAAGACCTGGCACACCACTTTCACCAATGCCACAAACCCCACACAGCTTCTTCCAGAGCCCCATGGTCACAGCAGCCACCCCTCCCACAGACATGCCAGGCCCAGGCATGGCCTGCGCCCCCCACCCTTCATTGCTGCAGGCAGAACCATCTCCACCAGGATACTATTTATTTCATGTAATTTATTGTCCACTAGCTCACGCCTCTGAACGCCCAGTAAGCTACTGACAGAAAACAAACACACACACTCTTTCCTCTCGACCAGGCTCTGCTTGCCTCACTTGCCCACAGGTTTCCCCACCATCCCTCAGTCCCCTCAGCAAGGTGACGAGCTGGCTGGAACCAGCCAGAACCAGCAGGGGCAGCTGCCGCTCTCCCCAGAGGCACCACCACAGCCCCACCACCATCACCCACGCCTGCTGAGGCAGGAGATGGCGGCACATCTGCCCAGCACAGCCCCAGCAGCCGCTTTGCAAGGAGCTCGTGGCCACACAGGGACAGACACAGGGCAAGGAGCTGGCCCCAGCTACAGACATGAAATGGCTAAGGCAGCAGATTTGGCTTGCCTTACCCATGCAGGAGACTAATATACAGTGCGAAAAATCTGGTTTTCTTTTAGCTGTCTCTAGGCCAACAAGGTGCTGACCTCCCCAGGCATATCTGCCTTTCCTTCTTTCCCCTGACAGGAAATACAGATAGAAAGCTTAAAAATCCCTATGGTTCATTTTCATCCAGGTCCCAAACCAGTAATGCTGTTTGGAGAGTCTAGTGTCAGAAAGTATGCCCACTTGAATCCTAATTATACAAATCAAATGTATACAGGCAGTGCTAAAATAAAAAAATCTCCAGACACCACATAATTCAGCTATGGAGCTCTATATGTATGTGGTCTGATTAGAACAACCTTCAATCCCCTTTGCTTAGGATCTTCTTGACTAAAAGAGAACTGGAGAGCTGTATGTGATTTGTTTTCAGGGCTTTAGCACAGTCCAGCTTTCTTGGTTCTCTCACTCTCCCTTAGCAATGTAAATAGCCTGTACGTAACCAAGTAAATCATCCAAATCAGCATTCCTCCAAGTACCCACTAATATTCCATCACAAAACTGCACGATTTAAGCTATGATAAACCCAAACTAACATCAAACATTTCACAGAGGAAAATGGATATAAAGTTGCTGCATCAGGAGTCTATTTAAATGCAGATTTCAGGTATCTTCTATTCTTAGGTATCCTTATACTTCTAAAGTGGACTCTCTGGGTAGCAAATGCTTTACCTTGGCTGCATCCAATCTCATTTTTCATTCTTGTTAGCGAGAATCACACTCAAAGCCTGAGCTTAAATCATGAACCTTAATTTTTCTTGAATAGTACAGGAAAAAAGTAAAATAAGTGCTACTGTCTAAATTACACAGAAAACAGTGTGCACAAAGTACTTGAGAAGAGGAAGCACAAAGAACAGGCAATAAATGCTATGCATTGCTTTCTAAGAAAAAAGAGTGTTTGACTGATTTTGAAATAAGATCTTAATGAAAACTGCACCCTGAGTACTACAACTAGGCTTCAACATCTCGGGCTTTTACCTAGAAATTTTGCAGCTTAAGTGTTTAAGTTTGGCTGAGTACATTTTCCCTTCCACATACAGATATCCAAGGTCACTGAAACTAGAAGTGTGCTCAGTTGTATGATAATCTGTCAAGATAGTAACAGAGATTCTGACAGCATGATGACCCAGAAGGCATCATAAGCCACTAGAAGTCACTTTAACCCAAATATCCTGACACTAAAGAACTGAAAACAGTCATAAGACATTTGCATGATTTCCAGAGCACTTTATATAAGAATTTCACCCTTCGCTGCACTTCACTGCATTTTTCTTCTAAACATTTCCTAGTATTATTACTAACAAGGCCACTTTAATGATGTCCACAGAGTGTTGGCTGCTGGGACACATTAAATCTCATCATTGTTCTTATGGGGAAATTTATTATCAATGAAATATTATCAAGAAGACATAAGAATTGAATGCTGACATAATGAACTTTTACTGTTAACATTCATCTCTGTCACTTGGACCACATCTTCTAGTATTAAGGCCATGCCCATTTATAGTAATACATGGGCACACAGCAACACTTAAGCTCTGAACAAGCCTTCTTGAGCCTTTAAAGTTGCTTCAAAAGCTGTGAATGAGCCAGATTAATCCACAAAGAACCACCCGACTTCCAGTCATCTCCATTTATAATACAGGAGCTGAGATAATTTTATCCTGGAAACTTTTCCTGACTCTTGTCAAATGGATGCTTAACATCATCTCTGCAGTAATACAGAATTTGATGGAAAAGACAGGCCTGATCAACAAAGTGTTTACATGTTTTTGAAATGCCTTACAACAAAGGAGAAGAGTATATGCTAGGACTGAAGCCATGTCCCATTTCGCCAAGCATCTCACCATCACCTACCCTCTCTGCACCACGGATTCTAGATGAAGTTCTTAAACCCTCATATTGTTCAGTTAACAGCCAGCTGCAAATAAATCACCTCTAAACAAAATGTCCACACTACAGTTTTTACTATTAAAATACTTAGTATTGTGAGGTAACAGTTCCCATTTGAACCATAAACTAAAAAATATTGCTTTGTTTTATAATTTTATAAACATGTAATCATATATCTTTTCCTGAACCAATAAATTCAAGGTCCTTGATAAGTTATAGCAAAACCTTTTTCTAGCAAAGTCTTCTTTGATCAACAGCACCCAATCCATTTCATTCAGCACCAGAATGAACAATTACAAAATTGGTAACCGAGAAGCCATGTTTAACCTTTTAAACAAGACGGACAGTTCTAGCTATTTCATTCAATTTCAAATATCAGAGAGAAGGTAAAAAGTGAACCTTCAAATACAAATGAAATCTCAGAATTGCTTTCATACCCTCTACAGTAAGAGAAATACTTCAAAGAAAGAAAATGGTCTTTCCTTGGGTTTTTGTGAAACATCAGCATCCTCCACTAATTAGAGGAATAAAAAGGTATCACATAGCTTTAATAGCACAAAACACTTATCAAAAAAACCAAAAACAAACCCAAAACTTTACCACACATTGAAGATTAAATCCTTTCCTGTAATACTTGTTAAAGAAGCCTTCTGAACATCCTCACAAAATGTCATTGAATCACACAACAAAACCATGTGCAAGTCCCATTTCTATACTTCCTAATTCTTTCCTTGCAGGTTGCTAACACCTCATCTTTGTCTTAAGATATGCGGCTTCCCATTACATGCTTTAAGGTAACTTAAATCTGTGGGAAATTCAAAATCACAGGGCCTTGGTCACCTACATACTCCTCTTGATCTAATTAAATGCCTTCACTGACAGTAGCAGAAGACCCATTAACATTTTGTGTGAACTAGGCATAGGAGGACAAAGGACTTGTAACTTGTAAGTTACATTTCTAAAGCCTTTCACACATATTACACACATCAGGAGCTGTGACACCAGAAAACGCAGAAAGCTGCTAAACTTTAACATTGGTAGCAATATTTAGTTTTACATGCAAGGTAGACAACTAGGGATAGAAGCATGAATTTAGGCAGTTGCAGAAACCAGTATGCAGACAAAAGAAGTGACAAGCCTGTGGTTTAAGCTCTGCCTAAGGTCACCTTGAGTCTTTGGTACTGCTTAACACTCCTGTTCACACAGAACTGAAGAACCAGTAAAGAAGTCTGTTTTCACTTTTCATTCCCCAAGATCTTTGCAGAAGCAAAACAAAGAAATTTTCATATGTATTAGTAGTTCTGTGCAGTAAGACCCCTTCATTGCCTGTGGGAGTAGAGACACTGAATTGAGAGCATCTCAAATCTTCTTATGTATATATTATCATTTCTGTTTAGTAATTCCCTCTATTCATTTTAGCTGCATAGAAGACACCTTGATATTTCTAGTAAAAATATAAGGAAATGTATCTGCCATGGAATCATGACTAATATTGTATTGTTACCACTACTTACACAAAAGTAATTCACTTCATTATTATCCAAGCTTAAAGTGGTACCTTTGTGTGACAGCCATAATTTTTACTTCTTTTAAACTTTGTAGCTATTCGTGCCATTACTCAACTAAAAGCATTTAAAATATTTCCTTGTATTGCTTCAATTGCATTACCTAGCATCATTCTTGAAAGGTAGATCTGACTTCAACTTCTCTTGAGTATGCCCACTGCCAAGAACACATGCTGCAGCCCACATTCTTTTTCAGAATACTTTCACCCTCCCAAACATTTGCCCCTAAGCATCTGTCCATAGGCTTCTGAAAGCTTAACTTTGTAGAAATGAAACACATAGTAACACAGATAGTGTTCTCCATGGAGACTCTGCTGTGGGAATAAAAGGTGACAGATCACACCTGCTTTTTCAGTGACCCTTTCCTGTCCTCTCACCTTCCTTAATTCACATCTACATCACTTAAAAGAAACAGCTAAAACAGGACGAGGATGGTGTATCAAGCTGATAATTCATCATCCCTTTTCTCTCAACAAACCCACCATCGATGTTGATCTGACAGCATCACCTCCTCAGTGTACAGGGAGCAGGAAAGCAACTGTGCCTCCCCCCATACCTCTGTACTTGAAGGACCCATGATTGCCCACACAGCTCTGCAAGCCCTCAGGTTGGTAATACAGGCTCTCAGACCTTGAGACATGGATAGACTGTCTGCTTCACAGGGCTCTGCCCTTAAACACAGTGCAGTATCTTGTTTGAAACCAGGCACACCTCCAGGTTTTCTCTGCAGCTCAGTTCTCACGATGGGAGAATGCAAGCACATTGCCTTCTGCATTAGGAACAGAGCTTCTTCTTGGAGCTGAGCCAGAAGCTTGTAATGATTTTTCCATCTCTCCCTTCAGGCTCCAAATTTCCTAATCTAACACCATTAGATTCAGCTATTACCTGCCTGGGTTAGACTATTTCACACAGTAGTTGCCCAAGGGCTGTTAGGCCCTACACCAATAAAAATACCACCACCCTGACAGTCACAGAAAGGATCCACATCAAAACTCCACCTCCAATTGAATTTCACCTTCCTAGGTTCTTGTTTCTCCCTCTCTCACTGCTAAAAGTCCCCGCTTCTGCTACATTTTTATACACCCACATACAAAAAGCCCCATGTCTCTGAAGCTGTTCATCGTAATTTCTCCACCTGACCCTAATACAGGACAACTGCTTCACTACCAAGAGAACAACTAAAAAAAGAAAATCAAACTTCATGACACAGATATAGTCCTACAAGTAGTGAGGTGATACAGTGACTTCAGAGACTTGATATTTCTTTCAATTTTTGTTACACTGCCTGCTCAAATTGCTATGTGTGTCAAGGGAACATTTAATAGACCTGCGCCTGGACGGATGTAGGCTTTCATTTACCTTCAAGGTTATTTTCCTGAAAGCATTACATTTTCCCCTTTTATCACAAAGCCGCCAAAGTACTTCAAGTACTTCGTCTGCAAATTATGAGTTACAATTCAATTGCCAATGCAGGAAACGACAGACCATCTTTAGTTAGGAACATCATCCTCCCCTCCCCTTCTTACACTGGGAGAATATTACAAATGAGTCATTATAGAAAATGCTTAGCTAACCAAGTACTGCACTACACACAGTTTAGGAACTTGTTTTCCTCTCCAAGGATAATGAATTAGTGACAACCTGTAGTTCTCCAATTTAATCTGAAAAACAGTATTTCTATTAGAGGAAATGCCAATTTCTTTGTATCTTGCTTCTTAACCTCTCCTATCATCTCTCACAATATACCTCCCAAATCTCCACATAGAAAAGTTACACTAACATGATATAAGCAGTTAGTGTGCAAACATCTAAGTACACAGCTGTCTTTGTCTATATCAGAAGCAGCTATTACAGGAGGCACTTGAGGAACACCAGTCCCAGTCTGCACAGGGAGGCTGTGATACAGAGCTCAAAACAGGCCATACTGTCCACCTACTGGAGCAGCCCCTACTTCCCACAGGAGTCTGTCCAAATACATTTTCAAAAACAAGCAAAAGTTTAAAGTGTTCTAAGAAACCAAAGGATGGCTCACAGGACCACAACTACTGTCGTATCCATTTTCCGTCATCCCAGTAGCCCTGGAAATGGCAGTGGTTTGTGGCTGAGAGGCCTGGCATAGCCTCTGCTCTGTAGCTACACTGCTATTAGGAATAACTCCAGTGAGAAAGTAATAGCTACCATGTAAAAAGAGGGAGGGACCACAACTTTTTGGCACAGACAAAAAAAACTAATCTGCATCTTCACAGTAAGAAATCCAAACAGAGGCTCCCAGACCTTCTTGAAAGCATACTGACTCCAGCAAGCCAACCCAGCAGCACTTGCATTAGCATTTGGCCCCTCTGGTTGTTTAAGCAGACAGTGTTCTCTTCACAAGAAAGAAAGATAGACCCTAGACACTCAGCCCCCTCCTAGTGATACTTTATACTTGGTAAATGTCTCTAGTCTTTTGCTTAGACATCATATAAAAACAACCAACTTCCAAAAAGCCTCCCAAAGCAATACTCACCCCTTCACAGCCACCACCCAGCAGCAGTTCTTTAGTTCTCAGGAAGGACCTCTACTGGCCTTTTATCTCCTCCCTAATCACCACCTAATAATTATTTTACCCAAATAGCAGCTGTTTCCCCTCCACTCGCACAGTTCACCTAAAAGACCCAGCCCAAATTGCATCAGCAGGTTCATAAACAATTTAAATAAAATGGGAGAAGATTGATTGCAGCTGTTGCATTAATGCTACACTCTCCTCAATGGTACTTTAGTAGTGCTTGTAGCCAGTCATGTTGTGTGGCAGAAGACATCTTTCTTAAAAACACACTAATAAACCTAATATATTGCCCTATGTCCTAACTGCAGATCCCTGTAGAACAGAGTGAGAAAATCACTTGTGTAAACTCAGTCTTGTTTGGAGCCAGCTACAATGAATCTCCATTGATTAGGAATAATCCTGAAGTGTAGTGCATTTTTCCCCTCTCCGCTTTCTGTTTTACAGATCACTTCATCTGTTTACTCAGTCTTGGAAACAATGTGTTTATTGCCACTCTTAATCCTGTATTCCAATTAAGTTCTTAAAGCATTGTTAATTCAGGTTTGTTAATTTATCTGTACGTACTTTGTGGGCTTTTCAAGGCCTTAAGCATATTGCCCTAAATTTCTCTTTCTCCGTTATTTGACAGGTCCTGACTTTTTGGCCTCTTGAGAAATTGTTCTGGGGGCACTTCTTTAGGCAATGCTTTTCTGGTCATGCTTGGTAGAATGCAAAGCCTTTCTCAGAGCTCACCAGTGAGAAGCTGGTAGACATCATTCTGACCTCAGGGCCCCACAGCACTCAGATGCAACCAGTTCTCAGTCCTACACATGAGCAGCTCCATCTAAGGACCTTTTTGGTGGATCTGGTATTAAAGGGCAACAATAAGCATATGGTTGAGAACTGCATCTCTGGTTTCAAGTGAGATTTTATCCTGTTCAGCACTGGGCTTGAGCCAGGAGCTTGTGGTTTGTTGCATTCTTGTTCTAAGCAATCTTTCTTCTAAACAGAAGGTGAGTTCAGAAAACCCCTTTTCTCTTCGGCATTTCATTCAGCATTTTGCACACCCACTGGGGTAAATAGTAATTACGCTGTATCGTTTTGAATGGAACCTCACCAATCCAACAACATCCCAAATGACGGTCATGATATAGCTCTTCTGGCAACTAGTAGCTCAGCTAGAAGTTATTTCTGTCACTCATGATAATTATCCCTAAGAACTTGAAAAGCAAACAATTATTGCTGTACCAAACCACTCACTGGCTTCCAGATTTTAAATTCCACTGCAGTTACATTATTTTGACATATGTCAAGTGACACATCAGAACAAAAAAGCACATTTAAAGCTGAAAAGTACCTTTTCATTCTTCCTACCTGATTTCTGTATCTCTGAAGAAAATTAAAGCTTTACCCTTGATCTCTAGCTGTATATTTCAGCAGTCACATTAAAACAATCAGGGGAATCTAGTTTCCTTTTCACTTTCTCAACTGCAGCTACCCATAGCCTTGAGTCAAAGATAAATTAGGTCAAAAGTACAAAACTACTCATTATAAAATATTATGCCACTAATCAGCATCTATAGTAATATGATGCTTATTCTTGCAAAGAATTTTGCAAAGAAATTAGCAAATATATAACTTTAATATATGAGTGTATGATAAAATGTCCAATCAAAAATTGTGAAGAAATAATGATAAGTCAATGAGTAATAACTAATATCTGCTTATTAGAAGGCTTTGGTTTGGTTGCTTGGGGTTTGGGGGTTTGGTTTGTTTTTTTTCTTGAATTACCTTCTGGAGGAGGACAGCATTATTACCTCAGATTTTGCCTGCATAAACTGGGTCCTAGAGAGATATCTGTGACTTATCCCTGCTCATCCATCAGGCAGAGTTGAAAATATGTAGAAGTCAGCTTCTAGAGAAAAATCTCTTCATCACCATGTGCAGTGTTAGAACAGCTGCTTTCATTTACAACCAGCTAAACCTCAGGTTCAGTTGAATGGGCATGTGTAATCCTGAATTTACTACGGTTTGTCTGCTTCCTTCCATTGATGCATCCTTAACATACCCATCGAACTGGGATAAATAATAACGGAGGTCTTGACTAAGACTGAAAATAACTGAAATGTAATGGCAAGCCCCCAGATTACTTTCCAGATGGACACCAGGAAATGACTCAG
The DNA here is from genome assembly GCA_035590195.1 of Aviceda cuculoides. Taxonomy (NCBI): domain Eukaryota; kingdom Metazoa; phylum Chordata; class Aves; order Accipitriformes; family Accipitridae; genus Aviceda; species Aviceda cuculoides. The sequence goes on along the minus strand of JAVJGG010000094.1, from coordinate 10,262,949 downwards.
GAGGGAGCACTTTCTAGCATTTTTTTGCACTCATTCACAAATCAAAATGTGTGAAGCAGATTCAACATAGCATACATTTAGGCTCACTGTAAAAGTGATATTTACCATCTACATTGTCTAGCAAACAAGTACGTAAGAAAAGGAATGGGTCTCAACAGTAGTGAAAGGTAAACAACCGGAAAACTCCTTGACGTTCAAAATCATCTTGTTGGGAATAAGGTACCAAACCTGATAAAAGTTTTCTCCACATTAATGAAAATCAGTAACTAGGTAAATAATCAGTTTAAATCAAGTACATGCCCAAATGACTCCAAAGAAATAAAAAGTATATTTACTTATTTTTTGTGCAAATAAATTCCTTTAATGGTACATAAACCAATCTGAATCCTAGAAATTATTTAAAACAAAAAGATACAAGTAGGCAATTTTCAAGGAAAAGTCACTAAAATAGCACAAAACATTGCAGCTTCTCTCCAGTACATAAGGAATTTATCCTAACAACATTTCTCTATAATTTTTCAAACACTTTCAAAATAGGGTTTTGATTTGCTTAAAATTAAAAATAACAATTTCTTTCTAAGAAGCCTGTATCCATTCTGCCTGGAGTAAAACACAAAGAAGATGAAGGGTAATCCTTTAGGACCGAGAATGTCAAGGAATTTAGGTCCCTGTAGCCAACTAAAATTCAATATGAGTCAGATGCATAAGTCTCCTTGCAAAAATCGCAGCCTGGTTTTCGAGGCTTTGTAGTACCACCTAATCTCAGTGTTGACTTCACACAGTTAGAGAAAATGCACCAATCTTGACTGACAACATTATCTGTATATTTACCTACAAAAGGCTCAGCACAGTCTGTTAAAGCTAAGCATGCCACAGACAATGCTCATATTCTCCTCTGTTACCTTCCTTGACAGGTTGTATATGATTCTTTTACTTGCATCAAGACAGTTGTCTGAAGGTGAATGCACCAGAGGAAACTATGAGTGTGCATAGGGGATTCAGACAGGGAAGCCAAATCCAGAATGAACTGGGGCACAGCATACAGTTCTGAACCATGTCACTAAAGATCTCCGGAGTTTCTCTGCTTTCCCCTGCTCATCAGGGAACTCTCTGGTGCCTGACGAAACTTTGAAAGTAACAGCATCAATGAGGTGAAAAAAGACAAGCCACCACAATTGTTCCGTTGGACTCCAGAATCCCATTGCATTCTGCAGGTGCCTGGGGAACAGGAGTGTGGAATCAGCGGGGAGCTGGTTATGAGCTGTTTCCTCTCAGCCACATGAATATCTCCTTAGCAGAATAAAGCTGTAGTGTATATTAGCCAGACTGCATACCCATACACCCCCCTTCCCACTGTTTATGCAGCAGATTTTTGTAGATTACTAACAGCCAAAAAAATTCAGCATCAGATTCAGATGTTGACAACAAAACAGATCATAAGAACACCAAATCCACTGACCTTAGCTGAACCTGGTTCAAGGTGTTTGCTAAGCAACCTCTTGATTTTCACCTCAGCATTTTCAGTTGTGGAAAGGCAGCCTAAAGTGAAGGATGCAAACTACAGGTGGAAATAGCCTGAAAAAGGATTGTAAGGGAAAGGTATTTTTTAATCTCTTCTTTTTTTTTTTTTTTTTTAACTTCAAAGGGCTTTCTGGATCTGCACATAATCAATGAATTCCTGGCTCTCTTGAGATTTTCACCACTCACTCAATCAACAAACATACATCTGGAGCTTCATTTTAAAATTCAGAAATTTTCCTTGTGCTGAGGTCCTCTGTGGTTTTTCTCTCATTTCTCTTTTGTATCAGTCTTTCTATTTACTTTTCCTTACTACCTACAGAAACCAGAAAAACAGAAACCAAATGTACTGATTTTTACTTGGGCTATTGAAGGTGGGCTATTGAAGCCTCTGGCACTCTGAAGGAGAGAGTATTTGCATGAAAACTCCGTCCCCCAGAACGCTGCCTCTATAAAGGCATAAACAAGTAATCAAATTCTCGCAACTCTTGAAACTTACTCTTCTTTGACTTTCAGTCTCAATAATTTATTTTCTGTTTGAGCTTCTGCCTGGAATGAAGCATTTATAACACTGATGGGGCTAGGATGCTATACTGAACACAGGGACACTATGGTTTGATGATTCAGTCCTCAAAATATTAAATCTCAGGATAAATTTTCCCTTGCAATACATACTTACACTTACAGAACAGCAAGGTAACCTTATGGAGATGAGATCCAGATAAATAGTATGTCAGCAAAGAGTAAACCTGAGTCACCCAGGAAAGATAAAAAGTTGCTTGAATTAAGAAATTGAAGGAAGGGAATTCATTTTGTTCTGATTAAAAAAATCCTTGGATAATTCTTTACCTATCTTGTAAACTCCACACTTTGAGGGGTATTGATGTAATTGACCCATCTCTGCTGTTGCTTAAAATGGACATAGAGACAGAGTGATAAATATTATGTATTTTAAGATTCTCTTTAAATGAAAAAACGAAACAAACAAACAAACAAAAAAGAACACTTTCAAAGCCTGGAGTAGTAGGACCTGCCTAACAATTCTGGAGGATGATCGTTGATCTCTGAATCCAGCAGAAAGGACTGTGTTCTTAGATGTTTGCCTTGTACACTGCTAAGGTTCCCAGTCCTTCACTCAAGACATTTCTTTCCTTACCAGGCAAAAATGGTAAAAATAAGGTGACACACAGCAGCATTTGCTGCGTTCTGTCAGTCCCCAGTGCTGTGTTGCTAAAGGTCTCTCAGCGCCAACCAAGATGTTGAACAATTTTACAGCTTGTCAAAGCCCCTATCTGCCTTCAGGCTTCATTTTAGCAATTCATCTCCCTTGCCCTATGTCTTGGTAGTCTAGGGGTAACACCAACTCTCTGCCAGACATGCATTCCAATGGGTATTTTTCCTGCAATGGAGGGAAGAGAGAGAAAAAAAGAGAAACAGGGGAGCTCTGCCAGCTGCTTGCCCACAGGGCTCTACCAGAGTTGGGATATGACTTCTCTCATGCATCTGCTGCTAGGCTCTGCCTCTGGTGCAAGGTAATGGGAACAAACCCAAATGGAAGAGAATGCACAATACAATGGAGTACGATACTGCAGAAAGTGAAAAGGGTTAAGCCCTTTATCTCTTTGAACTGATTCTCAGAACAAATACCCGATTAAGCCTCCCATTTCAGGGCATGAATAACATCTGACAAAACAGCTCCAGTACAGAGTAGACTCTCCCTGTAAGATCTCTCTTTCTAATCATGCTAAGAAGATGCCAAAAACAGGGAGTCCTCTAAGGAGGACTAAACCCTTTACTAGGAGGTAAGTATGTTGAAATGCGAGGAAAGCAATCTACTAGGAAAACATTAGACTCAGAAGACTGATTTTTATGGGATATGTTTACAGTCTGAATTAAAGGCAATCCATCAAGCCTCTCCTATGATGCAAAAAGCAGGCAGCAGAGGTACTAGACTTACTGGTTATGAGTAATCCTGCCATCTGAAGCACTCACATTGCTATGAACAGGGATGCCGAGGCACTGAAAATGCATCTGCAGGTCTGGGGACTTAGCCGGTAATAGGTGCAGAGCATTTGACACTGCTAATTTTTTCTCCTTGGGAACATGGAGCCTCTGCGATAAGATGAGCATTTGTTGCAGCACAGGTCTCTCACAGGTGAAAAACAGTACTTGTCCTTGCATTTGGCAAGGTGTTGACAGATGATTAAATAAGGAATGGCCATAGACTCTCCATGTAAGTAGGTGGCAGCAGAGCTTTTCTCTCACTTGTAGCAAACTTGCTCCTACATTAGCCAGGATTAATGTAGGAGGAGAAAATGAGAGGTCTGCAGCCCTGCAAGGCTTTACTTTCCTTCAGTTACTTGAAAACTGACCTATGTGTCCTTCAGTCTCTTGGATAACGACATAGTTGTGACCCTTCTCCCTGCCAATTTGTCAATTTAGGCTCTTCTGAACTCCTCGACTAAAAAGTTTCTAAAGCACATGAAGCATGCATTACATAAGGCAGTCTTGATATCCTCAAGGTCTAAAACACTGGATGAAAGGACAATGAAGACAAAATTTCCAAGTGCAAAAACTTATCATAGAAGCCACTGCTTTTTTTAAGAAATGACATTGTGAAAAAAAACCTCCAGAAAAAAAGGATAGAAGGGAAAGGGGAAACTGCATTGAGATTCCCATGATTAATTGCTATCAATATTTGCATTATTTCTGTAACCGCATCTCCTCGTCATGGACAAGAACCTCTTGTGCTAACTACTAATATATTAATTCTGAGGCATATCTGTGCAATGTTTGACAGCCACTGTCATTAAAACATAAGGCACTTTGTACTCTTGCCAACAGACCAAGCTTCTCCTTTTTAACCGTAATTGGCATGCCAGTGATAACTCTTTGCTCTCCAGGATGTCAGAGGAAGCGCTGTATGTCTCATTACTAAACCAAGCACTGTGGTGTGGCATTTAAAAGGCAATGAGAACAACGAGGCGGTGTAAGAAATCCCTGTGATATTTCTAATGGAAAAACCTTACTTGTTCCTGAGGAGAAGCCCACCTCATACTTTTTCGGCTTTTCCAGGTGTCACTGCGAATTACCCTGTTGCCTCTCTTATACTTGCTGCAAATATGAAAGAATTCCCCTGAAGTCAGTGGAATTACATAGCTATAAAACTTGCAAGAGAAGAGATTGTATAGTGTAAAACATGAAAGCAGATAGTACCTTGCACTTTTGACTAAATCTAAGATTAAATCTATTTTCAGACTCTGTCAAAAGCAAAGAAGAGGAAAGTTTGCTTTATCTTGCTACTTAATGACATTTCTTATGTCTGCAGTCAGACACACCTGGCAACTGGCTAATACTACGTCTCTATGTGTTCTGTGTATATGAACTGCATATTCATACAAAGGAGCAAGACTTCACCTCTACATGGCTGTAGAGAGGAGCTTTGCGGAGAAAAATACTCAGGAGCTGACACCAGAAATCAAGGCACTGTACTGGGTTAGAGGATTGAGATTCCTCCTGTGCCTTTATATTTGCATTCAGCTATCTTTCACTGCTCTTGTACGTGTTTGCATGTGAATGTGTGTGAGGAGGCGTGATGGACAAGTTGCAATGTTCTGTAACACGATGTTTTGTGCTGTTGTTTAGAAATGCAAGGAATAAGCTAGTGTGATGTTTAGTTTCATCTGCTCTTCTTTGTGCGTGTGCTTATTTCCACCCTGCAATACAACATTTTGGCACTTAAAAAAGTTACTGTGGAGATACCTCAAAAAAGTGTTCAGTGGGGGAACAAAGTAAGCTGTAGGCGGCTATTTAAAACCTGGGACTCCAACATCCCCGTAATGGCACTAAATGACATCAGAAACCAGGTAACAAAAATTACATACAAAATGAATGCTCTGTGCAGGTTTACAGCATCCTCCAAAGATCATGAAGTCCCTGATTCAAAACATGGCCCAGGCTGTGCCCTCTCTGAGAAGCTGTCATCAGAAAGAACAAAAAAGCAGCACGTATTTCTTGAGTCAAAACTCTTTCAACATGTTCCATGAAGCATCAGTAGTAATGAAAAACTTCTAGAAGGATTTTCCTGTTATCATCCTTAATCTTTTCTGATGTGTTATAACATCCTATCAATGTCTGAATAAGAGAGCAGCTTAGTCACATATCAACTGCTCATTATGCTGCGTGTATAATTTTAGCTGCAGTTAAAGAGCAGACTACTTAGAGCTTCAGACCAACAGTACCAGGAGATTCTGCAAAAAACCCACATTTTTATGAGAGTTCTCTAAGAAGAAAACAATCCCAGTTTGTTTCGACTTGAACATTTTCCCCGTTTACTGAATATAGACTATGTTAGATATATTAGTGCTGCCAAGACTCTGGAAAGTAATAGTAACTGGATAAGGCATTTACACCCACCACTGAGACAGCAGCATTGCAGACTTCAAAAAACACAGCATAAGTGCATAGTAGCTTTAAACTAATTATCAAGATCATTGTTGACTTTCTCTTCCCATACAGTTTGTCTTTCTAATTACAACTACAAACATACAACCTAGATGACCTTCTTCCCATGTACATTCACCAAATACTGAAAGATCCCCCATGCAATTCCACATGTAATCAGGTGGTGGTTAACACAAGTCTCCTTTGGAGAATTGCCATTGACTCTAAACACTTCTTAATTAAATTCAGAGGTACTTCTGGGAGGTATTTCACTTTCCTGAGTCAGCATAACGTAATGTCTGGGAGCATTACCCCGCCCACTGTCACTTGCTGTACTTAACACAACCCTGGGCAGCTGCTTAAGTGCAGAGGCCATAGCTCTGTGGTCCTCTGCATGTTGCATATCCATTTGCACTCATGAAAAGTGTGCTACTTTTGAAACATATTGCACCTGCTACAACCTGCTCAAAGCACAGGAGAAAAGGGAGTTTGGCGTCTACTTTGGAATTTGTACCTTTTCAAACCAAAGGAACGACGATATGTTCACTGACCTCTAGCTCCCTTCTGCTATTTCCACAACGGCGGATAAAATTTTCTAGACACCATCTGACACCCCTGGAAAAAAGATGTGCCTATTTAAAACAGTCTGCTCAGTCTGAATAGTGATTTGGGAGAGGGAAGGGTGTTTGCCTCTATATTTTACTTGTTTGTTTGCCATTCTTAACTGCACATATTTGCATAAAAGAAGGAATGTTGTATTATCTTCTCCCAGAGCTTATTCCCCATCTGAATCCTGTTGATGACAGCTTAATCATTTCCACAGCAACCAAGATCATGACATCAGATAGGATATAAGCAGCAGGAACAGATGATCTCTCTGGAAACAGAGATCCTCTTCCATGTACATAAATACTCTGAAAAACAAGAGAGAAACAGAAATACAGAAAATATCTGCCACGAAAGTGTGATTTTTCTAACAGGGAATAGCAGTGATTTTTTTTCTTTCATTGTCTGTATGCTGCTTCTTAACAGCATGACATTATAATGTGTTTTATGGTTTAAAGCAGTATTAGATGACAGACCTAGCATTAAGGACAGACAGCATCCTTGGTCAGAGCTGGTAACACAGGTTTACATGCAGTTCCTCTGCCAGGCACAGCCTATGTTTTAGGTGGTTGCAAAGGAACTGTTCTTGGTCTGTTTGGCTTTAGCAACTTTTGCTGAGTTTGGTCTAAATCAGGAAAATAGCTAAGCTCATGACCATAAGGCCTTACTTTCATTATTTCATGTGCTTGTACTTTGACAACATTCCTTTTTGTGATAAAACAAAAGCCAAACCTCTGTTCTTACTAGGGAGACACTTTTTATGTAATCTTTCTGAATAAGCACCTCAAAACCTGACCTCGCAGTTCCTCCAGCAAATGAGTACCATGCCACAATGCGGCATGTAGCAAGCTGACCTGAGCATCTAATCTCCAGAGTGTGTACTGATGATCAAAGTGTGTTAAGTACAAATTACTGAGTGATTGGATTTTAGGAAAAGCAGATCCTTTTCCTGCACCTCTTTGCCTGTAGTGCAGTGCCATACAGTGCGTAGGCCGCGTCCCTACTGCTTGCTTTACATTCTGCATCTCCTTAACTTAATTGTAGCTGTACAGGTAGATGGAAATACCTGTATTTTTTTAACCCTTTGGGATGGATCACAGATGATTGCTTAGTTCAGGGACTGGCCAACTGCATGCATCTCAGAATTATTTAACCTTACCTCCAATGCCAAGCTACGATGTTGCTCAGTGCAACATGGAGACTCTGGTGTGCCACCCTAGGATCAGGCACAGGCGTGGATGGTCATGCCAGACTAAATAGATAACATCAAACCTGCAGATAATAAAATTGCTGAGGAAACTAATACCTGAAACAGGAATAAACAAAGTAAAACTGCCAGCAGAATAGATTATTGACCACCCTGTCTTGTGTTTGAAAATTAATGCTACAAAGGGACAGAGAGCAATCCCACTCCAGCTCCAAGTGAATAAATCTGATAAAGGCAGGCGCTGCTAAACTTAAGATCTGTGGCCCTCAAGTGTGTGTTCGTGGTAATGCTTGTGGGAAACAGCGAGGCAGGCAGGCATGTTCTCAAACTGAGGGAGGTCGATGAGAGATCAGCTAGTGAGCGCAGGAAGCTGTCACGCAGGGACGAGTGCGGAGTAGGGAATGTAACACCAAAATAGCTTTGAAATGTTCAGGCTCCTGGAACAGCCCCAAAGCCCTACCACACCAGTTAAAGTAAAGCCTTTCACTAACCTGCCACCAAAGGTAGAGTGACAGCCCACAAGATTTCCAGCAGGGCTTTTGCCTTTGATCCAGTCTCCTTTATTATTGTATAAAGTCAGCTCATGTAGTGCAAACCGGGGCACAACTGAAATCCATCTCATTTTTTCAGTCAGGATGGTTATGGACTTAGATCTTCTGGGAAATTTCAGCTGAAAAGCCAGTGATAAGATTAGTACAGAAAGATTTGCACCTGTCTAGGTCAAATGCTACAGTGACATCTCCTGCCACTGGCTGGTAGTCAGAAGGGAAGATTATAAAGCAAGCTTTAGGCAAAGGTGAAAAACATGAATGTCTCAATGACTAGAATAAGCCACACTGCTAAAACTGGGGGTTTATGTCTTCAAAACAGCAGTCAATATCTTCCCTAAATTTTTGGAGAGGATCAAATAGCAATACTTTTTCATGAGTTTCACCATGACCACGCACATTTTAAAATCCTCTGCAGCCAGTATCAGGTCTTAGTGTGAGAGATGTGGGCCTCATGACAAACTGCAGGTGGTCAGCTCCTGTGGAAAAACAAAAAAAAAAAAAAAGAAAATGTGGCTATATACAGTTTAAGGTTGTCCTGGTTGCAGCTGGGATAAAGTTAATTGTCTTCCTAGTAGCTGGTACGTTGCTGTGTTTTGAGTTCAGTATGAGAAGAATGTTGGTAACACACTGATGTTTTCAGTTGTTGCTCAGTAGTGTTTAGTCTAAAGTGAAGGATTTTTCAGCTTCTCATGCCCAGCTGGTGAGAAAGCTGGAGGGGCACAAGAAGCTGGCACAGGACACAGCCAGGGCAGCTGACCCAAACTGGCC
>JAVJGG010000094.1:10233278-10253689 GCA_035590195.1 Aviceda cuculoides | reverse complement strand
ATTACTGTTGTCATTTTATTAGTGTTATCGTTATCATTATTAGTTTCTTCTTTTTTCTATTCTAGTAAACCGTTCGTATCTCAACCCATGAGCTTTACTTCTTTTCCCAATTTTCTCCCCCATCCCAGCTGGGGGGGGTGAGTGAGCAGCTGCGTGGTGCTTAGTTGCTGGCTGGGGTTAAACCACAACAAAGGCATCAGAAAGCAAAGCATCACAACTTTTTTTCTAACCATTACTTTACAAAGGCTCCTCAATGATTTTGGGTCTGGATCATGAATTTCGAAATGCTCTAAGCTGGACATATTCCCTGGTGACTTCTTGAGTGCTCAAAGGAATGCAAATCTGCCAGTTTTTATTGCTAGCTACCCACAAATTCAGGTAATTTATCAAAGAGCGTTATACATGCTCAGTCAGGAGTCTGTGCTGTCATCTTTCTCACAGGATGTACTAGGGCAGCCATACATAACTGTTTACTCCTATAGTTATTTTGTTGTAAGTAGCTAAACCTCCATTGTATTCAGAGATACATATTTTTTAAAAAGAAAATTTGAGATACCTGAAACATGAACAGGACTATATACAAAGCCAGGTACAAATCTTTTATTTGAACGGGCAAACCAAATCTTTCTGTGACAGTCTTTCTACAATTCAAACTTTATCATGTTTTTCACTGATTTTTCCCTTGTGCTCCTAGTGGCAAATGTTTCCTTCTGGAAGAAGGTATCTTTCTGAAAGGCTGATACACACTAGCATAAACCCAGGAGGGTTTTAGCAACAACAAAATATCCAAATTGCCCTTCCAGCGACCCTCCAGTGGACTAGGCCTTTGTACACACACTTCAGGCAAACACTGTGAACATGTTATCCAAACCCAATTCCTTGGTAACGAAAAGAAAGGTGTGATGTGTAGCACAATTTGCCAATTATTGTTAGACTTGTCATCACATTTCCTCCCAGCTTACTTTTCACGGTGCCTCTAAATTTCCAAGAATCAACTTAATCAGCCATATTGAACAAAGACCCTGTGTAAACAGACATGGCTATAAAGCGTCCTGATTTCTTAATCAGTGTTGCTTCTGTGCCATGCAAAAGATTGAGTTTACTAAGATACACTCCTCGATTGAGAAACACATTATCTAGGTTTCAGCGGTGGAGTAAGTGGTTTGCTGTAGCTCTTTGCTGGCTAGCATGGCATTCCTTTAGTTGATAAGAGTGGATTGCCAAAAGGCCTTTATTCTCTATATCCGCGCACTTAAGAAGAAAAATGTGTTATCCTGAACTGATATATCGGAAGAACTGTAATACTCACAGCAAGCCTTGGGTGTGACAAAGCTGTGCCCACTGTATCAAATGTATCTATTATTAGTAAATTGCCCAATGCTTAGACATTTAAGATAATCTTTTTACTACTTGCCCAGTCACAGAACTCTCTTCTTGAAAAAACTGACATTATATCTATACCTGTGGGCAAAACCTTACATGCAAAATGCACAACCTACAAATTGTGCACTGCAAAGCGTAGGTCTTTGCACCTACACTGTGTCGAATGCAGGAGGCACTCATTGCACACTGGCCAGCAGTTTCAGCAGAAGCATCTCATCTTCATGCTGACATGCAACATCTTGCTGGCAGAGCAGGAGGGATGCCTACACAGTCATGGACCATGCCAACAGATGTGTACTGCTGCCAGTGGTACGACTTTCCCCAGGTCTGCCAATAAGGAAGAACTGACCTCTCTGAAAGGAGCAAGCAGAGTTCATTTCAAGAACAGGAGGGATCCAGATTTTCGATGAGGCCCATTTCAGCAGCTACTTCAGCTGGACAGTGTTTAGTGACCAAACCAAAGCGCTGAAAGTTCGAACATGGGCTTGCTCTCATCCCTGCCAGAGATGGAGGGGGGAAAAGAGAGGGAAATTAGTGAAACTTCTCACTGCTTCTATTTCAAAAATGTACCATAGAAATGTTTATCGACCTCAGGGAAGGTTGTGAGGTGTGTAACTAGAGTGTGTCGGCAGCTGAGTATCTTTATGTGGAAAGAGGCAGAGCCGAAGTGGATCTGTAAATGCTACTGAAGACAAAAGCACTCCAAAGAAATTTTCTTCACCCTTAGTTTATCAGAGTCACTTCCCATCTAGTGCCAATGTGGGCATCAAGGACACCACCCTCCTTCTCCATTTCCATTGCTCTGGAGAAATAATTCAGGTGTCTTGCTTGGACAAACTGCTAGAGAACGAAAAAAAAGAGCCAGACTTCCCAGAGAAACAATATATTTACATAAGGTAACTTAAATTCATGTAACAAATCTACCTCATCAGCTTTCATTGAGGGTCCTTGCCTGGAGCTACAGATCTGTAAATAGCTCCATAGTACTGTCAGTTTGTAATAGCTGATGTGGCAAAACTCTTCTTTCAATAACAATAGTTAATTCTCCCTCTCTGGAAGATATTTTTTTCAAGTGAAAAAGGCAGCCCATTCATGTGGCTGCAAAAGAGGAGCTGAAATGTGTTTTCATTATTAAATGGCACCACCTGAAAGATTTTCTGCCTTTTACTGTCTTCAGAGTCTCTCTGAGGTCACCCCTCTAAGAGAGCGCCTGCACAGAAAGACAGTTTCAAAAAGATATTTCCATCTGCCAACCCTGCCTTCTGCACGGCAGAGGGGATGTACTGAAGCACCTGTGCATTGGCTCTCGGCTCTGCCAGGGTGAGGAATGAGCGAAGCCACGCAGGTTTGTGCATGGAGAAAAGAGCATGAACAGAAGAGCCACTGACTGGCTCAGTCTTGCAGGGTGCACTTTCAGAGCCCTTTGGCTATGCAGCTCCTGAAAATAAGCCAGGGCATGGTAGCTGCAAAAGGATGTCACGCGAACCAAAATGGCCTTCATGTTATGCAAACCGTGCAATGCCTCAGATGGTACGTTATAAACAGAACTATGAGGCTATTTCTCAAAGCCTCTCACGGAGGGCTGGTGCTCTCAAAATACTTCTACCACATCTTCCAGTAGCTCAGTCTGTTGCACTACCTGGTTTCAAAACCAGAAACACTGTATCAAAGTGCCAGAGGGAAAAGAAAAACATATTGTTATTATTCCCCGTCTATTGGTTTCACAGAGGTGAGGAGCTATCAAACAGTTTCAATGCTTCAGGAAGATGTCAGCTGAGTTTCGAACCCTGTCCTGCAATAATTTGCACTAGTATGAAATACTGACAGTAAGCAATGGATGCCTTTGTCTCTTATCAGATTGTCTTTAGCACAAATTTCAAAATCAAGTAAGCTGAAATTTCAATGAAACTTAAATATAAAAAACATTACCTAAGACTTGTCCCTCCTTATGTCTTTCATAAACACTATCACAAAAGACTTGCATGACAATCTAAAGCAGGAAAGAAAGGAGTGGAACAGAACTGGCAGCACCAGAACTTGAGATGGGTGGATGTAATCAGTCAGACTCTGCCTTTTCTGAATTTTGTTAACACTCATGGTTTCTGCAAAACAAGGAAAGACAGGATGCAACAACGCATGCGAAAGTAAGTAGCAGCCTTTCCTGTCACATACAGGTCCTCCTTCTGTGAACTTTGTGGGACTCTAGCTTGAAAAGGTCAGCAGTAGTATTTCTGTTGCTGTTCAGATACAGACATACGGGGACACATTGAAGCAGTGGGCATGCAGTGCGTGACATTCCTCTTGTACAGGATGACTGATGCCTTCCAAGGGATAAGTGTAGCCATACTCAGTTACAGCAGAATCGACTCTCTCTGCAAGTGAAGTGAATCTTCAGTAAGAGCCAAGGCCATTTCAAGCACAGCCTATGCCACTTAAATGCTGTAATGTATTTTCAACAACTAGATCAGATGTTGCAAACCTCCACAGGTTAGGAGACAAAGAGAACAGCAATGTGAACCACCAGAAAGTTCCGAAGGATTCTTTTAAGGAATCTGACTTTGCTTGTTGAACTGAGCAATTCAAGTACTAACATTGCCAGCAAAGTTTGCAGCCCAGCTAACAGTACATTTGAATCTCACCAGTTTGCCTGCCCTTGTTTAAATGCAAAGGAGGAAATCCTGCTGCAGGAAAGCATCTCCAATCACCACTGCTCCTGGTGAGTGGTGCCTACACATCCTCAGGGCTTCTTTATCCACTATCTCTGAGATCAGGCAAACAGCACATCAGAATTTTGGGAATGCTGAGTCTGGATCTTGGTGTGGTGACACCACGACTGTTACAAGATTATTTCTGACATGATGACAGAGAAATACAAAGTTAAAAGTTAAAAATAGCTTGTGCAATAGCTAAAGCAGAACCATTTTAAATGCATGACGTTCCTCCCTCCCCAAGAAATGTCTGCTGCATTCTGCTATGCCTGTGCCTACATTCACTTCACATTAACACCAAGTGCAGCACTTGGATCTCTGGCATTTGTGCAGGGATACCTCAGTCTACTTGCTACAAGGTCTCTTCCCTGGAATCAGCTCTCAGTTACTACAAAAAAAACCCGATACACAACAGAGGCAGCAATAAGAAATTTTGCAAAAGTGGTTTAATTTTGCATCATTTTATAGGATGTTTTTAGAACACTTTTAGAGGCTGTTGAATTGTGGGTAACATTTATATAACATTTTGCATAAATAATCAGCCAAGATTTAATTGCCAGCAGTGGTGAAATCTCCACTGCTCCAGTGATGGTATTTATTACTTGATTCTCGGTATCTTTATCCACATACCCCTTATCAAGCTTAGAGGAGGCTTGATGCAGAGAACAAATCTTGAAGGATTTGTTGAACTCTCCTTGTCCTAGTTTACATAAGTTAAATGTTAGGGTTAACTATGATCCCTGAATACGCCTCAACTCCTTAGATGATAACCATCTTCACCTGAGATTGCTGCCCCCCACCCCCACACATATCCCATACACACACACACAACTACGACCATGGCCATGGTCACAGACATGAGCAAGGGTACTTTTTCAGCCTGATTTCTGGAAGGATCACCTGTCAAAGACAAACAGTGTTAGTATCAGGACATCAGTTTTGCCATAGGTACCAACATCACTCAAGGAAGAGACAGTCTTCTGAACCATCAATGCTCAAGCAAACAGCATCCACTTTAATAGGAGGTAAATAGAATGACAGATTCTCCAACCTTCTTCAACAGGTATATAGGGAAAAAAAACCCTATCTCCATCTCCATTCTCCTTTCCTTCTCCATACTTTTGGTTTCCCCAAAGGCTGTCAAAAGGAATAACATATCAATCTTGTTTGCCTCAGTTTTCAAGCCCAAGCTTTTTCTAGCTGCTCAGAATTAGACAAATCATCTGGCCCTAGCGGTTTACTCCGGCATTTTCATGACAAAAATACATGGTCACAGGAAGGTAATAGCCTGCTTCTTTCTTTCTTCCCAATATGTTCCATCTGTAGAAGATGGTGTGCTGAGCTCATTACCTTGCAAGGTATGAATTGGTATACAATATAAAGCAAGCACATGTAATGGCACCTCTGCAAAATAAAGACAGCTCCTTTGCTTTTCAGCAATAGCATTCTTTTGTTACCACAAAAGCCTGCACTGCCAACATTTACATGTAATCTAATTCCCAATCAAGCTTGTCTCAGATTCCCTGGCTGGTTTTGACTACCAGTGACCAGAAGAAAGGAAAAGGCACGATGGGTGAGTTGTCCGCCAGTAGCAGAAATACAGATTCTTTCTTTCTCTCCCTGAAAAGAAAAAAGATTTGTTGGGCTGGATTTTTGTTTCCTTTCTGTTTTTATTCAGAGTGACGGTTATTTGATCCTGTGTGGCATGTCAACAGTTTGGATAAACTAATGTATACTGCTAGGGCTATATTTATGGCAGGAATATCTCTTCATGAAAAGCATAGATTACAGACCCACTGCCTAAACTATTACAAAGTATTTTCTTCATGTCCTTAGGAGTAATGTTTATCTTCGCTTGGGAAGGTTGCTTGGTTTTGTTTTCACAGGGATCTGATTGCAAGTCCCCAGGATAAATTCTAGACTAAGAATCCATACACTGGATCATTCAGTCTGTGCCTAAATCTGTAAAGACCCTGTTAGAGGTTAATTCATGCTTCCTTATCTGCTGAGATTATTAACAACATACCAAACTCTCTGCTGATTCACAGACAGTTCAAACACTGCAGCTGTAGTGTAGGGATAGACAAAAAAAAAAAATTACAAGAGAAATACAATAGTTTTCCATTAACTACTGAATTTTATCCAACGTCAAATACCCCCAGAAAGTGGCACTTGGTCCACATATATCTCAAAGCATTAGACTGCTAATACCAGCTCCAGTTCTACATAATACACTACAGCTGTCCCCAGTACCTCCCATCCATTTTCTTGTACATTTGCATGACCACACATGATGCCCAGCTCTCCTTACCCAAACACTGACTTACTGTCACACCAGCTTGGAGTTCCTCTTTACATGTTCCTGTTCTAAGTCCCCCTTGGAGAGATATCAGCTGGAAAAGTAGGACTATGTGCCTTTCACCCAAGTGAAGATGACATGTTTAATCCTCCTGCCAGAAGTGTGGTTAAAATATAAAATGTTGGAGCTGTCCATCTCTGTATATCTTTCCTGGACTCAAACACCTCTTGTCATTTCATTCACTTAAGAAAATCATTGCTTCAAATAAAATATCCTTCATTTTTTGAAGTGAACTTAATACTAGACTGATGTATCAACCAACTGACTCCTTTTCTCTTTTTCCAGAAAACAGAAAAAAATGGCAGTGGCATCACATCACCTACTGCCCTTCAGCCCTTGCGGGCTAAGACCATCTTCATTACATTTCCAAGACCACCATCACTAGATTTCCAGGCTTATCACTTCGGTTATTTGCTTCCTTGGTGAGATTAAGACTAAATGAATCCCACAAATCCTATTCTGTAGACACTTATCTGCCAGGAACATGAAGAGGACTCACTTCCCCAGAATGACACAAGACAATGATCACTGTTGGAAGCCAGTTCAGGAGGGAAACATGTTACATGCCATTAGCAATCTCCTGAGCCATCCTTGCAAAGATTTCTTTGTAGGAAGAACAATGGATGAAACACAGAAACAGGCAAGGACTGTAGTTGTCAGATTGAAAGGATGCAGATAATGACCAGGGCTTTCTTCTTTTACCAGGTGAGAGCATGCAGACTGGTGGAGTTTTGAATATATCTGTTGAAAAGGACAGAACTACTACAGAACTATTATTACAGAACTAATACAGAACTATATCTGTAGTGAAGGGGAGAGGAATGCTGGTAGGAAGGGAAAGGGTGGCTAAAAATAAAACAGTAATTCTGTTTTTCAGTCAGGAAGAAAAAAGAGAAATTGTCTGTTCCTATTCTACTCTGAAAATCAAAGAGAGTGATTTATAACCAGAATAACAGACCCAGCTTCTAATCTGCCCAGTTCCTCCCTTGCTATTTTACACCTGATCTGTCAGCAGCAGAGATTGAAGAGATTGATCGGTGACTTTGTTAGTGTAATAAATGCTAGTGTATACAGATGAGGATTCTTGCTACCATCAGCTACCTCAAATCATACCAGCTATATATATGACTATAAACACTGACAATTTTGTTATTCTCTGTCCCCTGCTTGGAACCCCTGGCTGCCCGCAAGGGATTGCAAAGAAAATGAGAGGGACTGCATGTCTTGGTGAGAGGAAGGGAGGTAGACCAACACAGCCACAACCTTACCATTTGATATTGCTGGTGCTTTTCATTCCTTTTTTGTAATGGCGTTCAAGAGCTAAGCATTTACCTTCTGCCTCTGCCACAAGCTAGTACACCACCAGCCTTAAAAAGAGAGGAATTTGATTTTATTTAAGTAACAAAATATTTTCCATCCAGAAGTACAGTCCATATTCTTCTCTGAACTTTCAAAATCATGCCTTCCTTTTCACTGCTTTCCTTCTCTCCCCTTCAGGCCTTTCTCTTTTCTGACCCTCCACCTGTTCTGTCTTGGTCTGGAGCCTTTAAAAAAAACAGCTGGACTCCCTTTAAAAGCCATTCTCAGTCCAAAGAGCATGCATTTCATCAATATTTACTGCAGTTCATATTTCCACAAAAAATTCTAAATGAACAGGACACAAAACTCCATAAAAGAAGAGTCAAATGATGCATATCTCCCATTGCCATTTAAAAGATGAAAGCAGAAAACAGCTCAAAATTAACCCCCCAGTGCCCCTCCAATATGAGTGTTTTTAAAAAAAAACCCAAAATATAACAGCAATAACAACAGAGAGATACCATTGTTTCAAGCCTTTTATTTCCCCCATTCTTTTTTTATTCTTTTCTTTTGTGTTTTGGCAGCTGTGAATAATTCTGTACCCTGGAACTATTCTGCAGGCTATTAATGTCTGTGACCTTTTACATCAATAACAGCTCAACTTTCCAGTCATTTCTTGAAGTGCTACCTAATATGAATTTAACATGACTGAGGCAGCCTCCTACACACACAGACACATACACGCTCACCCCTTTCTGTGATATGCAGAAGCATGCTTCATCCCATACAAATGCAAAAAAAATGTCACTTCATAACAGAGGTGTATGCCTTGTAAATAACTGTGTTTCCTGACACTGGGAAACAACCATCTATATTACAAACTTCCCAAGTTCTCTTGGGGAAATAAAAGGACTGATGTTACAGTGGGATGATTAAATTATATAAGAAAATAATATCTCATTAAGTCTAAGCCATTGTGGGGTTCTGCTTTGAGTTAGCTCTGCTGCTGCTTTTACTTTTTAAGAGTGTGTAAAGAACCCATATGTGATCAAACAGATATCAAGAGCATTCTCCAACTCTATGATCAAATGCATGCATATATCAAGAGTGTCTCTAGTTCCTTTTAGATTCATTTAATCAAAGAGGTTAATAGACTGGAGTCTAGTTATTAGCCGCACAGTGTTGCTGCAACAGTCTCCCATGCTGGAAACAAATGGCAGATATCCCGTTGCAAAACAGATGGATAAAGTGGGCAGCAGATATGCAGGATGAAAGGACTTAAACCCAGGTGCTTTTAAGAGCCCTTTAGGCCCATGCACAGTTTCAAGGTATAGCTTGCTTCACTCCAGAGCCAAAGATTGGTCAAAAGAGTTTGCAGAAGGTTTCTTTTTAAACAGGTTAAATGAATTGCCTCAACGGGTCAAGAATTACCCAGCTTAACTCCTGACTATGATTTATGCTGTTTAGAAGTCAAAGTTAAGTTCCTAAATGTTGCTACTCCAGTTAGAATTAGAAAAGAGAGGTTAAAACAAGCTGTACAGATATACTGAACCCCAGCAATGCCTAAAAGCAGACATTAATATTGTAGGGCAGTAAGTGACTGTGTAAGTTTCCTCTGGGAAAAACCCATAGATTTAGGGAGTCCAAAGTTTTCTTCCTGTATCTGACTTAGCTAATGTCCCTTGCCAGCTGCCATCAGGCATTAACTTCTTTGCGAAGATTTTTTGGTCTCTATTTCTCTTGGTTCAGGCTTTTCATGTGTTTCCAGTCACACAGACCAATGAGCAGGGCCTTCTGGACAATTTCCTCTGAAATATATTTGTCAGGAAAAAATTAGTTTCTGACAAAGGAAAACATTTCAAGGAATTTGTCTTAGTCATGGTATATATCAAATGCTCATAAAAATCTTTTCAATTAAATTCTTTTTAGATTAAGCTCTTCATATTCTCTGATGAGAAGCTGACAATTTGCAAGGCAAATGAAGATAAAAATTGTTCTGGCCTGGTTTGTGTTTATATTTTTCTTGGAAAAAACCCTCATCACACACACCTGTAACAAATTGCCTGTCTTATCAGGGACCCACAGTAATAGCAGACCTGACGTCCTCCTGGAAAAAATAGAAATTGCTCCTTCCTATAATAAAGTCTTTTTAAGCTGGGAATAAGGGAGGGAACGTGATGAATGCAGCGAAACATTTTAGGGTTCCTGAGAACTCCTGAGTTCCTGAGAATGAGTGATCAACTCAGAAACCCATCTTCCAAAGTGGAAGATGACTGATTTTTTATACTGTGTACATGGTATCTATGCACAATGATGGTTCTTCATCTGGAAATTATTATAAACTAAATTGTGAATAATACAACCCAGGACTGTTGGTTTTAAATAACTCAGCTTCTTCCAATCACCTACTGCAGAGTACACTTCACTTTGAAGTTAGTGATTTGAGACTAGCCCGGGTAAGGAGCTACCACTAACTAAAAGCTGCTCGACAGTCCCATTTCAACTCCTGGGGAACAAATACTGGAATTATTCAAATCACCACCGTAAACAGTTGCTCTTCTGTCATGTTATACCCGACAGGAAAAGTCCCAAATACCTCTGAAAGCTGGTACCTCAGAAATAACCCATCCATCCATATGGCTTGGTGCGCACTGGTTTGGCAGAGCAATGTGGGGATATTGGCATATCTGCTGTCTGTCTTGCACTTATTTTAGAGAGAGAAGCACAACTCTCTGTTGATGTATTCAAGAGAACTAACACTGAAAAAAAAAACCTTAAAAAATGTGGATTTGTTTTTCTGTATCCAATATGTTCTTGTCTCTTGTCTAAAAAGCCCATCTGGTATAAAAATATACAGGACCTGTGTAAATTTTTATGTATTGAAGCCTGAAGTGCTAAATAGTCCTTGTTGTAAAAATAAGTCATGGATATTGAGGGGAAATTTTTTTTTATGTTTGCAAATTGATGTACATCTGACTTTACTGTACACGCATTTTCTGGATTCTTCACTGAAAGGGTCTTCACACAAAGATGGGCATGCTCGACAGAGGAGATAAATGAAAAAGATCAAAAAATGGACAAAGGACTTGTCGGCACACTTCACCTATCTCAGTCATAGCCTCCTTTACAACTGTCTAAGCTGAGCTCCTCCAGCTATTTTCTGATTGAGGAAAACACTATTCTCCATCTTTCCAAAAGATAGCTGAGTCACAGAGCAAAGAAATAAATTAAATACTGCAGAAGTAGTCTACATAGCTATACAACAACAAATCACAGTTAGTGATGATGTTAAACATGCATTTTTTTCCTATCCCAACCAAGTGCTATGTTTCTTGCTCTTCCACTGCTGTACTTGCAAATGTCAGAGAACCTTAGCAGAACATTGGTATCTAAGATCTTACTTCTAATCTTCAGAATAAAAGAATGGGAGAGAATGAACGGATGGTCTTGAGGTCACTGACATAACATTCTGAGCTGTAAAAACAAACCCAAACCACACCTATTTACTACCCTAAAGTATACAGCAGGACACTAGTGAAAACGTGCCCATTCCTAGCTGGCTAAGATGCAGTTTATGATTCAGTTATCTGTTTTCAAAACATAGTATGAAATGCTACTGTGATGTATATAATTTGTGTTTTAATGTCTCAAAGCAAAGAATAAAATCCACTTTGAGTTTTAATGATTATTATGCAATTGTAATGATTGCATTAAAAAAGAGACATATAGACTGTGAAGTCTGAAGGGTACATGAAGATATCGCCCATGGCTGGGAACCAGCTCAGGCTCCTACTGTAAACTCTGCTTGTGCAAAGCCTGGGATTCTCTACATTACTTTGCTGTATGTTAAGATGATCATCCAGACTTCTACAGTCAGAAAACACACCTGAGTGCTCCAAAAAAGCATGAGAAGACTCTTCTCACATGGACTTACGGGCCTTCTGGTGTTGCTCATAAGAGTAATCAACTAGTTATTGTTCTGCTCTATTTCTAGCAGAAACAGTTTTCAATTAACTCACCGAGTAATCCTGTGCATGGTTAAGTAAGCCAAGAGTAGATGAAAGACCTAGATAAAGGGTAGAAGAGCAAGGGTAAAAATCATCTTTAGTATCCTGCTCAACCAAGCTATTCCAATGCTGCAGTAGGATTTAAATAAATCAACATAATCACTTTGCTTATCTTCACTGCAGTTAATCGTTGGATTTCTAAGGCAGCATCACTTCATTACTTAGTATTCTTATGACTCTTCACCTTCCTCGTTTACTGATCTGCTATAAATTAAACACAGCTTGGGGGGCTGCCTGTTCCTAAAGGTTCTTTGTTATGCAATTCTTCATAATTTCAAGTTTTGAAACACAAAGTACATGTTAAAATCCAATTAGAATGACAAACGAATCATGAGAAAATCTACTGGCATAAAACAAATTTGAAAGCTTAAACAATTTCCAATTTACAGTCATATTGTATAATCTAATGCAGCTCACCTTGCCAAATGGCACCATTAGCATTTAAACTTCAGAAGAACACCATATGTAGTGAAAGGATATTGATTACTACCTGCTACTGGAAGGAAAATTAAAGCTAAGAAAGGTGTGACAGTTCTGGATGAGGTGTGCTTGCAATCACCTTAACCCAGACTCAGGGACTAAGAAGGTCACCTTTGTATGCTTGGAGCTGTTCTCTCACTGGTAATGTATATGCAAAACAAAATGATACCAGATCACTTTGTAAAGACCACTATAAATCCATTACAGATGAGTAAATAAATTGCACCATTTTATCTCTTCACCCACCTCCAAACAGACTTTCCAGACTCAACAGGACAAGCTAGGGAAGTCTTTTGGGGTGCAGGTCTCAGAAGAGAAAAGGGAGATGTGTTCATTTGCTACGCCAAGAAGTCAAAAGACTTTTCAATTCAAGGGATATTTGAGAAGAGGAACTAAGGGAGGTGATGTAAGAGAGAGTTTAAGTGGAAAGATAAGAACAAAGGAACTAGGAAAAAAGTAATGATTGCATTAAAAAGAGACACAAATCTGTAAAATTAGTGTTGAACATGAGTTTAGTGCATATAAAAAAATAGTATTCAGTCATCTGGGCAAAAGTGGGAAAGAGGGAGGAGAAGCAAAGAACTGAATAAGCACAGAGAGGAGGACTGAAGCATAAATGATACAGGGATTGGGAGGAAATGAATGCTAAAAAACAGTACGAGAGAAGCAGCCAAGGACTGCACTGCTGAGGTCAGACTGGCAAACATATGGATTTAGCATAGTCTGAGGTTAGAATCAGCTCTCTAACAATTATGCTACTGTAGCTGTGTCTAAACATAAATGCTTACAATTTAAGCAGTTTCAAAATGATGTGTACATGAAGTAAAGGACAGTTATGGTAGTTTTTAAACTTTCAGGACATCTGACAAAGCAACTTTGCCTAGTTTAAGTCAGTACCAGTGATGAATAAACTTGACCAATTTTAGATACAAGTTCTTAACTTTGATGGAGCTGAAAAACAAGGCTATCTATTTTAACATTTTAAGTCCTGTAAATGTTCTTGCAGCTCCTGTTCACCCACTTTTAAAAGGTTGTCTTGCTGGCAGAAACTTGTAAACATGCATGGATCAAGTTCAGAATTAATTACTAATCTTTCGTTAAAGGGTAAAGAAATCTGGCAGAAAATAAACCCCCTTGCGTTCCAGCTTATCCTCAGATGTCAGAGGGGCTGGGGGCGGCTAGGTTTAATTTCTGAGTGATGTCCAATTCAACACTGTAAGTCTGGTCACATTCAATATGTTGAACTATCCTGATGATGGATGCACTGCATTCAACGCACCAGACTTAGGGAGTTTGGTTGTGTTAATGAACTATCACGACTAGATTAATGAGCAGCACAGTTTATTGAAGCAACAGTACAGGTTCTTTTGGATTGCCAGTGATAAATACACTGTCTGCAAAGCACGTGCAAATAATAATACAGTCGACTACATGCATACTAAATTATGGAAAAAACTCTATAGAGATTTCTAAGTTTCCCGGGGAAGCACTCGGTATAACCCAGGGTTTGAATCTTACCCAATAGGCGTCCCTATGGGGGGAAGAGAGGTTCAGCCTGTCGACTGATCCCAGAAGTAAGCACTGTCCTCCCGACTTGTCTAGATGGTATCTTCCCTAACATTCCTCCTGTTCTTAAACTCTTTTATATTTACTTATTTTTAGGTGGAGCTTGAGTAACTCTAGTCATACATACCTTTACTATGACTGGTGTAAAACCTCCTCGCTTTACTTTTAAAGGTATATGCAAGAGAAAATTCAGAGTGCATGCTCAGTAAGGGATGGTCGCATCTTGAAAGCAGGTAGCTTTTGGGATGGAGGTGTGTTTTGGTATTAAAATGAGATTGTAATGGGCAAAGTTCACTCAGAGAACATGATTTAGTGTGTCACTACTCCAGAACTGGGCACTTATGATATAAATCAGAAGTAAGGCCATAGTGTTGACAGAAACTCATTGTTTCACCTTCTTGCTTCAGTGGAGTCAATGAGGGGACCTTCTATTCTTGTTTCAGTAGTTCCAGTTCCCTACCCCTGTGCTGATATCACAGAGCCTGGCCGCGGTGTCTCCACTCCGCTCCACCCTCCGTGTTGTTTCTCTTAGAGTCAGCATACCAAGCTCCCCTGGTGTTGCTAACATCTAAGGTTGCAGGTTATGTTGCCTAGGGAATTATTATGGAACAGATTTATTGCATATCCACTGCATTCCACCCTGAAGGTTTAACTTCCCTTAGGAGGCATGGGGTGTCATATCGGTAAGTTACCTCCAGCAATCATTCCACACACACATTTGAGCATAAGTTGAGAAATTTAAGAAAGATCATTATTTTTTGCTTTGAAAATGTTACATTTCAGAATTAAAGCCAACTGATGCTGAGGTAGATTATATAATGCTGCTCTTCCAAAAGGGAAAGAATAGAAAGGTATCGAGAAATCCAATAGGAAGAAACTATCTTCAAAAAAAAAAAAAAGGCAAAGGAGACATTGGTACTTATTTACTTGTTCTGTTTGCATAGCAATATTGCACAAATACGTTGCAGAACAGTATGCAAGCTTCCAGGAACACATTAAACCTTGATTCTCCAAACTTCTCACCTAATTGCTTAAGGCAATGTCCCTAGCAGCCAACTGAGACTGAACATCTGGAAGGTGAATGCTTGGTTCATAGGTGGATCCTGAAGCCATGGCTGCAGGATGTTGCAGATGACATTTTCATGCTCTGCTTCTACAACACTCATTCCTGCCCTTTGAGGGGCTGCATTGTCAGCAGACCGTAAAGGTTGTGCCTGAATGTCTTTGGTTTGTGAATGAAGACTTCTAGATCAATACTGGACCATTAGAACAGATTGCAGAATTGGTCATGTGCATTTTCTACAGCAAACCAGAGGCAATAAAAATCACATGAACACTTTTTACACAGAATTTAAATCTAACTTGGCATTTAGGAAACACAATAAAACTGTACAACACTTTCCCTTTCTGGGACTCTTATTCAAATTGCAAACTGATTTTTGTAAAGATCTCATGGCCACAATGCAATCTGGCATGACTGACAGTCTAAACACATAGAAATGCTTCATCTCCATTGTGCAGCTGAGCTGTCTTTGAATAGTTGTGTACAGGCTCAGAATTTCAACAGCTAGAGGT
This sequence comes from Aviceda cuculoides, assembly GCA_035590195.1. Classification (NCBI taxonomy): domain Eukaryota; kingdom Metazoa; phylum Chordata; class Aves; order Accipitriformes; family Accipitridae; genus Aviceda; species Aviceda cuculoides. The sequence continues at coordinate 10,238,252 of JAVJGG010000094.1, read as the reverse complement.
GTCACGAAATCTGATGCATTGGTCAAGTGTTTGTACCTGAGTGTTTGTGCCCACATGAGTGTGTGCATCATTAGAAAAGTTGAGGACATTGCACAGTGGGATTACTGTGGTTTAGAAATAGGAAAGCTGTACAAGGGACATTCCTGCCCAAACCATGATTGCTACATAAACAACCAAACCCAAATGCCATTCAGTTCCTAACACTAACTGTAAGAAAAACTTTGAAATCAGTGAAGATTTTTTTCAAGCTTTTGCTACTACACTCCTCTCTGTGCTAAGACCCTCTAAGTTAAAGACAACCTTCTTGCCATAACAACAATGCAAAATACCTGATTCATCCCTCATATAGAATGTGCATTTGAGTCCTTATCCCATCTGCGCTGGTCACTCTTTCATTTCTTCCTCATCATGACAGATAAGGAAGCTGAAACATATAATGAAACATGCTTGACAAAACAAATATGATTTTGGGGATGGGTTATTCTTGTGTTTCTCCTGTGCTTTCTTTTAATTTTTTCAGAAATTTTTCATAACCAGTGTGGAGATAAGTGTGAAGGTTCTTAAGGTTTTTGGGTTTGTTTTTTTTTTTTTTAATCGCTGCTTGCAATATCAGTTTCTGCTACCTTTTTTTCCCCCTACTGCTCATATAGTTTGGCTCTGTCACAAAACCCTTGCAGAGAACTGAGAACAACGACAACCAACCAGTCAGTAAAATGGTGGCTGCCATACCCTGGAGAGCCTGCAGCCTTGCCTAGCAATTATATGGATGACAATTTGAAGATTCTTGAAGACACATGAAAACGATTATGTCCCAGACATGGCTTGCCTATTCACATATAAAAAGCACTTTTGTGTGTTTGCACTGCTGAAGTCTGTCATTTATATAACAAACACAAGTCAAAAAACTCATAAATGTCACCTGCCAAGTTCCAGATCCAAAAGCACAGAGTCTTGGAAACAGAATCTAAGATGTTCAAAAGGATTTTGTAATTAACATTTATAAAAGATGAGTTTGGAACAACTCCTTTATTCAAGGCAGGCAGCATATGTCATTACTGTATTTCACTGTATGTGAGTTCCTGGAAACATGAATTTTTGTGTAAACGTGCATGTTTAGGATTGTTGTGGTTATTTTCACATCTCTTTGTAGATAAAGTCTGAATACAGCTGAACCTGAGAATACCTAATAACATCCAGTAAGTATAGAGTCATACCTATGTGCAAGTATGTGAGAGAAATATACAGACGTGTGCCTAGGAGGACAGTATAGCTTACTCTGCACACAGGTATTTGACAGTGATTCCAGCACTGGAGGGAGCTTCTACAGCTCTGATCTGCTGCCGCACCTTTTCTCACACGTCACACATACTCTGCAGCTGTTCAATATAAGCTATCCAAACAGATGTTCTTGATGTTTAGTGGGTTTTCTGTTCCTGTTCTGGCCCCTGTAGCCTTCAAAATTGTACCCTTCAGTTCTAGTTGCAGAAACAAGGGGATTTATGAGAAGCAATTTGAATTCCTTCACTGCGCAAGGAGAAAACTAGAATTTTGTACAGAAGATCTCAAAAATATGACCTGGAGCTTCAACAAGATAGGTCTCTTACACTGCGTAAGTAATCACAGGTTTTGCTTTTACCTGCTAGGTTTTGTGTTTCTGACAGGGATAGGTAAGTGCAGCATATATATTAGGGAGCTTTCACTCTATGCTTGTTTTCTAGTAAACATCTGATTAAACTACTGGGAAAGCCAGGGTGAAATGATTAATAAAGCTACTTAGTACTGCCAGCTTTCACAGTAAGGTAGAAGGAATTCCAAGGAACAACGAAGTAAATGAAATGGAAGAATCACAACATACAAATAGCAAAAATAGCTGACAGTATGTATTCACTCAAGTATTCAAGGTATTTTAGTGGTGAATCTTGCTCAGCTGATTGGCAAACTTAAGTATTTGATTGACTGATTTTTGCTTGAATCTTTTGACAGCTGAAAAGTCTCAGGGCATTTGTTAATAGGAAGGTAAAACCTTTCTGATACGAATCACAGCTACTTCACAATTTCATTCTACAGATGAGCCCATTAAATAGTACAGAGCATATCAACATTTCACTCTCTTTAATTCAAAGTTTATAGTCATCCGGTCAGTTAAAAAGGCCAAGTCTCAGCACAAAGTAACAGCTCTAAATAATCTTCTCATGTGTGACCATTTTGACAATTCAGTATTATCTTTCAAAAGGAAGTCGCACGCTGTTGTCTCCAAGCTTGTATCTCCTTGTAATGAATTTCACCGTTGCTGCTTATAGCCTTGTTTTGAATGTTGTAAGTCATTATCCAAAGGAATTTTATAAACACTGAGTGAGTTTAAGGTATCTGCAACAACAGTGTTCATGTTTTGAAAAGTTCTTCCCTTCATCCCCAGTATGAAAAGCTGAATGAATTTGCATCTTTCAAATGAGTCTGCTGGACTTAAAATTGCATTTTAGACCTAATTTTCCCAGCAGAAAGTTCGGCCTTTAATCTTCAGTGTTGAATTACTCCAAATTCAATCCAAATATAAACTCCTGTGCACTGCATGAGTTTACCTTTGTTTTGCAGGAGACATCTTTCTGTATTATTTTATGAGTCATTTTTAGATAAGTTGCATTTTCTGGGTTTTAGAAAAAAATCCCTAGAAAGTTTAACTGCCCTTGTAACTTCTGAATCAGATAAAGAGCAGCCTGCCTATTATCTTTGTATCTATTCTCTGGGATGTCATTATCTCATGCTGCTGCAAGACAACAGGTATTTGCATTATTTCCAAGTCTACTCCTTTCTTAGACCCAGATAGAAGTTCTACACCTCTCAAGCATCCAGTAAAGGTGTGTAGGTAAGGAGAAGTACTCTATATTGTGAGATAAGCTGCTTAGTGAAACCTTTCAATAAACTAAGGTTTCCCCCATAGGTTTTTGATGTGACAGATGGAAGAGGTTTGGCTTTTTGATCTGCTCAGTTGGTACCTCAGAGTACGAGTGGATGTGCTCTTCTAAGCTGCTCAGAGCTGCTCAGCTTGCTGTTGTCTCACAACTGGTGATACAACCACACATCAGTTTTTTCCCTAACCCAATGTTGGTCAGTATAGTCCTGGCCAAATATCAGATCTACCTGCCTATCTATTTATCTATCTACTGTTAAATATTTTTTACCCTAACCCTCTTACTATTAACAGCATTGGTTTGGGCAGCAGTAACAGGCTGTTAGGCTGGTAGCTCTGAGGGTGAGGTATCCATTGCCATCTCAGTCTAGGGAGACTTAGCTCACCTGTCACTTGCACAACGCATCTCACTGCATCCTGATTTACCCTTCTTCCTTTTCTGACAGGCAGGATTTCGTTACTTAGAGAAGACAAAACGATGCTTGTTTCAAAGGAACAGTTCCTATTACACATACTAGTCAGACGCCTTTGCAATCAGTCTGATCAATGGGTTTGGGCTGATGTAGACCAGCTGATTCTTTAATGCAGTCTGCTTAACACTTCCGAATTTCCTCTCAGGGGATTTGGACCCAAGATACATGACCCTTAATGTGATGGGAATGTGGCATCCCCAAAGAGTAAACAAAGATGCAGCTGAGTTTCTAAAAAAAATTTTTAATTTTCTTCATTCTGTGGCACAAATTGTGCACATTCTATACCCAAAGCATTAAAAGTCTTTTACTGGGCTTGCATGCAGCTACAGTGGGCCCCAAGGGCCTCAGAAATCCACTCAAGGATTACCAAGCCTGAGCACTGTCCCAGCTGATGCAAAATGTGCAAATGCCAGGGTTCAGCAGGGGGAAGGTGGCAATGGCAGTTTAGCAGAATGCTGACCCAGCCACGCAGGACATTTTCTGATAAGGTATCTAAATCACAGCAATTTGTGAGACCAGCAGAGCCCACACGAATGTCAGGTGTGAGATTTATAGAAACTCGTAATTCTGCAGCAACAAGCCCTTTGCAGAACACAGCTTTGAAGGGGAAAGGAGGAAGGCAATGAAGGAAAGAATAAAAGCTGCATCAAGAACAGTCTTGTCCTTCATCATAGGAACAGTAGGGAACTGGAGGAAAGAAAGGATTCTTTCTTTCACATGGATTTATTCTTCATTTAAATTTTGTTCTACTCCTCTCTGGAAGCCTTCCTCCTCACTTTCTTTAAACTTCAGCAAGGGAAGTGTTTTTTCCACCTGCAGATTTTCAGACAAATCAAGTCAAGCTGCAGCCTAGATCAGCCCCTGGCTGTGTCTCCAGCACCAACATTCTACTGTCAAAGTAACCAAACAATTCTAGATTGCAATTTTATTTTTGCAGCAAATCCCTTCCTTCCCCTCCTCTAAAGAATTCTCTACGGGAGAGGGAAGACCATCTTTTCACTGCTTCACATGACCCACTGCACAAAAGAAAAACAGGCACAAGAAGAGCAAATTTTATTTGTGCCTGTTTGGTAGCCTTGACAAGGCTGGCAATCCCTAGTTGTAGCAATAATAGCTTAGAGTTTTCAGGGTGGAATAGCCTGCTTTTCTCAACTCCCTGTTATGAATTTTGTTTGGTAACATTCCCAAAAGAATCTAGGCAACACGAGACTAAATGTGCCATGTTCACAAGTTCGCTATTTGATCTATGGCAGTCTGCGTGAGAAAAGACCCCGATACCACTGCAGAGTGCCACTGAAATAAAAAGGATCCTCACACAGACAGAAAGGTCACACACATATTTCTGATTTCAGGGCGGAGGCCATATTTTGTGTAAAATCTTTCCCAACACGCTGCAAGGCAATTGGCAATTGCAGGTAAAGAAATGTGAAAAAGAAAGAGGCATTACTTACAGTGAAGAATGCATCCCTTTGTGTCTTGATACTTTTTCCATGGATCTGTTAGCTGGTGCTCAGGACTAGAATCATAGAATCATTTAGGTTGGAAAGGACCTACAAGATCATCGAGTCCAACCATCATCCATGCCCACTAGAC
>JAVJGG010000094.1:10204560-10229870 GCA_035590195.1 Aviceda cuculoides | reverse complement strand
TCGCCCCCCCCCGCCCACCGGGGGCGGGGGGGGGGGAGTGAGCAGCTGCGTGGTTCTTAGTTGCTGGCTGTGGTTAAACCATGACAGTGACACAAGTACCTGGGCTCCTTTCCATGACCAGGAGAAAACTAAGCCTGGATCAATGAGGAACAATTTATGTCTCTCTGTTTATGGATAGAAAGCTCTGAGAACATTTATTTCTACTTCTTTTGAATTAATAAAAGCCCTGATATTTTTGTCCTTGGGAGTGAGGTAAATGAGAGGAAATAACAGATGTAAAGAACCATATTGGCACTGCAATGTAATATATATACAGGAATACAAGGCTGTTGGTTTGCCTTTATAGCATCCTTATCTCTGTGTTTCATGATATTTTGGTGCTAAATACCACTACTTTTTCATTATGACAGTGCATGCCAGCTGATGATCGATCTGATGCCGAAAGCTACTTACACAAGAAATACTCTTCCTTGTGAAAGAGCTGTTACAGTGTACTTACTAAATATTACCTGGTAAGAAACTCTTTCCAGATGCAGAATGCAGTTCCTGTAGGGGTTAAAAATATTCAGCAAGTTGCCATTTCTCTGTCTAGCACCTACATAAAAATAAGAAAATGGATATATACTACCCAGAACTACTACTGTGTAGATGATCCATCATCACTTTAGCAGCAGTCACAGAGAAAATGAATGGTGCCATTTAGTGAGTAACATTATGGCTTCTTGCAGCTCCAGATTACTTCTTGGAGGCATCTCAAGAAGATAGAGACTGAGACTGATCTTTCAATTGAAAGAACTTGACTAATCAAAGTGAAAGTGGACATGGATACAAGCAAGATAGGAGTGTTGAAGTATCCCTAACCTGCTGGAGAATACCTGTGGAACAGGTGTACACAATTCACTGCTCAAAGCAGAAATATGTGCATGCAACAAACCTTCAGAAAAGTAAGTCACAGCAGTCCAGACTGAAGTCCACCAGTCTTTCTTCCCTATGGCCTAAATTGTTTTTTTTCAAAGAGATCTGCAAGTCACTGTATTTGTGTACACTTCAGAAGAATCACAGATCTGGCAGGTTTTGAGATTGAACACTGAACAGATTAGATCATCCTCCACACAAGTCAACAGAGCTCTGCCAGACAGTCAGTGCAAGGTTGTGCCAAAGGCTTTCCCACCTTTTGAGGACATCTAAATTCACTTGCAGGAAGGTTAATCTTGTTGACAGGCAAAGGCTGTGACTGGAAAATGACTGGCAATTTAACTTCCCAGGTTGTGATGCTTCTAAGGACCACAAAACGCAGGAGAAAAAGTAATGTTTAGAAATTTGTTCAATAATGGCCTGAATCAGAAATACTTCTGCAAATCAAGACTTGATAGCCCCAAACCCTGAAGAAGTCTTAAAGGTGAGTTCCTAGTCATAATACCACTTGCTGACATTGACGCAACAGAAAATTATTGATGTAAATTTTGTATGGGATGAATATATTTAAATGCCTTTGTTGCATCTATGGAAATCCTGATGTCATCAGAAGAGTTGGAAAGTTCAAAGACATATTTTCTGGGATTTTGCAGGCAGCAAGTATTTTTCTAACCCGTGACACCATTTGCAACAGGCCTCATGACTCACCTTCTAGCTAATTTCCTAAGGTGGTGTCTTGACATTTCATTCAGTGTCTGTTCTAAAACAGGCTTCTGTTGGGGGTCATAAGAACCCATACAGCCTGGATCACAGGAACTTGTGGGGTCCTGCAAGAGGTGTAAAAGCATCTGCTCTTTTATCAGGGCCACAGTCAGTAGCAACTAAACAAGCAAAAAAAAGAAAGAAAACAAGAGTGAAGCTAGGGGACAAGCTATGAATATCAAACTAAAGCTTAAAAACACAGTTGGGAAAAAGAAGGAATAAATTTATTTTGGAAGTCTATTCTGGTATCATGCTGTATGAAGCACCATAAGTTTCTTCTCTTGGGGTCCCACAATACTAGGACTTTGGTTCTTTTAATTTTAACGTAGTAGTTTTAGTAGGTCCTGAGAACATATTTTTTTATTTTTTTCATTGGTTTCTCTGCTATAGTCTCAGGGGCAAAGACCCTGACACTCTTTGATTGAAATTCATTATATGCATCTCTCTTCATGGTACTTCCCTTCCGTAGAAGGGGAATTGTAGAGCTACTCTGACTTATCCCCAGAGACACACAACAGTGGATGGAAATAACACCCAGGCTTCATAAAAGTTCTTAGTACAGTTACTGTTTGCTTGAGGTAATGCAAGAACCAATAAAATGTGACCATGTGGTGTGAAAACCTCTCATTTGTTGTCCTATATCAGTCCTTTTGGATTTTCAGTCCACTATGAAGGCAGAAATAATTGAGGGAAGCCATGTGAAGCCTACACTGTCAAAAAAAAAAATTGCAATTTGGCACAGAAGTACCAAGCCTCTGAGAGAAAAAAAATTTCTAAACCAGACTAGTTGGGAGCCACATATTCCAAACAATTATAACCAAATACAGCGGTTCAACCATTCATAATTTACTTCCAACATTAACCAAACATTTAAAGTCTTGCTTCATATTTTCTCCAAGACCAAAATGCAGTTTCTATGAATAGGAAAAAACACTAGTTTTGCCATGAAAATGACAAAGTTTTCCTACTTTTCCTAGGATGAAAATATTCAATTTTGCAAAAAAATATATAAACCTGGCAAGCACAAAGTTTCCCCATGCATCAACTCCACAAAGCTTTTCAATTTTGCAGGTTTAGAACTTAGGACTTGCAAAGAGGAAATGAGTGCAGTGTTCAATAGAGATTGCTTTAGATGTTCTTGCTTTTGGACTTTCTGCTGCAACCGGGACTTAAACAAACCTGTGACAAAAGCATTTGGCCTTATGATATAAAAAGAGGAAGCATTTTTAAGCACAAGGTCTTAACCTTTTCCAGCAAGAAATGTGACAAAAGAGCAAAGCTCCCTTTTTGCAGCAGAACTGTGGAAGATGAATAATTTGTACATTTTGTAAAGTTGGAAAATGTTTGATGAAATGTTCCGTCAATAGAGTCGAATGATGGTTTAAACCCAAACTTGTGTTTAAGGGGAAGTTTTGCCCCATCTCCCAGACACTAGTGCTTGCAGCAGTTGTTACATGCTAGCTGAAAACTAATCCTACAACATGACAACAAAATTTTAATCTTCAGCTGGAACATCTCCCTGGATCCCCTACAGCAGAGCCCAGCCAGTATCGCTGTCTCAGGGGGGGCAAAGGTGACTGGGACCAACAAAACCCTCCAGACCCAAAGAAAGCCTCTCCTCACCCCCTAAAAGTGCTATGTATGGTGTCATGAGATGAATGTGAACATTACGAGTTCTAAATCTATCAATCAAACTTAAAGCCCTGTAATTCTGTTTACCAATGCTAGCTTGGTCCTCCCTTCCCAAAGACAACAGCATCCCATGTTTAACCTGGAAAGCATTCAAACTGCAATGGCAATCCCTTTCACACCACTGCAGAGGAAAAAAATGAGCCACAGTCTTAGGCAGTTGTCACGCTCAACTTCTTCTTCGCAGCAACTCTGAGGAAACAAAACCTTAAATAACTGTTTCTTCTTGGTGCTGCTAGATGTTTTCATTCTTTGTTCTCTCACAAGGATGAATAACACAGACTGTGAAATCGGAGAGCAAGCAGGGAAGGTGGTTACTCTACTGAAGGGAAGGGGGTTATTCTACTGAGAGTTTCCTACGTTTCCTGAAGAAGGCAGGCATTTCTGGGTTTGGCTGCGACACGATGTCAGCTCCCACTTTCTTCATTGGCCCAGCACCTCCATCATTTATTTTTCTAGCAGTATCAGCTCCTGAGGGAAAGATTTGCTATTACATATACTGAGGGGTTGTAATTTCCCCTGAAGTAGATGACTTTAGGGCTTCAGCATTTCTGAAAATATACATATTTTGCCAGATCTTGCCTAACAAAATTTCTTTGAATGTTAACTGAGACTTCATACCAAACCGAATTGTCCTACTTTGTTTATTACTTTTGTAAGGCAGTTTTGGATTGGGTTTTTGACATTTGACCAAAATGACTCTTTAAATTTTGGTCTTATATTTGTACTACTCTTGCAACATGTAATTTGCAAAATGTACTATACAAACCAGAATGGCATGTTCACAGTTATTGTTGAACACTTGGAATAAAAGAGAAACATTCTGAACTGGGAAAGCAAAATCAGAATTCTAAGGTGCATCTCAGTATCTCCATAACCACATTTGGGCATGATAATAAAGGTTGATACATTCTTTGATACGTGATTCTTCTCCCCAATGATGAAAAGCAGAAAATTCACGGCATTTTGCTAGTTAACTTGAATGCTTCATATAATAACACGAGTAACCAAAACATGGGCATGTTATTAATATTCACTAAGCATTCAATATATGAAAATGACTGAAAGTGTTTCTAAGCATACTTTAAAGGCAAAGGCTAGTTTGTTATAACCTAGATACTAAGACTGTATTACAAACTGTACTGGTGCATTTTGTATTAATACTATGGTCCAGAAAACCCTGATCCAGGCAGGAGTCCTAGCATTGAGACTAGCAGCACCATTTTAACCCCCTTCAAGACATGACACTGTATTTGGACAAATACTAAGGGACTATAGGACTGAAAGAACAGATTTTTATCAATATATATGTTTCATATGAACTTTAATTTGCCTGTTTTCAATTAGCTTGTTTATTTTACCAAGCATACTAATTTAAAATTGTGGTTTAGACACACTCAAATAGCATTTGCTAATTAGTAAATTAGAACCTGGCAAATCACATGCAAATCACTGGTTTATATACACAATGTGAACCTTCTTGGCTCCATTTTTCCAGCAGCATTATTTAACTCAGGAGAGCTGAAAGAACACAGGACATAAACCTAAATCTCCCTTCATGGCATAGTTGGGGTAGGGAGTTGCTTGCTTGGTCAGTTGTTTAAACAATTATTTGAGCCACTTTTTGCTCAAGTCAAAATGATTGTATGTTAGGAGAAAAATATTTTCCTATCACACCAGTCCAGTAAAAAATTACGACAGATAACATGATAAATCCATCAACATTCAGACTTCTGTAGAGAGAGACAGAGAGGCAGACTCATCAGCCTTGACCTAGCTGGCACTGCCTCAGCTATAAGTCACTGTACCTCACTGAAATACACTGATGAATCTAGGGCAGATTTCAGCAGTTGTTTTGTCCTTAAATATGAATGCTACTTGTCCTTACAAACATGGTCAGTATGTTTCCATCTTCGAAATGCATTGTGTTTAACAAATGCTAGACATAAACAGGCACTAAATTCGGAATTGTCTTTTCACCTTTTTATGAGATACATATCTAAAAATTTAGGTAGTACAGCAAGAACATCCTTTTTAGCTTTTCACTTATGCCCGTGGGAAGTGGGAATAAAGTACAACCAAATTGCATTTGTCCCCTATGTATTACGGACCTATCCATAAAGAATAGAAAGTTTTCTAAGTTTACTTTAGACTTCTAAGGTTAACACCAGTGGGATTTGAACGCGTGGTTGCAGGAAGAATGTGTTATAGCTCTTGGATGTGTCAGACGGTCAATTGCTATCCTAATGTTTCAGTGTGTGTTATGACCTGCATGTCGCACCTGACTGTAGTGGGGGCGTTATGTGTGAGAAACATCCCTGACCTCCTACACCCGAGACAAAGTTACTTTTACTGAGCAGTGCTCAGGGCAGCAAAAGCACTGGTACTCCCCCCATAAAGGATGGTCTCAGCAACAGGCCAGCTTTGAGCAACCTTGCACTGACCTGTGTGATACCCAAGTCTGGAGAACAGCCCACCATGTACTGCATGCACCTAGATGAATCTCTCTCTAGAGTCCATCAGTTACAACAACTAGATCCCCATTGACTGTAATGGCCTCTTTGGCACCTAACTCCGATGTGGACATCAAAAGTCAGAGGTCATGAACCCCACCAAGCATGCGTGCACTCTCCAGCCAGATCATCCCTTGCCGTCTGCCTGTGAGTATGGGCGCCGACTCCGTTTAGTGTTCACTGGCTACTTCCCCTGGGGAGCAACCTCACCTCGCGCAACTCCCACCCCGGTACGACAGCTGGGCACAGCTTCAGAAGAGCCCTTAGGGCCCCACTACTATGACTATGGCCCAGGCAAGGTACCTGGCCTTGAGGGCTTGGTGTGCAGTCAGGCAGTGCTGCTGTGAGTGTTGACGTACAGTTTGAGGGTTGAGCCAGTCTCTTCATCCCTTAAGAAACATGTTCAGCTATTGATCTGAAAAAACAGTGGAAATGGGAACAGGGATTTCACAGAAGACCACCCCTACGCCTTATTCTGAAATTTTAAAAAGCATTAAACATTTCTCCAGTTTGGAAATGCAGTATTTATTTGCTTCAACAAATCAAAGATCTGTTTCTAGTTATTTCTGTTTTGAAGACTGGGAGAAAAAGTGCTTCAATTTTCAGTATGATTATTTTACTTTTTCCAATGACTTCTGCAACAGCCATCATTTATCTTTTTTAAGGATAGGGAATGGTAAATAGAGGGAAATATTTCTAAGAGCAGTGTGGCAATTTAAGACATCACATTTGTTTGCAAGGAGGATACTCCCTTTTACAGTCTCAGGCAAACCAAATATAAGCCAATCAATTCAATTTTTAATTGCTCACATGTTACTCACACAGATAAGTTCCTTCACGAGAATCCACTGAATTTTTACTTCTAAAATACACAAGATACAGAACTTGCATTTAGCCTCAAGCCCTTTCCCTCAATGGTTGTCAAAATAAAGTATAAAGGAATTTCTCCTGAAATTGACTGTGTTTCAGATAAAGTTAAGACATTTCACACTACAGAGAGAAGCTAACCTTGGAAAATTCCCTTGGTACAGCATAAGAGAGGCCAGTTTCCCTTCCTTTTAGAAACTTTGACTGCCTAAAAGGAGACTAGGTCACGTTCAATTGTGCGTATTATTTTAACAGATTGTCTTCGCAGCAGGAGGGATCTTCTTGTTTTTAAAATAAATTCTTAACAGCTTCAATTGTGGCCACCTACAGACCAGATTTCATGCAAAATCAAGAGTCCTTATTTGAAAGGGGGAAAAAGGGAAACGAGAAAAAAGTGAGCTGTGAAGAGAAATAACTACGTCAGTAACTAACTGTAAGATGTAGGCATCGAAACGTGCTATTACTTTACAAAGGAAACAAAACAAAACAAAAGAAGAGCTGATAAAAGGAAAGTGAATTACTTGTATGCTCCTTACAAATACACAGAAAATACATTTTCTAAAAGGCCTGCCTGCTGCTGGGACTCCCTGCAGTACAGGGAGTCTTCCTCAATGTAACTACTATTTTAAAAGAATTGGGGATGTTCCCACATACGAGGTAGGGGTGCAGATCTTTTCTTCTCTTACCAAAGCAGAAAGAAACACCAGTACTTTTGAAAATTTGTGGAATATGAGGCAGCTGAGCTAAACACTCTGAAAACCCCTGAGTGAAATTTTAGACACCGATTCGACATGTTATGCCCTTCTGCCTAAATCTTGTGAGTCCTACCAAAGTCAGGGGTGGTTGTACACATACCTCAACTTTTCTAGGATTAAGGCCTTACTGAAATGCAAGCCTGTCTCTGCTGTGTGTGTCACTTCAGCATTTTAACTCAGTCCTTAAAAGGGAACATCCAAATCAACAGGAAAATTTATGTCAGATAATGTAATCTAAAACTTGGATTAAACTACTTCAAAGAAACAGATTATCTTTCAGCCAGATATGTAAGGGCAGGCACTGACAGCTGGCAGAATTTGACACATGGGCTATAGGCCAAAAGAAAAAGGTGAGACTTCTCCTTTTGGTAGTTGAGTGGATTTAGACTGGGCCAAAACCCCCTCACCTTACAGGTACCATGATAGCCTTTTAGCATCCAGGAATGCACACAACACAAGCTCTGGCAGTTTACAGGCAAATGTGGTGCAGGAGGCAGCCCAAAATTATTCTGCTCACCAGCTCCTTAAATTAGGTGAGCCTCAAAGAAAGCACATGAGGGCATGGCAAAAGTACTCTGCACATGAGCTGTCACTGCCATCCAGTTTGAATGCAGTGATCAAGGACTTTCAAACAAGTGAAGATGTCTTCTGGTGAAAGGAATAAAAAGATTAAAGATACTTTGATAAACAGAAAAAACAAAGCTATCGCATACAAAATTACTTCAGTGCGGAAGATGAGTTGGGGGATTTTTTTCCTAGTTTGATCTGGTTTTCATCTAAACAAGCTAATGGCACTACCTATATCTGTATATTGTTGGGAAAAAAAACTCTTTAAAGTCTTCTATGGCATGTCAACTTAAGAAGCACATAGTTACATGAAAAGACCTGCAAGTAGTTTTGCATTTTAGGTGAGCAACTGAATCCTCAGTCTTTGAATCAACTCTTTGAATCAGTAAGCAGGAAAAAAACTAGCATTGACTCTACTGTCATTTTATTTAAAAAAAACAGGAGTTGAAAGGCACAGAGAAACAGCCCACATGAAACACATGAATAGCATAATGACAAACAACATATGAGCCAGCAGAGTACTGAATGGCAGTATAAAAGCTAGATAACCCTGTATAGCACATTCAACCAAAGGCAGAAAGTAGTAATGATGAAGGAGAAAAGGAGAAAAGAGGAGAAACAATGATCATAAAATATCAATCGTTTGAAACCCTAGAGCGCCTAGGTAAAGAAAGGTAAAGTTGGCCATATTTTCAGGAACAGGTTTGTTCAGCAAGGTGGAAGGCAGTGTGGATGGTCTCATTAAAAAAAATCTGATTTTCTTCCAACATTGGAGTTCGAAGTGCCACATTTCTTCATCCTTCCTTTTCCTATCACCTCCGTACAGTTCCCCGTGCTTTGCAATACCACCTCTGCATTGTGTGTTTCATGCAGTAATAGCATACGTGGCTTTAAAAAAGGCAGAAACCCCATCACTTTCCCAAAGCAGCTTCCTTCTGGGGGATGTACTTCTGGGTACAGATAGAGTGCTCCGGGCACTCAGCACACTGAATCCTGCAACCAGCTCCACAACGCAGCAGAACAGAGATCACCGCTATTTCCACCCACGTGAAATAAACACTGAGTTTTGACCAAGACCATTCTCTACTTCACTCACATTTGAAGAAATCAATACAGGAACTACCAGCTGACCAGTACATATGAAAGAGACTGGTTTTGATTTGTTATTTGGTGGTACTATATAAACCAGGGCAAAGTGGTACTCTGCACCTCCCACTCTAACAATCACTGACAAGTGCCAGAAATCCATTATGTGCATTGTGCACTACGTGACAGCCCGTGGGCCCGCTGCCTGCCTCCTCACTCTGCCAGCGGTCCCCATGCCTCAAGCAGAACGCAGGAGCAGATGCTTCTGTCAGGCCACCTCCACTTAACATTGGAGCTCTTCTAGGGTGCCCCACTGTTCCCTGACCAATGCAGGTAAATTGGGGACACTAATAAGATAAATTACTGTGAATATTTCTTCAGTGGTCAGGAGTCAGATGGTCAAAGGGCACAGTGGTGTTGGGCCTACAGCTGCTATAGATTTCAAGGTGTCCAATGTTCTGGCAGTAGAAAGGTTGAGTTTACCTGCTATTGAGATCCAAGAGAATATATTGTCACTGCAGTTCACCCCAGGTGCAGGGCACTGCAGCACTGGCCATCTCTATGCTGAGCACTTGTAGTCCATGGAGCTAAGAGAGACAGAGTAGAAGAAAGGGAAATAATTATATTAATCATCAAGAATGGGTCCCTGGGGACCTGATTCATACATTAAATCATGCACGCACTTGTTTCCTGAATCTGGAAATCAAAGGTGCTGATTTGCAAACGCCTTTGGGTGTCACAGTACTGAGCACACACAGTGGCTACCTTCTCACTGAGCAAGTAGTTTACGGGAGCCCTGAGTCAGCTACCTAGAACGTGCGTGCTACAGACAAGGAGAACTAAATGTGTGATATCCAAGAAAGCCCCTATATAGCCTAGGAAAAAATCATGACTATCTAACAAGCCCCCTTCAAGACAGAATCTGCTCTGATCTGAGCAATGTTATCCTAGGTCTAAAGTGAGTTGTTTTCCTACCAGGACAGGTATCTGCATGTAATTGCGCCCAGATAGTTGCCTCCAGGCTCTTCCCCTGACTGCCATAATCTCAGAATTGAACCACAGAAGCCAGCTAATAAGCTGGGAGATGCCCAAAGGCAGCCAGCTGAGCAGGGAGGCATCTCTCTGAGCTAGCAGGGAATCCTGAGGACAAACCTGAAATCTCATCCTTTCCAGAAATTAAAGCTAGAGGAATATACCTGCCTTTGAGGAGTCTTGCCCCGGTTCCCTCTCCTCAAAACCACTTCCTTTAACCAACTTCTTCAAAGCCAAGTAAAAAAATCTCCTTCCTTTCTTTCAAAAAGCATTACTGTCTTCATCTTCATTATCTGAGTGTTTAAAGCACTCACAGAAAATACAGTAATAGTGTAATAAACTGTCTATTCTTTATAAGTTCACATCTGTGTACCAAATCTTTTATGTGACTATCTTAACACAGGCTACCGTTATCCTTAGATGCAGGGCTGAGGGACTCTTGCTGGCCAGTGTCACCTCCCAGCAGGACTGGGAAGCACACACTGGGATCTTTAGCCTTTGACACAAACCCTCTCAGTATGGGCAGTTTAGTTTGCTGAGCCCTTTGCCTCAACTAAGACACTCAACCTGAAGGGACAGACTCAGTTGACTAAATAGTCCTGTATGCTGAAAGAAAAAACCTCGTCTAACATCTGTAGTTTTTAAAGTAGTGAATGAATGAGGAGAGAGGGAAACAATAAGGTCTTCTGAAACCATGGCAGGATCTGCTTGACCAGATTTGAAAATTACAGTTTGGAAATGAACTGGATGCTCTACTTGGAGATTTTCTTCCCCCCTGGAAAAAAACCACCAGGGTGGGGTGTTTTAAGACAGTGTTTTGTAAACCTTGCATAGAGCCAGCTGCAGTCTATCATATCAAGTTCTCTTCTGGATTGATTCTCCTGGAAAGGTTTCATCAGCTTACAAGCAGCTAAGTTGTAGTTTCATTTCCCCTTAGGATTCTGCTGTGTCAAAGTAAGAAATTGAGACTAAACAAGAAAACGTGGAGTAAAGTTTAAGTACCTCTACTGTGAAAGCTGTTAAATGAGAAACGGGCATTGCAGACTACAAGTGTCAATTAGGTACTGGTTCCACTGGGAAATGACATTTTCACATTGTTTCTGCCTTCTGGCTTGCTGTTGACAAATATGGGCTTAGAAAAGTTATCCTCTAGTTACATGTATTCCTGACATCTTTCCTTTGCAGGCCTGTCAGCACAGACATTTCACAGCTAAACCCATTTTTCTCTCTCATTTTAAATTAATAAAAAAATTCAAATACTGTAATAAAAATACCTGATTGCCTCCCTACTTACTGCGTATCTGGGGTACTCAGTTGTCAGAATGGCGTAGTGATTTCAGAAATCTCTGGCTTTTGCACCCAAATGTAAGTATTTCAGTGAGATCTGATCTGTGACTGACAGACAGATACAATGCAGTCCTGAAAGTCTCCCTTACAGATTGTAAATTGCATTGCCTTCGGGGGGGGGGGGGGGAAGAGAGTTGGAATGACTGGAGGCAAAACATCCAGTGAATGCTTTATGAAATCTGGTGTATTCCAAAAACTGAACATAATTTCAGCCTTCCAAAAGTGCTAACAGCTTGGCTCTTTCTTAAGAACATAGCCCTCCCCTATGTGGGGCATGTAATTGCAGTGGAGAGTGCAATGGTCCTGCCTTGTAGCAATGGAAAGACTAGTAGAGAGTTATCATCCCTGAAAATATTCTGCTGCAGGAGTGGCTTTCAGGACCTGGAGATGCTCTGTTCCAAACCCCACTGAAGACAGACTGTTAAAAGGTTTTCAGCCCAGAGCCAAAGGCTTTGCAACAATAACAAATCAATCCACAGAGAGACCTAGTTTATGAAAAATGGCTGATTGACTCCTGAGTGGCTGAAAAGGTGTAACTGAAATTGAAATTTGGTCTTCTAATTCTGTCTTCTTATGCTATTGTAATTCCATCAGTCTCCTTTCACTGCTCGCTCCTGGACGCCTTCAGCCCGAGATTTCTTTTTTCCCTTAACCACACTCTTACATCTGAAATTAGGAAAGAATCCTGTTCTTGCAACATGTGGTATCATGTCACTGTGCTTCCTGAAGACCAGAAATACCCTCCCCTGCACCAGCGCCAGGACAATTGGAATGCATTGCCAGCAACACAACAGTGGATGTTTCTGCTGCATCTGCATTCAACACAGACTGTGCATTCGACAAGCTCCCGTAATAATGGAAAACATTTCTGACAACTTTCAGAGCTAATATATTCTGATCCCTACAGAGCAAATTTTGAAAAAGAAAAGTGTATCAGTTTACTTCTCAGGATTGGTTAAGAAAGGCAGAGCTTTCCACAGAGAAGAATACAAAAGTGAAGACACAAAAGCAGAGAAAAGTTACTTTGAAAACTTTGAAGCATACATTGTGCCTAAAGCAAAGCTAGCATTTCCCCTTTGCAAATGCCATGAAATTGCAGGGAAACTTGGGAACACGTAGTTGAAGTAGAGCCATCAAAGACTTTGGCAGAGGGCCTGTTCAGTTACTGACATGAATTAAAAGTTGAGAGTTTCCCTGCAACGTCTCCCCCACCACCTACTAACAGAGGGAGGACAGGTAAGCCTGACTGAAGTCCTATATATAGCAGTAGCTGTTGGAAAGTAGCAAAACACGTGTCAGCTCAGAGCAGGCAAGTGGGCCTGTAAACAGGGAAAAGCCATAGAAACTCCCCATGCAGAAGGACTGAAATACACAGATTCAGGGCTGCGCAGGAATGACAGACAGTGCCCTCCACTAAGGCAGGCTAACATAGGAGTTTCTCTTCTTGCTCTGCAGGGATCATTTCATAAGGAATTTTGGTTTAAGCATCACTGTGGTAGAAATGCGAACACAGTTCTATAATGGGATTTTTCCTCCTAAGTGCTGCTATTGTGCAGAACACAACCAAAGTAAACCTTGCAAGAAAATGGAAGTTTAATATTCTGTGTGGCACAAGATGGCAAGCAGCCTCTCTTTTATGCAGTCAGCAGCCTATGCAGTTTTGTTTGTTTAAATCCTTCAGATAACTGCAATTTCTATGCCACAAACACAAGTTTCTGTACTTGTGGACAGCCAAAGTGATGCCTTTGCAGTGTGGACAGACATTGATTGGCTAATAAAAAACTTCCATTACCGAGGTTTTGATTTGGAGTTTGCTCCTTACGTTATTCCAAAATAACTCCAATTCATTTGATCTCCGCATGTAGCACTCTGTCCATGTTTTGGGGGAACAGGAGCTACTGACATTTCTGGTTTGGCCTAACACCACTGAAACTAATTCTTAGTCTGACAATGAATCACTGCTTTTCGTCTTATTTCATTATATTTGAAGTTATGTGAAAGGCATTTGCAGTCAGAAGAGGCCTTTATAATACGGGATTCAAATCCATATGAATACTTTCAGATAACACTATTTATGGAGCTATGGTCAAGCATAGCTTATCCATATGTTCATATGTTGGAACCAGATATTCACATTGTTACATTTAAACTTGACAGCAGGGCATGATAAATTCGATATACAGCTATTCTACATGTTCCTCTCTCAAATTTCAGTCTACCTATTGCAAAAATATCTACAAGGGTCTATTCAGCTAGAAAAGAAGAGATATTATGCTATCTAGAAAGCTGTACAAAACCATAATTTTGCAGTTTAAATTTTAAGCTATGAATGCATAGGAGTCCAAAAGAGAGACCTTCCCAAGGTCATCTTTCTCCAGGAGAGTGTTTCTTTCCCTCAAACTGAACATTCACCAGGCATGAAGAATTCTCAAAAAAAGTATTTAAGCCCATGTATAGTTTTAAGTGTGTGCAGAAGTCACTACCACCATTACAGCTGCTCACATTTTTCAGTTGTGCATAGTTTAGTGCTTTGATGGACTTACTTAAATGTCATTAGGCTACAAAGTGGTTCTGTGAAATTGCCTCAGCACCCACCAGTTGTGTTTTTGTTTTGATTTTACACTTGTCGTCTGAATGAGTAGATGGAAATAAAGACAGAGTACTTCTAGTAACAAATTGTGTCCTACTAGTGTGCTTGGACAAGACACAAAACACTAGAAACATTTCAAATGTACTCACCGTATGCTACATACGAGCTACAAATTTTGACCTTGAATCAGCACAGGCAGTTCATTACTTAAAAATGAATCAAGCTGCCAGTCTTAGACATTTCAGCCCTAATATGAGCTATTGATTCTGGTTTTGCATAACAACTGTCAGCAGTTCATAAATTTTTACTTAAAAGGAGAAAACTGGTAAGGCAGGAAGCATTTACTTCATTTTAGCCACCGTCTCTCCTCTGAATAAAACCAGCCATGTTTTTGAGAATATCATGTCTCCACCTCTTTCTTGCTACTAAGGCTGTCATTTTTTACTTAGGCAGGCAGGCAAAGAGGGACCATACAGCCTATTTTGCTATGATGAAAACCTTGCAAATACAGTAAAGAATTCCCATCGGAAATCTGTGAAAGAAGCACCACAATGCTTGCATTTGAGGGCTAGTCCTGGTCCCTCACCCCTCTTCTCTCCTTGCAGGCCTCTGCTCACAAGCCAGAGGGGTTATTGCTTTCCTGTTCTATTCAATAGAGAGTTGACTTTTTAGGTCAGCTCTTACAAACTGTATACTTAGCATGGCATGAAAATAACATACGAACGCAACTACTAATATGATTAGGCTTATCAGCTTCTGCCTGCACCTTTGCAAGGCACAGATGTTAAGGCAAGCCATACTTCGTTGTTCTGATTATTCCTAAGCTGCAAATAGTGCACAGAGCCAAAACATTGTATTTGCTTTAAAAATCCTCCAGGGGCTTGTAAAGTCTGCTGAAACCCATGCCAGGCTGAATTCAATACACCTCCTCTACCTTACAGGCTTGCCAGACTCATTAGGAAGTTTTTAACTCACCTTATTGTGGCTGTTCTGTGGGATATAAGCAACTTCATGTTGCTGGTAGTTCTACAAGCAGTCTGATGCTAACTTTGCTTTCCCTATTGATTCTGCTCACTTGACAACATTGATTTTTTTTTTTTTTCTTTTCCACATTTCTGTTGGAAAAACAGAACAGGGAAGCCACTGCATCTGTATTAGCTCCTTTTTTGTGCCCCAGGATCATCTGTGGAGAAGCAGGCACCATATTGTCAGTTGAGTTACTGAGGTGAATAAAAAGGATCCAGAGAGAGTAATTGATATAGCTGGCTCGTGTATCACACAGAAAGGGTAGCTCAAATACTTACAATGTAAATATGCATGTACGTATATTCATACATAAAATATTATCAGAAAAAAAGAGATACTACTATTCCTTTCCATGTGAAAAATGTTCTTGCTTTATGAAAGAAAGAGATTGTACATAAAGCACATTCAGGCATGGTCACAGCATGTTATACCTGGCCTCTGGTGGCCCATACCTAATGGATAGCATTCAAGCTGTTCTAGCCTCTGCCAAGGCCAGAACAAAGTCAGTCTCAAATCAGGGAGCCATAAGTCCCTCTTCACTCTTTTATTTGTATCCACTGAATACTGAAGGCATCTGTGAATCTTGCCTGGAAAACCTTGAAAAGTTTCCTCCAGTTTTGAAAGCAGCCACATAGGCTTGTCATTGACAAAATCCTTCTGGAAAAGGTCCAGCCTATTCTGATGTGTCCCTTTTTACCATTTTCAAGCCTTTTCCAATGGTGTACAGAGACATGGCAGATGTGAAAGCATCATCGCCTCTCTACCGAGGGAAGAATATTATCCCATTATCTTTTACAGAGACTAGGTGTACAAGAATGAACCAGTCATGAAAATTCCTAGGACGTACTAAATACTGAAGCACAGCCTGGGCTCTAGGGAATGCAGTCACTGGGCCCTGTGCTCTCCCATAGCACAGCTCGTCTGTGAATCTATTTGCTACCTTTCAAAAGCTTACAAGTCTGGCACTGCAGCCATTGAACCTTTTGAACACCCTGAAGCAACTACAAAATCTTACCAATTGTTTTAAAAGCTGCAGCAAAAATTCAATAGTCTTGATTTGTTGCAAGAAAGCTTCAGCTCTAACAAAACGCGCACTGACCACAAAGAGAACAGCAATATCCATCCCTCCCCTCCCTTAGAACGGAGTCCTGGTACACCGCCAGGACCTACATAACTATACTTTAAAATATCTCATACCAAACATATGAAGAGACAATTAAACAAACTTTGAACATGATGAAAAATTTCCTTCCGTTTAAAATGAAATGGCTAATACAAAGCTTGAAAACATGGTTAGCAGGCTGTAAGGAAAAAATAGGAAAGCCTTCGAAATTCTAAGCTGTTGTTTTAAAATCGCAATGGCTGTATCCTACTGATTCATAAACATATAATGCATTCTGGAAATGGGGAGGGTCCTTTTTGCCCTTGTGTCTCTGTACAGTCAATTTTCCTTCTTTAACCATCGAAAGATGCAATTTGATGTTGTGTTTCCAGGTTCCACCCAACCGGTCCATGCACTAGTACACTCCAAGAGCAGACCTGCAAACACCTTTCCATACGTGCTATCCTTCTTAATTCTAGAAACACAATCCCAGAAATATATTACCGTTTCATCACCACCAGTCATGTCTCTTGGTGCTCCTACTTCTGCCCCTGAATTTGCAGTTTTGTGAAAGGACGCCCATTGTAATATAAAGGAACTGCAGAAGTCACATCATTATTGCCAGATGTCGGGAATTAAAGTGAATAAGGAAAAGCATGCGAGCGAGCATGTGAGTCAGGCATGCACTCTGAACACTGTCATAATTTCTCAAAGATGCACCATGCACTTAGGATTGTAAGTAGGCAGATATTTTTTGTCCCAGCAAAGAATGCAAAAGCTCCACATCAAAAAATATTCCACAAAATATTTTCAAGACTGTTTTTGCCAGCGGAATAAAACCTTATATAGTGATATCAAGTTACTTTTCCATATTATGTAAAAACATACAATAGATATAAAATATAGAGTAGCTAATCTCAAACCAGAGAAAAGGTAGCAAAAGCAGAAAGGTAAGTATACTGTGGCTTAAACACATCAGCCAATGAAGACAAGCATCAGCCTAGAGACATTTGCTGAAACAGGGACTCTGCTGGTGGGAGCCACTTTGTTCTAAAGTGACAAGATTTATAGTCCTCCTTCTCTGACATAAAACTCCTTGCAGTTTAGGAGCATACTGTGCCTTTTTGAGCCCACGCATTGTTGCCAGCATACACCTTCTGCGTCGGTTAGACTAACCCTAAACGCCAAAACCCCAAGGAGGGCTGTCTGCGTAGATGCCAGTGCCTACGAAAAGGAGCTGGCTGGGACAGGCTGAATGCCAGATGGGGCCAACATCTCTCCTTTTCCATTAGGACTTCAATGTTTCTGTCTGTTGCAGTGGTTCTCTTCTCTATTTCCTCCCCCCTCCTACTTTTACCTGATTAACTCACCTGGGCAAATGAGACCAGATTTTAATGGTTGTTCAGTGATAAAATGTCAAAAATATTCAAGAAGTTCTTGCTTCCACTGGAATACACTTTAGGAAACCAAAAAGTTTTGCAGAAGAAAATTCTTTTAGCAAAAGGTTTCAATGGCAATTATCAGAATATTTTCTTTCAGTAAAGTCAGGGGCTTGTGTCCACTTTTTCACTTAACTAATGGTAAATAATACAGGAGAAATATTCCAGCTCTCAAAGGAGCTGGATACCCAGGTAGTTGGAAACACCACCTAGCGCCTTTCTGCATCTTTGAAAATATTCCAATTTCCTTTTTGCCAATAATCTTTTGCTTTCCTTTGTTCTTGCTGATCCTTTGGGAGGACTGAGGGGGAAGATTACTAGCTAAGGATAAGATCATTCTTGCTATTTTTTTAGATACCTGCACATTTGTGTAAGTAGCACACCTTTAAATATTTGAAAGCTATCCTGTTGATTTACTTTGTAGAGTAGAAGGCAAAACCCTACTTCCCGTGCTGAGCTTAGTTTCTATTTTAAATAAACTAAGTGTCCTTTTCTTCTACCTCCCCATTGCTTCTTTTTAATATTTAAAGGAAAAAGCAAATTCCCCTTGAGCAACTAAATGTGAAATATAGTTCAAAGAATCTTTATATTGTTACATTATTAATCTAAAATGAAGGAGGTATACATTGAAGTTTACAGCATGGCAGAAATAAAAATTATTTAGGCAGAGATTCACATAGTTGAGGTGTCTGGAGACTACTTTCTTCTTTTAAATTTTGTGAAGTAAGTTATATTGTGACACTTGGACAAATTCCAACCTCCAAAGAAAATAAAGGCAGAAAGAATTTTTGAAGTGTCTCTGAAAATTTGCAAATTATGATTTATTATGAACTTTGTATTAAAAAAATAGAGGAAAGTGCATTACAGAAGACATGGCACTTCACATGAGTGCTCTTTGAATAAGCACAGGCAGGCCCTTTGTTATACACCAATTGATTTTAAATACAGATTTCATACAATGCAAGCACTTAGGATATTTCTCATTTTTAAAAATTAATACAGGAAGCAGAGAGATAGGTTTAGAAGTGAACATAACACATATTTGTAAAATAATTGCAGTTTATTGACCAAAACCATTAAAGGTACTGCAGACAACACTATTACCTGACAGTCCTCATCGGGTTATTGATTCATTTTTCTCTCCCAAAAGCGCAGTTGCTCAGGCTTTGTTCAGGGTACTGAACACAAGGCACCTTTTCATTGCCACTGTTCCAGTTGTTATTAGACATCACTCTCCTGTGCTACTTTTGGCAGGAAAGTATTGGTGTAAGGTGCCTGGAATGACCAAGACTAACACTTTCGACTCAGAGGTGTGTTTGCTGTTAGCACAAAGACTACATCTCTGGCCTGAACAAATAGTGGAGTCTTCTCCAGATGCCTGCTTTGCCCTTGTACAGGCATCTTCATTGGTATGAAGGGCTTGCAACAACCTGTATATGCAATGGTGGCATCCTGATACTGCTTGCAAACGAGGAAATCCTAAAGTCTGAGCTTCCTGATGGAACACAATAAATCCACAGACCTCTTCCCACAAAGGAATGACTCTCAGTGCTGTGAAAAATCTGAGGGTCACCCAAAGTCAGATGGGGAGTGCATGCTTTGATAAAGCAGCCAGTCTTCACAAAGGAATTCAGTGTGGCAGGAGGGCCAAGCATGCAGAGATTTAAATGCAGATCTGCTTATGGGCACCCAACTCAAATTCATCTGATTCAAATAATATTTGAATCAAAACACAGAGTTATAAGAGGTTTTAAGAACCAGGAACCAGGTATCATGACAGAAAAGGAGCCCTTTAGCCCCACCTTGCCCTCCCCACATGAGCTACCACCATTACTGCACATGCTTCCAGGTTGCAAAATGTGTGACGATGTGGTGATCGCTGCAGGTCCTCTGCCCCATACCCTCTTCCGCCAGGCAGCGGCTGTTCCTGATGAGGCTCTTCACAGTGCTCGTTGTTTTGGAGTGATATCACAGCCACCTGAGATTCAGAGAAAACTCCTGGGAAGGGATTTTTTGGAAATGAATCCTCTGCAACTTACTGAAGCTGTTTCAGAAATAGCTCACCGCTTTAGTCGAGTGATTCCTCTGCAGATGGCCACAGCTGCTGTAGCCCTTGGAGGAGATTCAGTGTGTTGCTTCTTGTTCATCCTGACACTGTTTGACAGAGGAATTCCCAGAGAAGTGCCATGCTTTGTAACTCTCTGCCATAAGACATAATGTATTATCCGCAATTAAAAGCATGATTACAGGCACTTGTTCTTCAAATTCTTTTCAGCCATCCAATTGCAGATCAGCTGGCAAAAGCATGCCTGGTTTTGTTTCAGATTAACTATCAGAAATATAGTCAGACTTTGATATCATTTTCTGGACATATTATCCATGGCATTTCTGTGCTTCTGGAATGGAATTAACCACTTCATCACATCTTGGTGTGTAAGCTGAGAAAAAGTAGTTTAGGGATTTCTGTCTTCTCTATATGCTGTGAATGATGACACGTGCACAGTGAAAGCAGCGATATAATTAGCACAGGCCCCAGACCTAATTTCAGTTGTCTTTTGGCAACTTGGTGTCTGCTTGAATTTTCTTCAATTCAATTATAAACAGTTGCAGATTATGAAAACACATTAATCGCTGTGTTGTACAGTAACTTCAGAATGAAAAGCACTTGTTCCAAGTGGTAAAGTGTATTCATAAACTAAACCATTTGCTACTCCATCTGATACATTTTGGTGATTGGGTCAGCATTCACCAACAGCAACGTGTTCTCATCAGAACTCGGACTTCAGTGCTATTGCCTGATCCAATCCCACCTCTACACCAATAGCCACAAGAGATGATCTAACTCCTCTGTTGCTAACCAATCTTTTGATCTGGGAGAGCTTCTTCAGTGGATGTGACCAGATCAAAAAAAAGATCTCAAATCTCCGTACTGGTTAAAGAGCTTCCACTAACCACAAGGAAATCATCGCTGTAGAAATAAGGTATCACAGCAGAACGGACATACGGTCTTCAGCTGCCGAAGGTGAAAGAAGGAAAGGTCAGGCAATGGCAGAACCATCTGTTCTTTGAATTAGAGAGAAAAGTGTCATCTGAGAAACAGGCTAAAAAAGCAGCTAAACCAGGTTGCCTTGCTCTCCCAAAGTCTAACAATACCAAAGAGAAGAAACCTTGGAACCACTATAATTCATGAGAGAATGAGGGAATCTGTCAAACAACTCAATCGTAAAATAAAAATGCAGTTTTTTTTTACTTGGGGGGGCAGGGAACAACAGGTTTTTTGCACAAAAACACAGGAAAAGAAAACAGGGGTTTCAGTTCAAAATTAATTGTATAGGAAAAAAATGTAACAAGGTAATGGTACAAATTACATAAAAGGGGCACTTAAGTCCCCATTTTACAAGCTTACAATCACTGCTTACATCCTGCCAGGTACAACTGGAAGCAAAATGTCTGTCTGATATTGGTACCAGGCAGTGCCATGCATTTTAAGGACCCCACTCTGCAACTTCCTTTATTGGCTTAGTTTGAGGGAAGAAACCCACAAACTAAAGGACAGCATTGTACTTCTTAGCAGACAATGGGTAAAAGGTGGTGAAAGAAGTAAAGACAGTAGGATTTCATGGTACATGTGCAGAATAAAAGAGGGTCTTCCAGCTCAGATAAAATGAGGAGCTGGGGAAGCCAGGACTTAAACACTTTTTTCAGTCACCAGATGAACAATGGAGCAATGAGCACTTTACTTTTGTCCTCTGATATGAGCTTATTCCTACTCTCCATTTTGCATTAATTACAATGTTTTGAGCTTTGGTATATTCTTCTAGGGAACAATGGCTGAGAACTGACTGCATGGCAACAAACAGAACTGAGGGAGAACTAACAGAAACAGTCACTTGAATACCTTAGTGAATTCACATCAACAGTATTTTCACCCATTTCGTGTTTTCTCCAGCTGAACACACCAGAGAATGTGACTGTTGGCAGGAATCCGACAAATGAACAGTGAATAATAAGCTCAAATAGAGACTATTCTCAGGAACTGAATTTTGAATTTGCATTCAGGTCAGAAATGTTCGTGATAGCAGGCTCTGTTCACCCAAGCAGAGACAGGCACAGACTGTGGCTTCTCTGCCCACTTTTTGACTTTCAAAACACTCCCTCAGATGGCTACAGACTACACCTTACTTTATTCCCTGAAATTAAAAGATGCAAAACTCTGAGCTGATTCAAGGAAATTATGAAAACAGACATCTGTCAGAAAGATGACTTGTTTTCCAATGGCCTGTCTACATCTGGTACAGAGCCATCTGTAATGGCATTAGTACCAGTAGGTGTGGAAAAGAGCACTTGGAAAGCAGTTGCTAAGAAGCAATACAATACAGACAAGCAAGCACTTGTATCCAGCCTCTTCAGTTTGCTGCTGTTTTGAAAGGAAGCCAGACCCTTTGTACATGGCATATCTTACATTTTTGTAATGGTAAACTTAATCAATTGTGTCTACTTCATGAAGTTTTAGAACCCAGCTAGAAAAGAAACCAAGAGACTTCATAACTCTCCACCCCTCCTCAACCCCACAAAATTTAGGAAAACAAATGTGCCTTGCAAAGCTCCGTCAGTCCCCCTTAGGCTTCTTAAAGTCTCTGCACTTCCCACCATGGTAACTGTCTTTGCTGCTATTTTCACTGACTAAAAAGAATTCCCTCACTTAACTGCATTGTCACAAGAGATTAACGCAATGTGAGGAGCTAGAAGAGAGGGAACTTAGCTTGCCTGATGTTGTTTAAGGCAATTTAACCAATTCCTTTGAAACAGCCCTCTGGCACCTAAGCTTTCCCACCACAGAAATCAGTCCCTCACTGTAACTTACCCAGAGGTGATACCAAGTTTTTCCTAAAAGCATCTAAAATCTTAATCTGTTTAGAGAAAACTCAGCAAGCTCTGACTACTACTTCTTTCTCTGCCTTGTACCACAGCTAGCGTGACTCCTTCCCACCAATACCTAGTGCACATGAAAAGCAAAGCAACATGGGTGCGTCTCTCTTATAGCCTTTGCCTGGGAGCTCCAGTGATTTACTTCAGCCGGGGGAAAGCTTCACTTCCCTCAGGAAGAGGAACCTGGGGCAGGCAGCCGTGGTCTTTTCTCCCCACAGAAGCAGGGTTAACTCTCAGCCTGCCACAAGGGCACTGAGTTTCCACAATGGCTCAGACCTCTTAGTACTCACCACTATACCCCTGGGAATTTCAGGTGATCAGCATATTTTTAGATTGGACTCTGCCAGGTCCTACCACAACAAAAGCTTCAGGGCTGCATTTATGGCAAAAAACCCTCTTGTCATTATTTTTTAAACAAATTGCCTTTTATTTTAAAGTCTCATTTAGAGCAAAAGTAAAGTATCTGATTCATAGCAGTATTTTTAAAGTACAAAACCAGCTGCAGCCCAGAAAAGGACTTTTTGACCTCATTTGGAGGGCTGTTAATACTCATGTTTTAAGTACAGCAGTTACAGTTATGCTTTACAGCAAATTACCTCATCATAGGGCAATGGATTGGAGCCTTGGATTAATGATCTGTGTATATGACACTTTCACGGATGACAATCAAATAAATCTGTGTGTCTTCTAAACAAACATCAAGCTTGGGGTCATTTTTTCAGTGCAGAGGACACTCCACACACCTATGCAATTATGAAGTTGCCCATAACTGTCTTCTTCAGGAATTTCAGCAATATGAGGTCCCCAAATCTCTCAAGACTATCTGAGGATGCTGGTTCTTTTCTTCATAGACATACTCCTTGTCATGGTTACAAATACCTCCTCTCACTCCTGAACTATTTACTGCATGCTGTACTTTCATCTTCCCACTAAAAGTGGTGGTGTATGTAATGTTATGTCTCAACGTTGCAACCCCAAATGGGGGAAGAAGTCATACTGCAAAAACATGACAACACCAACAAAAGAGAACAGACTTCTGCTTCTCTGTAAATGTCTCATCCATTGTTCTGGCAAGCAATGCTGACAAGAAACAAATAAAGTGTCACTGACGTCCTTTAGCCAATTATGTCTCTTTGACCATTTCATATCCCCATGAGGCAGTACTATATCTGAGGGCGTTCCTTTATTCACTGAAACTAATCAGAGTCCAAACCATTCCTATAATGCTGTTTTTCTTCTTCTTCCTTTACTCACTGTATTTCCCCCTGTGTACACACACACTTACCTGGTCACATCTTCATGCAGTATAAATCAGCACAACTTCACTGCAAAAGGAGAAAGAATAAAGGTATTCATGTACCCAGCATATGTGTGCTGAGAAGTTTGAGAACATTACCTTCAGTAAAACATGGGGTTAGTTGATCAGTGCACCAATAAATCATGCAGACATCTCAAACTCCTTTAGGATATAGAAAGCATTTAGGTGTTCAGAAATACCAGCAACAGATTATATCAAAGTAGTACAGAAAGGGATGGGAGTGAGCAAAATTAACATATACAGAGGAACAGAGTTAACCCATCTAACCTAGCAACTGGATTTTCCTAGTTATCTAAGTTCTCCAAGTGTCCTATATGTCTGCCTTTTCACGTATCCACAACATCCTGAGAAGTAAGCTGCCCAGGTCAAAGACAGCAGACCTCACAAACTCAGTAACTTACTGCTTTTTACACCCCAGCATGGGTCTCTTCCAATCTCCCGCTCTTAGCTCATAGCACAGTAACTGAAAAATTTTTCTAAAATGTGGCAGATTCAGATTCAATGTTCTTCCTTTTCTCCAGGGACTATAAACAAAATCACAGTTAAATTCCGTAATTTTTAAACCAAGATGTATTTATCTCACCTCCTTGTTAAAAGTTGAAAAATACTCCCTGAATCACAGAAAACAAAAGAAAAAAGAAAATTAATTAGAGCATAGTGTGCTGACTGTAACTTCCATCTGGGAGAGGAGAAAAAGAAGCTAAATGCAAGGACATTTATTGTGAGATAAATAAGCCTGAAATCCAAGACTTTGCAGTTAAAGAAAGGAGTTAGCTACCCACATTACTTCTCACTCTTACTTGGCCTCAATCAATATTTTTCTGTTTGCTGAAAATAAAAAACCTCAGAAGACTCTGATGTCTAGGGCACTCTACTAGCCCATACAACACGCAGACTGTGCTCCTGTCAAGTTGAGGGCAGTAAAATCATGTCTCGCACATCCTGGATATGGGCTCTTAACACTGATGTATTCGGTAAAATCTGAAGGGTAGGAAGAAAACTGTTCTTCCTCTTTCACCAGCCTAGTGAGAAAGAGCTGCCTGTTTCTAGAAAGATATTCATCAATATAAATCCCAAGTTAATTTTAGAGCTGAGGACAAGAACCTGAAAAGGACTTGGTCTGCTCAAAGTATACGCTGCAATATTCTGCATCAAATTACCCAGTTTTCTGTAGGTAGCTCAAAGACAATTATGTTCTCTCAGTCAGTTAGCCAGCACTTTCTCTAAGCAATGCATTCATAGCACACAGCTTAACAGGCTTGGTCTCACCTCTGACTCAGCTGCCATAACGTCTTGTGTTTTCTTCCTCTCCTACATCTCAGAATACAGTTTATTGTAAGCCCAGAGATACTCAGACGGTAAGAATAGTTCGG
>JAVJGG010000094.1:10187209-10204460 GCA_035590195.1 Aviceda cuculoides | reverse complement strand
CCCCCCCCCCCCCCCCCCCCCCCCCCCCCCCCCCCCCCCCCCCCCCCCCCCCCCCCCCCCCCCCCCCCGCTGTTCCCATGCATAATTTAGCTTCTTGTGTAATTTGGATGTCCTCCTAGGGGTACAGCACCCACTCTCCAGAAATGGGGGGGGGCAGCAGAATGGAGGAGTTATGTTTGCAAGTGTTTATATTAGTTATCATCTTAACTGAAACAGATTAAACATACTAGAATTTTGAGGAACAAGCTTCCCTCCAGCCTCGTTGGTGGAATATAGCTCCCTTTTGTGGAGACAGCATGTCACACACAGGCACAGACTGGCTCATTTTTCCAGGAGTCTGAAGAGGTTAAAAGGAGGGTAAAACACATTTCCTAATTATCTAACACAAAGCAACATAGAGAGAGAGAGATGAAATGCTTTGGCTTAGTGTATCATTACCTTGTCATAAAATATTATTAGCCTAATTCTTCATTTGATGGTAGCCTCCTAGCAGTATACACTGTTTTGGGGGACACAAGCAATTGGCTCCAAAATACATTCTGCAGTGGAGGAGTGTATGTTGAGGGTTTAAATTATCTGCATATCTTTAATCTTAATCCATGGAGCAATGGAGGATCTGCTAGTTATTTATAGCTGGGCTGGGGTGAGCTGCTGTGAGCAGGGTAATTGAAACAGTATTTCAGCCTGTCTGCCACCGATTTGTGTAATGGCTGCTGTTAGCTATGGCATAATCACAACACTAAATGGAAAATAGAAAATAAAAATGCATTAAACATATGTTTTTATGTTGCATTTTATGATCACATCTTATTTTTTTATCGCACTTCCAAATTCTGTTGTTCCTTCCTTTCTGAGATCAGTTTACTTGACTGGCAGCAGTTTGCTGTATTAAAGCTCAAGAAAGCTGATCTGCTTTCTCTTATTCTCTGGATTAACAGAGCTTTAGGCTTGAGAGCTGCTAAATTCTTAAGGCTGAGGGCTGTGACCTCTTCTTAAAGTTGCTGTTACACTAAAGGGTCAGTTCATGCAAATTTTTGTCCCTTAAATAATAATTATCTGTATTTCTCAGAAAGGTGTTATTTTGTTCTTTCCTCTAGCTACAGAAGTAGCATAAAGCAGTCTTAGAAGAATCAGTCTCTATGAATTTTTAAGCGAATATTTTTAGTTCTGCAATCTATTACTTGTCATATACTATTTTTGATATTTGACAGTGATTTCAGTTAAGTGATCTAGTGCTGCCACAAATCAGGAGAGACATGGTATGATTTACCATCATGCCTGTTATTTCCTTTTCTTTGAAAGGAGAAAGTACTCCCAGGCATTGTATCATCTTTGGATGTTATGCCAAGGTGCCTTGCAATTCCTCCACCAAGTGGTAAACACTGGCTCATGTCCCTAGCTTTCCAGTCTTAGTGACTTCTGGCTGGGCCACATGCATCTTGTATTTTGGCAGGAACCTGCTGACCCACGACAGCTTTCCCATCACCCGTCCTGCAACTTGGTATCATAGGCCCCTCTAGTTTATACTCTGCTCCCAGCACCCCAAACTGTTAAACATTTAGCCACTGACTGCAAAATGACAGCCCCTTGACAAATAGCTTGCTCACCAGATTTCCAAAGCCAATCTAAATTTGTGCAGTCTCATCCACCTTTAGCAGAGCAGACACTTGGATGTCTAAGAGGTCTTCCAACTGTAATGCATGGGCCACCTTGTGCTGAAACAAGGACAGGGAAGCCCTGGAGCAGATTCCCTAGAGCAATACCTCTAGATTACGAAAGCTTCAAAGCAATCAAAATAACGGGAGCCACCTTTACACCACTGGCGCTCAAAGAGCAGTCAGCACACTATCCATCACTAGGCACTCCAGAAACCCCTACTCTAGAGCAATGCACCATTTTTAACAGCAGCAAACCAGGTTCAATTCCAGTAATTCCTGTATGTGTTCTGTCAGAAGCTCCTCAAAACTGGCAAATTTCTGCCAAGTATGTCAGACTTGACAAATATGCTTTTTCCCAAGAAAAATCCACTTCATCAGAGAATTTCCAGCTTGCAGAACCTGGGACAATCCCGGGCCACGCCACACTACACTTCCAGGCAGGCCTTAACTGTCAAATATGAGTACACGCTACTGCAGTAAGTCTGCACATCCCAGTCACGGAACCACCTGTACCTCCAGTAACCTCCGTGGTAAGCTCTTGGGCTGCCATCCTCTTTCCCGCAGTACCTGAATTTTAAATGTTACATCTTCCATTACCTTAAGAGCCATTCAGCCTAGAGCCTTAAAGACTTTTCTCAGGCTCAAACTTAAGTCTGCAAATTTAATTCCAATCCAGTTGTGCTCTCTATTCTGACTTCTAGATATATCTGGCAAGGAAGTAATATTCTCTTCCAGAATCTCTTTCTAGTTTCATAGACATCACCATTACCAGATTAATAATGCTCCGAGAGGAAGGGATGGGTTGAACATGAAAAAAATCACTTGTAAACTGGCTGGACTCTGTCTAGTGTATTACACTTTAATACCACCCACTGATGGATACTGAGAAATGTCCTGCAAGAAGCATAACTACGAACTACTAAGTATTAAGTCTGCTAATATTTACATAGGAACATAATAAATGAGGTGCAGCCAGACCACCCAGCACACAACAGAGTCACACCAACTGCTGGCTAAAGGCAAACATTTTTTTCAGTGCCCCTCTGCCAAGTTCCTTCCCATACACACAAACTCCCATAAAATCTTTTTTATTATGCACAAAGAAACTCTGGTATTTACAGAAGGAAATTCAGGAAGTAAATTAAGAAATCATGCTAGGATGAGAGATTCAACCAAATGCATCAAAGGGACATGTGGACCACCAGAACATGGAGACCGACAAAGATCTTGTCATAAATCTTTTAGCAGTGAGTTATCACTTTTCTTTCTCATGAGGTGGCATTTGGATTTTTTTTTCCCTCAACAATAACCTTCTGAGAACAGAACAAAAAAGTTTGTGGCTTGCTACAGGGAAAAATATCATCATCTGCACTATCCCAGTGAGAAGAGGTCACCTGTTTCCTTGAAAAGATTACAGAAAAAGGAAGAATCATAGCAAGGGAACTCTGTGATTTATGAGTACCTAGAGACCCAGGGTGAAAGCCTAATCCCATATAACTGCTGTGCAGAAGCTGAAAGGCAGCCATTTAACCTTTGGACTGCCACTGCTACACAACTTAGAAAAGCACCCACATGAAGCCTTTAAATGTAGAAATTAAGAGTTGTGAGCGACCTATTCTACTACCATGAAATCTGGCCCTCTCACAGTGCCAGAAGCGGTCCCCAGACAGAGGATTCATCAATTATAGCAAATAAATACTTTACAGATACAAAAAATAAGCGTATTTCTAATTATGGAGATGATACTCTTTCTAAGGCAGACAGTTCCTCATCTAAGCAAGCAATATGAATTTATTTTTCTACTGTAGAGACACTCACTGCTCCTGACACGGGTTCATATTACTGAGGTAACTTCTGTTTCATAGTGGAGACATTCTGGTGAGGCTGGGATGTAATTTTACAGCCATACAGGAATTGGGTGAATCTTGCCTTAAGGATGTTGTTATCTAACAGTAAATATACTGTATACAGCAGCAGGGAGGGTAAAATGTTACTTTTCTTAATCTAAAAAAAACCTGTCTATGACAGAATAGAGCTTATAACATTAAAATCAGAGAGATAAAAGCTATTCAGGAATAACAGCCACAAAGGCTCTGACAAGACTACCAGCACAGAGAGGAAGCACCCATAAGCACAGTGCCGTCATGATGACCTAGACTATCCCCCTGCAAAATGGGTCTCCAGAGGAGAAAATCTCTGCAGGTCACTTGGCAGAGCCTGTCTCAGACGGGTCTTGCTGCGGTCCCTCTTACATCACACAGTAAAACAGGTGTTAGATATGAACTTTTCCAAGCACTTTTCTCTATCAGGATGTGCATTCCCCAGACTGGGCCTCAATATTTTGTCAACGCTCCTTGATCCTGTGCTCCTTCTGTTCTCAGTGTAATGCAGCTGAGCCCAGCCAGCTGACACCCCTGCGCCCTGCTCTTTCTGCTATGCATCTTGTCCAGGAAGCCAAAAAACCTTCTGAGCCATTAGGTACATGCTCTCACTCAGAAAATTAAAAATATAAAAAAAGAATTTCTTCTGTCTGCCTTCCAGAAAGCCCCGCTGCCTTTGGCCCATTCTTTAGCACCATGTCTATGCTTGTTCCTCACTTCATGATATTTCCAAGTTCATGCTATGCCAGGCTTAGACTCACTTGTACCTCGGTTTACATTCATGCACAGCACTGTGTGGAAGTGCAGAGAGGAGAAAACATGACAACTCAGTGACTGTTGATTAGTCTGTGATGGATCAAGGCCTGAGGGAAGCTGATGAAAGAGCAATGTGGTTTGCACACCATCCTGTTCAGGCAGTTTGTAAGGGATATCTGTGCCCATAGAAAGATTCATCCAAGTTCTAGCACAGTGCAACAATTTGAGAAAATGTAAGGATAGAGAAGGGGGTTAGAAGGAAAGTTACAATGAAATACAAAAGCATTTTTTCTTCTAAACTGAAGGTGAAAAACTTGCAAAAATTTACTGTGAAATTGCTGAACAACTGTGGCATTTGATAAATAAGAGGTGGACTCCTGGAGGTATACAGTGCACAGATGCCCATACATCCTCAGCATTATGAGGAATTTTGCACACTCTTAGGCACTGCAAGTCCTCCATACAAATCACTTGAGAGGTCTGCTGAATACAGGTGGCCTTAAAATATGCTTTACATCAAACATTTGCTTACATTCCTTGCTGAATCAGTATCAAAATCCTGTGTGTTGGCACAACCTCAGTTTTGCAGATTCAAGAATTACACCAAGGAGAATTGAGTTTGTAATTTCCAGCAAAAATAACCAGGCTTACAAAGCTATCAAGGGCCACGAACAAGAAGGAGAAAAACAAGGCCAAGATTTTTATCTGTCCTTGAATCATGGCAGAGTGCAAAGAAAGAAGCAGAAAAAAATCTTTCTTTTCCCCCCTTTTTTCTTTGCTTGGCAGAATGAGTGGATGTCTGCAGCTCCATTCAAATCGGATTATCTCACTTTCAGAAACGGATTCGCCAAGGAAACAGCTGCTTATCATGAGACTGCAAATACGATGTGCCCCAGCCCACCAGCCCCCAAAACTTATGATGAGTAATTAAAAATGTGTAGGACTAAACAAACATTTGTTCTTCATCAGAGAAGACAAGTATTGATAAGTTTTCACTATGCCAGTTCCCCGCTGCTTCCTTTCTCACACTGCTTGCCCCAAGGTAAACTAAATAATTTGAAAATTATGTCAGTCACAGTCCTATTACTCCAATAAAGACATGTGATGTTCCCTATAAATACCTCTGGTCAAACCTTTTAACCTTTCTCTTTAACAAAAGAAGAAAATCATGACTCTAATTTGAAATGTAAATTGATGATTCCGTCATTTTTATTTTCACTGTATAGTGACTGCAATTGGATTGTTCAAAGTAGCAATGACACAGGACATAGCACTGTTCTTGCTTTCTTCATGCTCCTAAAACTACGTTGATCTTTTTTGTCTCTCTCTCTTTTTTTTTTTTTTTTTTAACAGATAAAACTAGATGGAGAGGGCAGATTTAATTCGGGCGACTTTTTATATACCTCCACAGCAATGTCTAAGCATATCAGGCTAAGTGTTCTTGATGTGTTTTGGCAAGAGGATGGAAATGCACTTCCTAGCACGGGCACCCCCGAGCGAACGGAAGGGCAGTGTGTCCCATACCAGAGCTGGAGGGACGGCACAGCAGACTGAAGAACAGCACTCTCTGATGAATACATAGGGCACAACTTGGGAAATCAGAGGGTGTGCATAGGCAGACCAGTGGAAACACATGTAAACTCCCTCTCCACACACTCCTAATTGAGGCAAGGTAGTTCCAGTCCAGGGGCCATATGGCTGCATTGCTATGGCACTGTACCAGTGGCAATAAGCCTCACTGAGAAGCAGATCTATTACCTCAGGCACACCACCAAACTACCACAGCTGCCAAGCCTCCATACCAGCAGGTAGCCAGCTTTAAGCATGGGCAAAGGACGTATATGTCTGCACCCAACCACACAGACATATCCATTAGTCAGTGTTTAGTCCTGCTGTATGTTGGACCACTGGCACATCCCTTACATATGTAGCATAAGCTAAAAGATAAAGCTTACTAGCTAAGAAGTGGCATGGATGTAGCTTGTCTTTAGCTCACTTTGGACTGGGTTTCTTATGCCCAGGCATCACTCTGCTGTGCCACGCTAACATATCACCGCGTGTATCTTCGTGCCAAAGCCTCTCACACCCTACAGACAGGCCCTGGCTCACTGCG
Organism: Aviceda cuculoides; assembly: GCA_035590195.1. NCBI lineage: Eukaryota > Metazoa > Chordata > Aves > Accipitriformes > Accipitridae > Aviceda > Aviceda cuculoides. The sequence continues at coordinate 10,198,053 of JAVJGG010000094.1, read as the reverse complement.
CAGCCCAGCAAGCACCAAAGACAGTCCTTGCTACAGCCACCCTGCGCTGAATAGGCAGTGCTCTAGAAAGTGCTGCCAAGAGTTTTTTACCTTCAAGCCCTTGGAAGCAGGCATGTAGAAGCTTATTTAAATATTTCAAGTAAATTAGATTGTTTTGTTTTTCCGAAAAACTACATAAACGACACAAAATATTTTGACGAGCATGTAAGCTCAAGAAACACAGAACGTGAATATAGAAGATCCAAACTACAAGGAGCATTTGTTCCAAGAAAGAACACAGAAAAGTGCCTGAAACTTCCTTCAACACTTACCTGACTTAACTCTATACCCCACAAAGTCAGGTCTTTCCAGGGCTGCCTGCCAGCTTTCAAGGATATCAGAAATTTCTGCATAAAAACAGATTTAAAAACACACACTTAGGACTGATTTTGAAGTATAAAGCAGTCACAGAACACAGACTTGAATGGTAACTTTTAGTGAGCATAGCTTAAAGTTGCTCATGAAAATGACCTTAAAGAATAACTTCATCCTGCCATGAACAAGTCATAAGGACAATGAAGAGGTATAGTAAGTTGGGGAGAAATGAACCTTAGAATTCCAGAAATGTATTGGACTGAGACCTGTAATTCAGTGTCAGGGACAGGCTTTGTTCATAAAAATGCTGATACAGTGAGGAACATGACCCAGGGATTGCTGCAGTGCAAGAAAGACTGCCATGGATTTTAGTAAGTTCTGGACCAATAATCAACCCTTTTCAGCAGCCAAACGTCTGGTATTCAGATGATGGATTACATGACTTTCGTGTTCCTAAAAGAGCTGCGTGGTCCCTTCTGCCTCACGTTGACGGGACTAAGGATTGATGAAGTCTGGAACAGAGCTCCCACTGGTGAAATCAAGCAGCTGTCATCCCCTTTCCTCCTAGAATGAGTCAGGATTTTGTTTGCTTGTTTGTTTCACACCACTCAACAGCACCAAGGAAAAGAAGAGCAGGAAAAAAAATAAAAAACAAATTGAAATACTGAAATGGGAAAGCCAGCAAGCCACTCCAATCGCTTCAACTTTTGAGTGTTGCTGTTAATCTCCCTGCATAAGCAATGGGGCTGTAAAAAAACTATCAAAGATGCTCAGTGTTCACTGGTTTGCCACAGCCCTCATCCTTGCTGAGCTCACGGCTGGATGCTGTCAGATTTTGGTCCCCCTGCCAAGCGGAGAGCAGCCTGCCTCACCATCCACTGCTTTTTCTGGGGCAGTTACCTTTCTGCATTCTGGCAAGTCTGAAGGGAAGGCAAGAAAAAGCAAAACTAATTCCCATTGCTACTGCACAGCTCAGGAAGCATGAAGTATTTATCAGTTTGAGGGAGCCAATTACTTTGCCACTCTCAATAGCAACCTGTTAGATGAGTGCTGCTACCCCTAGCAGTGTAAGGAAGCTGCAGAGCAGGAGAAGGGTCACTTAGCTCATTGCTTGCTCAGCTCCTGTTTTGTGTGACTAAGATAACTATGCAAATAGGTCTCAGAAGAAATTACAGCAATATTCTGTTTGTGCTATGGGTGGGTGTCTCCAGAATCGTGTGGCTGCCTTATTCCTGAATCACAGGATTAATGAGGATATGCCCAAGAGTCTGAAGGTGAACCGGGAACAGACACATCGATTTTGCAAACTGCTGAACTGAACTCTGGATTAAATGTGAGCCCTGGAGATAAATATAAGTAGCCCTTAAAGCTGTAACACCCTGCTGCCCCTCCCAGTCTCCAATTTCTCTTTCTCTCCTCCTCTGCAACAGATTGACATAAATTACTCAAGAATAATTACCACCTCCCCTGGGGTTTAGCTTTCAAATGACAGACAAGAGCTTGTTTCTGTCCTGTTAGTAAATTATCTTTTTTCTAGTTTTTCAACTATTTGCACTGAACTTTAGGGATAGGATATCAGATTCCTGCACAAATCAATCCTGCAGATTCAAGCACAAAATCTTGTCTCTTTTTATAATAATAGGGAAAAAATGTAGTAATCAATAATCATATTCAAGGAACCTTGTGTGCATATAAGATTCTGCACATGACTTTACATAAGCCACTCAATTTTTTATGCTTCTGTTCCCAGTCTGTTCTGAGAAATGATAGTTCTCTCTTCTTTCTGTTTCTTTCGTTTAGTTAGACTGCAACCACTTCCTGACAAGGTCTCTAAAGCAGTCCCCTGAACCACAGTAGTGCCCAAAGATACATGGAATAATACATACATACATGCATATCATATAGACGGGTACTTCGAACTAGAGTTATGATTAAACCACCCATATTGCAACATTTTGGGGTGAGAGGAGGAATACTATCAAACTGAAAGGCACTAAATAATTGGTAAATCATAAATACATAGCCTAGATAAACCAAGCCTTGTTAGCTAGATTCTACCATTGCCTTTGAGAAAATGCTCTCTCAGAACAACAAGAAAATGGTATTTCAGGCTCTAACTCTTACTTCAGTTTAAAACAAGTCCTTAGAAGTAGCAAATGAAAGAAATTATTTTAAGTAGATAACGAGTTTCAAGGTGAGCACCTTACCCCTGGCACTTTTCAATTAAGAGTGCGGGACTTACGTGTCTTGAGAATAATATTACTGACAGTGCTGTTCTAATATATTTTTAGAGGATTGCCCTCAGGGCTCCAGTTGCTTCAATCCACATCCTCCTCTCCTCCTTCCAGAGGCTTCTGCTGAGTTTCTGCCAACCCATAATACTTCAACCTCTCTTATCCTTTCCACCTTCTTCCTGACTAAAAATGAACAAACATTTTTTAACCTACTTTATTGTTGTTGTTCTCCCAGCTGAAGGCCCCACATGTGAATAGGCTGTTTGAACATCGTCAAGAAAAGTGGCAATGGTTGATGAGAACTGTATTAGCAGACTGGCCCAAAGAATTTTGTTAGTGTTATGGTGTGGCATCGCATACAGATTTTCTCAGTTTAAGCCTCAAGTATGCTCAGTGGTGGAAAACCAGCAAAAATCTCTGTATGAATAAACACCAATCCTCCTCCCCCTCCTGTTTTACACTAAATAACAAAGTCTGAAATCACTAAAAGGCAATTTTGGGGAACTTTGTATTGCAGCTGCTTATAACACCCAGCTTAAAGACAAAACTGGACTTTGACTAACACAGGACACAGCCTTGCCAGTCACTACGTGTTTCACAAGGCTGCTCTCCCAAGGTCAAAACAAAGCCACTGGAACATCCAGAGGAGAAGAGTCCCTGTTTGCCATTCCAGGATCGCGTGAATTCACGCTGCTTTTCATTCCTCTACCTCCTTTCACAATACATAAATATAAACAAAATAAAAGCTCCTCTCATTAGGTTCAACATCTTGCCACAAGGATGAATGTTCCAGGTTGTGGATACTGCTGTGACAGCTGTGGTATAATGATTATTTTTAATATCAGCTACAAGTATGCCTGAAGTAGCACATGATCCTTGAGCATGCAGCCCAAAGAGATTATTTAATTCTTGGCTCGTGTTAGATTTATTGTTTTAAGGGTTGTTTTGTAATTAATCTACAACTCCTGAAAACTCCCTGATCTTTCTAACGCAGGGAGAATGTGGAACCCCTGAACTAGGCGTGAAGGTTATGAAGTATGTAATGAGAGTCAGTGTTCAAAAAGCACAGCAACAAGTCCACTCTTCACCACATGCCTGGCAAAATGGAGTGTTTACAAAACCGTACACCTTTGTAAAAAGACACGAGACCCAGTTTCTATTGCATAGAGCATTCACCATTGCTAGAAGGAGTCAGTGATGTGTCTAGACAAACACACCACTCAGAGGAAATTAAGGAAAAATAGCACCTTCCCCAGTTTCCATTAACACACAATAGTGCTGCACCTAAACCACCATTCCCCAAATTTAGGTGACTTAGGATATCATAGGGGAGAACAAGAAAACTTGCTAAAGAGACAGGGAGAGTGACCTATAAACAAGGGAGTGTCAGGACGGTCCTCTGGTCCCCTCTTTCAATATAGGTGGACTTCTATGCAACTGAGAGATTTCTAACAGGGGGTTACAGAATCTCAGAATGCGTCAAACACCTCAGTTCTCACTTAGAATCAGTCTGGATGGGTTGCTGCAGAGATATGGTTTAGTTTCATGCCTTTCCCTCTGCATTTCAATAGTTTAGATTTACTGAAAGATCAGCTATGTGACTGCCTGAAGTTTTAGTTAAAGTTCTCCCTTCATCCAGGCCGCCTAAGGGAAAGGGAACCTCAGGATAAAGGCAGTGGGAGTGGAGACACCTTTCTTCACGGTGAGGAGGGAATGAAGGGGAAGATCCAGTCTCACTGACTTTTAGGATGCGAGAACATCATATTCTATTATTCTAGTTCCTCCCTCTCATATTCTAGAGGCTGCCTACTTACACACACCTAAGTCTTAGTGTGCAACAGATGCAAAAATGCCCTTTAGGATGACCAAGATCACTAATGCTCTCTCTTCCACATTATCTTTTCATATAGCCAGCCAGTAAATATTTACAGTGTTAAAGTCCAAAGAGGTGACAATGCTCTGCAGTAATGAACATGGGAAGCATTTCACCTGCTTGATGTCTAGCTTACCTACAAAAATAATTTAAAATGGTTCCTTCTTTTTCAGTAGAAACTTCTCCAATCTTTCATTGTGATGACAAAAATAATTACTCTGTACCTTTAAAAACAGCATTAAGAATACTTTTATTTGCTTTCAGAGTCAACACAGCAATGAAAAGAGATTGTGTCCCACTGTAAGAGTTAGCAGCAGCAGCATTAAGTGACTCTCACTGCAGGGCCAAACTCTGTTCTCAGTTACAGATTTTAGCAAATGCATTTTCTGCAAGCTTCTTGCTCACAAATAGATGAAGGCAGAATTTGGCCTGCACAGCCTTTACAACTCTTGACAGGTCCAGATTAACGCATCTTGCTTTTCAGATACCATATGTTTACAGGTCAACAGCTAGGAAGATCATCATTGCATTTATGAGTTGCTTGCAATTAATATGCAAGTCACTAGAATGCCAAGATATAAAACCACATTTCCTTAAGTTAATTTTTACTTTTGCATATGCTAGTCTTTTACACAGACAGTGCAAACTCAAGCAAAGCATATTTTAACACATTCATTTTAGGAAGCATAAGCCACAAACACAGACCTTCACCTTGCAATGACTACATAGAAGTATAATCTATGCCTCTGGTAACAACACTGGGATGATGTAACACAGCAAGTAGCCCATCTATTTCAAGAGAGATGCCAGAAGGTCTATACTGGCAAGAAGCAGCACTTCTGCTTCATGGAATCGATATGCCGTCTAAGTCCCATATACATTTTCACTGACATAATCCAAACTCCCTTTTGACTTTACATTTTTGCACTACTAATTTCTCCCTAGGAGTACCAGCTGTTTTCTAACTGTTGGCATTTCCTCCAGGCCCTGCCTGTCCCAAGCCAGTGACCTCTCTAGACCACTGTAACAAATACAGCGTAATACCAGAACAGGTCAGCAGCAAAGCACTACAACACTGACATTTCAGTGGCCAAACAATAAATCACAGATGCTCTCTCTCCAGCAGGGTCCAAAGCATACTAACAGACTACACTACACATCGTCTAGCTGACTACAAACCTCATGAAATATTTGACATACACACAACCTGTAACACTCAATAACCTAAGAGAACATTTGGCATTTATTATAATAAACAAATGTCAGCTAAATAAACAGACCACAGCTATAGCTATTAAAAATATATAGTATGTAAATATATGTAAAACTTATATGTTGCTGTATCTGAAGCTATCTTGGCTCATTAACAGATTCAGAAAGCAGGTAGTATACACAAACAGATTTACAAAGTCAGACTGAGATGGTTAGCTATAAGCACCCCTCCACATTATCAGCACAGGACTTCTTGATTAATTGTCAACCTTTGTTTTTATGAAAATAAATGCAAGCCTACACCAGGAACTATTAGATTATAAATATGGTCTTGTTTGTTTGTGAAACTGTAACTACAAAGTGGTTTCTGCTATACTGAATTATTCCAAATCATTCAGGGAGAAGGTAAATTTTTTTTTGAGATGACATCTTCTGATTCTAGTCTATTCTAAATAGTGAGTATTATAAGAAAATCCATTGTGATATTTTTGATACTTAAAATACCTAAAACCAGTTTCCTCATACAGTTATGATTACAGTACCCTGAACCCTATTTATCTGGTAATGCGCTAACAAAATAGTCAATAAGCAGTAACAGGGATGAGAGAGACTGAGCAATGTGAGATGTGTGGCAGAATGAATTTTCAACCTTACAAGTGAAAGCTGTCAATGTGCTAAGTATAACACCATCCCATTCCGCCACACCTTCGTTTTGAAAATACATAATGAAACAGTTGTGCTTCACAGGTAAATTAAAAGATCTGCACTTTCTATTCTGTCTCAGAAATCCTCTCCAAAACTTGCCTCAAACCTCTGCTTCAAGCAACTGTGAAAATGACTGCGCTGAAGGGATCCAGAGGATTGTGCTATAGTGCCTCTCTAGGGAGTCGCATGGGGACAGAAAGCAAACTGACAGACGAACAAGGATGGCAACAGTAGCTAATGCAGTTGCTAAAGCACAGCCACTGCTGATACCAGTGCAACCCCCAATGCAATGTGTAATTTTTCCATAATCCAGCATGTGATGCACATAGTGGCTCTGTTCTACCTCCTTATGCCAAATAACACTCGCTATTCAGAACTTCAGCAGTGCAGAACTGCAATGGACGTGACACTTCCCAATATTTTGGCCTCTAGTCATGCAACGGAGGTGTAGCAGCATCCATTGGTCATACAAGGCAATGGCTGTTAAATTCCATTTCCACTATCATCTGTTTTCACTTTGTTAGATGCATTCACTACTTCATGTCACAGTCCACTGCACATTAGCCTTCACCTTCTGTAGGTGTCTGGGCAGCCAAGCTGCTTCGCAGGCCACCTGCGTGTGCCAGGCACGAAGGCAGCCAAACAGCTTGAACATGGCCCCCAGTCATGTACAGAGATAACCTGGAGATACTGGTAGGGACAGGTGGGAGAAGGCTAAAAATGGAAGTCTCTAATAGCTAACCAAATGCATGTGAGCTGTGCATCCCTGAGTTTGTCTATTAGCTACCTTGGAATTTAAAAAAAGCTAGAAAGATTCAAATGACAAGTATGCTCCCATCTGGTGAAAAATGATCTTTAAAAGTAGAAGAAAATCATGCTGTACTGACCAAAATGCCTTGCCAGTAAGACTTTCTAATAATGTTGCACAATTTTCTCCAGCTGAGAAGAAAACTGTTTGGAAAAGCTTCCAGTCACAGATTTGAAAACCTCTGCAGGTTCACTCAACCAAAAACTCAAAAGAGATTTCATGAAAAGGCAATCCATGCAACCCCCAAAAATCAAACCTACCTATTGGCAAAATCCATAGACAATAGTACCACCAGCTTGCACAGAATAACTAATATATAGCAGGCTTCTCTTTTCTTAACTCTATCCAAATCCAGATCATTTTCACAGAATAATATAAAAATAATCTGAAATCTTATTTCTCATAAGAATAAATTGAAAAAATCTTCCTTTTTTTGCCTTGACTCAGCAAAAAATAGTTCACCTCAAACAAGTCAAGTTTGTTTAGAGCATATGGAGACGAACTTTTGTACGATTTTAAGCAAACTTATGCAGATAATAGTGAGGGGATGTGATAACATTTTTTTTTACTGTTTATTACAATCTGACCAACAGACATATATATAATATATAATATCTATATTTTATTCCTGATAACATCTAACATAGCTACTTTCCATGAATACATTTTTTTAATGTCAGAAATATTCATTACATACTGGCTCCTATTATCTGTTGGGAAATTAATGCTTTTAAGCTAATCAGTAAGAAAGCTTACAGTGATAATATAATTGAAGCAGTGCATATGAAATAAATGGTCTGAGCAACCGCAATCCCTGTTAAATAACCTGTTAATATGTCTTCTATAGTAGCCACCTAACCTACAACTGGCATCATTCTGCAGGAGAGAGAACAAGAAAAAAATAGTAATGAAATCATCTCAATTGTTGTAACGACAGGAACACCAGAAATTGCTCTGGGTTAAGTTTAGATGACATCACCAGCCAGTTATCAACATCTTTTTTTCTAGATATCCACATCCATTTCCACCACCCTAGTTGCATTAGAAAGAGATTTTGGAAGTACTAGTTTGGTGTTGGGGAACCAAAGAGGTCAGAGATGTAAAAACTCATCCTACCAGTTTTTATTCCCGATGCAGAAAGATCAGAAAGTTCTGGGTTTAACTGAGAAGCTCAACTCATTACTTAAACTAGGACATGCCTTACCTGCCTCTCCAACAGGAAGTGAACAGAAAGACTTAAAATGAAATACAATACCTCATTACACGTGCCATGCTTTATCTTTTCATTTTAGCCAGAACTACATGAACAGGAGGTGTTAACAATTCTTAAACCAAGCAAAAGCAGGAAATTCAGAGGCATACAGGACACAGAGAGACATTCAAAGATTTTTTAAGGGCAGGAAGAACTCTGGCAATCACCTAGTCAGGTCTGCTTGAGAGTACATGGAATGCTCTCCAGCATTTTCTATACCAAAAGCAATAAAATGCAGTCAAATTAAAAGCACCCGTCTTAGAAAACAAATTATTATTTAAAGACTGAAAGTAGTGATCAACGAATCACATTCCTCAATAAATTACTGTAGCAGTTAATTAAAATGTGTCTCTCATGTTCAGTTTCCTGTAGCATCCAACTTCTAGACAGCAGATTTTGTTTTATCTTACAACACATCCAGACCAAGTTTATACGGTCTGGCAGTAAATTTTTTCTACACAAATTGATAGAAACTGGAGGCAACCTTTCTGGTATGCTGCCTGATACATCTATACCATAAAAAAGAAGACAGAAGCATTACTTGTACTCCATTTTATGCTAGCGGCTGGTACCTGGAAGGTTGGTGTTGTAGTTGCTAGCATGTCTCACAACTCGTGCCAACGTGTCTTTAATCATAACCATTACCTGCCCTGGTTAAGTTAACTCTAGTCCAGGAGTCCCAACACATGCTGTTATCATACCGGCATTCTGTGGCGCAGAGTGGTCTTTCTCTAATAAATATAAAAGCTCTTTAATTTTCAGCAGTTTTCCTTCCACACTGCATTGTGCTTGTCGAAAGATACCTTGTGACTGTCTCTTTGACACTCTGAACAGATTGAACTCTGTAAACTCTCACAGGAGAATAAATATTTCAAAAGATCTATGGATGCAAGCAGGACAAAAGAATCTTTTTGGTTTCCCACAGCCCAGCTTCTCCTATGGACCCCTTTTTCCTCCCCTGGCCCCTTCCAGACATTGAACCCTCCACCCCGCCCCTAAGTTAACACAGAGTCCCTCTCACACCATATGAGGGGAAAAGTTTACTCTGCCATTGCCAGCAGCGTGCAAGGGGAGGAGGAATTGGTACTGCAGGCATGACCTAGCCCATGCACACCAAGCCCTTCCTGGGCCGTGGTGGACAGGGATGAGTGGCTCATCCCTGTGCGCTGCTCTCGCAGCTATCCTCCACGCCCCAGCTAAGACAGGGAAGGCAGTCCACTGCCCTGGGCAACTCCAGACTTTGTCCATGTCTAAAGCTTGCCCTGCAGCTACGTTCATGGGGATCTGACGCCAATGAACTAGAGTTGTGTGTGTTGGGGTGAATTCACTTCTGCAGTATTTCATATTAGAACTATTTAGTACTGGGAATTTCTGTATTTATAACACACCAGCAGAAACTTAAGTGTTTCAAGGTCCCTGGACTCACACAACTATCTTCTGGAATTACTTGTCATCAAGGTGTCAAACCCAGGAGCACGGCTATGACGGTTTGTTAAAATGGGCAAGTTAAAAGATTCTGCTAAGTCAACACTTGAATGACTTACTAACCACTCATTCTAATATTTTGAGTGAGTTGATTGCACATGGAAGTGCAGGGCCTCGCAATAAACAAAGGAGTCACTCATAGTGCAAAAGCACAGCATTTTGCTTCAAACCAAACTTGCAAAATCATGGCAGGCTGTCTCTTGTTCTGAACCTGTTTCATCTACAACTGACTCTCATTCACACTAGTCCTGGTTATCTTCTACACAGGAACAGTCAAAATATGTGACAACTCTGTGGTCCAGACATGCTTTTGTTTCATACCATTGTTTTATTTTCAGATGTTTTGTAAATACGCAGGTGGTTTCTACCCTGATGTATATGGTTTATGGTGCATTAGCCTTTCTAGCAACAATCTTCTTCCAGCTTCAGCTATCACGACAAAGGATATTTCATCTAGGGCTCTCGGCATGCAGCTGCTTGCCACCATCTCTCTGACAGCTGTTACCAAATCGGGAAGGCCTCACTTTTCTGGCAGAACTGTTTGGAAGAGCACTTCTTGCTTCAGTCAGAAAAAAAGCTGGGTTAGCCAAGGGGAACAGGTTTGACAAGTATGTGGGATTTGGAGAGGGTGGTAGATGGGATGTCCTCTCCTGGCCGACGTGGTCTCATACAATGCAAGTCCCTCAAGCACACAGTAGTGGGTGGATGTTTTTAACAAAGCTTAGGCCCTTCTTTCACATCAGATACTACTGCAATCCAGCCACCAGACCACAACACAATGGCAAAAGCAGGCAAGAGCTCTTAAGTGGACCTACCCAGACATCTCTCCTTAGCAAGAAGCACTCTGTAAGAGACTGAATTCTTATCTTGAACCGTTTTGCCTCAAAGATTGTTAGGTGTGAGGGCTGTGAACTGCTTATC
>JAVJGG010000094.1:10153546-10181906 GCA_035590195.1 Aviceda cuculoides | reverse complement strand
TGTAGTGAGGGGCCCAAAACTGAACACAGCACTCGAGGTGCAGCCTCACCAGTGCCCAGTACAGGGGAACAATCACCATGGTACAATGCCCTCAGGTTTTCATGCCAGTTAAGTCAAAGATTTGTATGCTGCTTCTCCATGCATTCAAGCCTCAGCTCTGTGTTTCCCAAAGGAAGGTCTCATGGCTGCTACAGCTGGCATTGACATAATTGTGATTCACCATGTGATGATGGGATCTCTGAGGAAAACTTTTCACACAGTGGTTCTCCCTCATTACAATAATTCCCAAGTTTTAATTTTCCTTGTGTCACTAAAGCTCAAGAGTAGTGAATTATGATGTTTAGAGGCTAAGGAAGGAAATGATCAGTTGATCTAGCAGGCTCCAGTCTTCCACTTAGGATGCAGTGGCACTTCAGTGCATTTGGAAGGCTGGAACAGTTGTTCAGTTAGAGCACAAGCAGACCTCAATATGGTGTTGATCAGTAATTTATAGTCACCCAGGCCCAGACCTATCCTGTAGGTACTGTAAAGATGATCAAGCACCTTTGCTGTGGTCAAGACATTTCTGTATTTCAAACAGTTCTCCAATTATGTGTGACCCATGTACAGTATAACTATGACTGGAGGGCAATTAAGATACCAGCTAGCCCCAGCACCCTGAAAGTTTAATGATTAGATAGATTGTATGTTCCTACTTTTATGTACTTCATGTATTTTATGCAGCTCAGCTGCCACTGACAAAAAATCCTAACAGACTTTCCCTTATTAGCATGCTTTCCAGCTAATGAACACCTGCCTGAACTTAAATGTTCACAGCCTCGAAAAACCAGTCATTAAATTGTATTTGTTTATGGAAGATTTCTCTCAGATGCTAGAGAATCCCCTCTCCTTCCTCTGAGTTTTCCACTGAATAACTTTTGAATAATCTTCTGTGCACTGGTGTATTGTAATATTGACCTCTGACAAAAAGATGACTTCATGGAAAAAAATCAAATTAGAATTGTCTCTCTTTAATGTGCCAAGTATCTGGCTGTTTCTCATAGTTTTCCATAGAAAAAGAACTGAGTTCTTGGGTAAGGTGAGAAGGAATCAGAAGTGTCAGCAAAAAGAACACACTCTCTCCTAGCTGTTGTATCAGTCTAATTCTATGCTAGAAAATCATACATTTCTCAGTGCTATCAGTTAGCAAAAGAAACCAAGTGGATTATTATTTAATGTCACTGAATTGATGACATTACCTCTCTATGCCAACATGGAAAAGGTCTCTCAATTCCAAAACGCTCATACACCAAATCATATGGGTATGTTTAAGAACAGTGAAGCCCTAGAGAGTTCCTGGCTTTGTAACATCATCTGCAAATAAGATATCATATCATCTTTAATAAAAAAGAAGAAGAAAGAATCCAAATAATACCCTGTTCACCAACCAGATAATAGACTTGCCCCTTTCACTCACCCTTTCCTCTTCTGCAGACTTTCCTCACATCTTGTCTTCCGCATATTTAAATAAAAGTGTCCCCCATTTGAATGTTATTGGTGGACTTTTTTGCCTAAAGAGTATGTCTGAACTAAAACTGTATTACTTTCCAATGAGCCTAACTTTTTTTTCATAGAACCAAAGCCATATACATACATGTACCCAAACCTGCATATGGACACAAAGTATGGATTAATGGGGAAGGAGGAGTTTTACCGGTCTGCAGTCCTCCCTTTTCCCCATTTCACTGTCCAGCATAGAATGAAAATGTTTTGTATAATGCAATACAGCTTCACAGGGCCCTCATTGACTCCATATCCTCATTAACAGGATAGGGCATTCAAGGGAACAGTCTTTCAGTCTTCCCCCTGCCCCCCATGTTTCAGGGTCTCTAAGCTGACCTGCATATTAGCTCACAATGATTAATCATTCAAATGTCAGGAAATAGTAAAATGTATAACCATGCATATGCGACATCACCTCCAAATCTACTGCATGTCTGTATAAAATACAGAGGTAGTATCACAAATGGAAATACAGTAACATGATTATAAACTGACAGCTAATGCTAAGCAGTCTACCCTTTGCTCTACTTTTCATTAACAATCCCTATTTACCTTTTCAGACAAAAATAAATTGGAGAAGTAAAAAAGGCATCCTGGAAAACCTCATTTTAAGTCTTTGAAGCTCTGCAAAGTCAGTGCCTAATGTAAACTCCATAATCTGGGACTACATGGCTAGATCATCCTGCCAGAACATCCTGCCCTATGTGGAAGCCTGGAAGACAGGCTTACTGTTGATCCACACATCAGAAAATACACAGCTGAGTGAAGGCTGTACTAAGATACATTGAGAAGTTTTTCTAAAGATCAGAACACAGTTGCGATGGAAGCACTGTGTAGGAGACTGCAGTCTACACAGACCGCCTACAAGGTGGTGAGAGTCTGTCAAAAAACCCAATACCCTGCGTGACTCATCCCTATTCTCCATCCCTACGCTTTGGTTTGGAGGTATTTTGTATTCCCTGAACTGCCTCAGTGCTTGAGCTACTCAGAGGCATAGAGTTAACAAAACTCAGATATGAGATCATGCAGTTCTGTATCTTTATGAAGGGAGGGGAAGGGGAGAAAGGGAGAAACAGAATGAAGAAAGTGCAGATAATGCTGTTGCCTTACTGCAGGCCCTTCTCAAAGCTATTGATTTTCTGTCGTAGCTTTTTACTGAAATCACAGCACGGCCTTCTGGCTGGCTGAGATGCATTTTTGTGTACACATACTCCCTGGTGTCTCTATATTATCACATTATCCTCACATGCCAGTTCTCAGCATCTCTGTCACTACTAGATGCTGACACACAGGTTTTCTTTATAAAAACATAAAGCTGCAACAATTTCCAGTCCAGCTTAAACTAAATCCATTGTTGCTGATTCTTATTCATAGTATCTTATTCCCAGCATTAGAATTCTCCCTCTCCTTGTTGCTCTCTCTTTGAGGGAAAATGGTGTTTGCTGAGAAGCTGTGCTAAAGCTCTAATTAATATATATTCCACTAAGCAAAAAGCATGCCAGAAAACAGACCTGTTTTAAGCCTATTTTTTAATCACATTGCATTCAAGACATGCTCCCTCTGTTGTGTAGGCCCACACAGTCACTTAGGGCTTACTGCCGGCTTCAATTGCTGGCTGTTTCCCAAGTTTTTACTCCCTTCCGTCTTATTCTATACCCATGGAGACAACAAACGAGCTATTTCCACCATCAAGAGAAGCTCCTTGCTGAGTCAAAAGAATAAGCCCTAGTTAGAGAGGAAAATACTCTCAGATACAGGTGTGCAAGTGACATCATAATTGCAGTCGGAATAGATGGCCTGCAAATTGCACAGCATTTGTAATTAACAGTGCTTTATAATGAAGACCGCTCTGTGTGTGATTCCAACCTAACAATGCTTCATAGCTGCATGAAGAAAGCTTTATTTCACTGAGAAAATGTAGATCAAATATTCACAGAAGTAATCTACCCTACAGTGTATGATCCCTGAGTCACAGATGAAATTGTGGATTATTTAAATACCAATCAAATTATATTTGTTCTTAAACAGAATAGAAATTTAATTTTCCACAGAAATTTAAGGCAGGCTAATGGTAGATGCAACATGGAAATCTTTCTGTTGATTTAAAATCAGCACAGGGAGCATTCAATTTATATAATAATACAATAGCAATAATAAAAGAACATTTACTCACTGAAGGTGAATTTCAAATCCTGTCAATGTTTTTACCATTCACTTAGTTTTCAAGTAAAAGAAATTAAGGTATACTAATTTTTCATAGCCCAGTGAGACAAATCTGCTACTTAACTGATTCAGAGTACTGTCAAAGTTACCATTGTTTAGCCCTTTAGACTTTAACAAATAACCTAATGTCCAAGGCATGCAAAACCATGATGTGCGGTAGGGGGGTGTACCTGCCTATCTATAAATACATATATACCAACTTTCTTTCTGTTCACCTGCCATGTCAGGAGACATACTGCATTTACAAGCAATGAGATATAGTTAATCCTTATCCTCCACTTACTCCCTTGGACTTCCATTTTTTTCTGCATGTTGTTCCATTTGAGGGTTCCTTGGAAGCCATGTCTCTAATTGCTTTATAGTCTGTATCAGCTGCTCTCATTCTGTCCCTTAAACGGGTGAAAAACAGCTACAGTAAAGTCATCAGTATAAAGTTGGTCATTTTTCCCTAGCACCACACTACTAAACACAATATACACCTTTCAGAAATTTCTAGATCCCACCATATTAGTACGTCTCCTCATTCACATACCCCTAATTCTCTCCACTCAAAATTCAGTGCATCAGTATTGATCAGTTCGGCTCCCAGTTTTGTCCAGCTGAGTCGTGCTAGCATGTGCTGGGTGAATGGTCCCTTCAGCTGGGCCCTGGTGACACTGACTGCACCACATAAGGGTGGTTTTCTGTAATTACTTTACAGCAGACTGATGGTTGAATTCTGCTCCACGCCCAGCTCCAGGCCTTTGGTTTGTACCCCAGGTTCTGTTCGCACATACTGATTTTGAGAATGTATCTTCATTCCATCCCTGTCTTATCCATTAGTCTGAACCATTCTGTCCTGAATCCCTTGCAAACTGGCAGTTTATCCTATCCATTTACTCCTATTTATTATTTCAGGCAAGTCCAACCTTTTCTTTTTTCCACTACTATTGCAGGTGGCTCTGTCACCTTAGTTACTCTTTTGCACTATGCTTAATAGGACTAAGACAAAAAACTTTCCATTTACCCTTTACAATAGTCCCTATTTTCCAGCAGAAAAATTAAATGTCAGGAAATTGAGCACTGAAAATACTAACAACATAATCTTGCAATTAAAGGGATTGACAAGAATCTTGCAGAAGTAATGTCACATGTGTGCAAAAGACAAAAGACAAATTACGGAGGTTTTTTGCCTCAAATCAAGATTGTTGTTTGTTTTCATTTCAAACAAATGTGATTTTACCTCATTCAATGAAATAATTCATAGAAATAAAAGTGGCAAATCTTGCAGGTGAGAAGGAAATTGTAGCAGTTTCTTTAAAATTATAAACCACCTTTACCACCAACACCACCAACTCTGAACTTTTAATTTTTTAATCACTGTTATTTTCCTTCATAGTGTTATAGAAAGGCTAGCATCCTGTTTCACATAATCAAAAATGAAAAATATTTTTAAAAACAACTCTTTTACTTCACAAAGTCGATTTTTGGACTTCAGAGTTTCTTTCAGATCTGTAGTGTCTTGAAAGCATTAACTAACCACTATACCTTAGAAATCATCAGATTTACTGAGTATCTTCCATCAGAAATCTTCTCCTCTATCTCCAGGGCTTTGTAGGCTGTTCCCTGTTAAAATTGATAAAGAAAAACCTCAGTGAGTATAAGCAAAAATAAGATTGGAAAAGATGATAAATTTGCTATTGCATCTTAAAGAGCAAAACAATGTTTCTTTGGTAAAAAGCAGCTTGCAGATCAGTTAATGCTCGTTTAAAGACCTGATCGTTTACCCTTTTCCTCTCTTTTTTTAAAAGAAAATAATTTCCCCTTCTACCCCATGAAAGCATGCTATTGGAACTTCACATTTTCTCTCACAGCGTTTAGCTTTCCCTGTGCATCACCTCTAGATTAAACCTGGTTCTTATTTCTGGAGTGCACAAATGACTGAAGATCAACAACAGTCATGACAGTCTGAGTCAAACATACTCCACACAGAATTCAGCTCACTTGGGAAGACTTAAGCCTGAAATTACATTCACCAATTGTTAATTTCCTCTGTGAAATTGCAAAGTGTGAAGAATTTGTACTCTGTGGTAACTTATAAATTGACTGATTTTACAGCATTAAGCTTAACAGAACAACTTTTTTGCTACATGCTTTCTACTGCAATTGTGCCTTTTGCTATGCATTTGTGTTTTGCTTCCTTCAACAAGAATCGTCTCCTTTCAGCAATACTAGCAAATGTCAGAGATTCTAAGCAATACTCCAGTCACTGTGCAGGCAAAAGTTTCCTACTGAACAGGACCATCTGAGATGCCCAAAGCAGAAAGACATCTAAATCTCTGAGAGAGTGCTCCTAGGCCAAAAAAGGAAAACAGAGAAAGAAAAGACTGCTAATGTCTCAGAACCATGTGTCCAAAAAAGAATCCAAGAGAAAATCCAAACATTAAGGGAAATAATTAAGTAGTATCTGAGGGTACAAGTCTCCTCCCATTTGCTACTACAGAGGGTCAGAGGCATTTACTTTCAAATCACAAGACCTGCCCAGGTCTTAGCACTTCGCATCCTCTAATGTTATTGCAGCTTCTTGAACACCTTCCTTTGATACTGTCTACAACAATCCTCTTTAGTTTCAGACGAATACTGAAACACTGACAAGTATTTTGTCAGTACTCTGACAAAATAGGAGCAAGAACCTCCACCTCCCCACCACTGCAGCAACCACAAAGCAGACTTCTCCTGTTAACAGTCAGCGTGAACATACGGGGCTGACAGTGTTATATACTCAGAAGACCTTAGTGTTGCTGAGTACAGGTTTTGATCTTGTTTGCAGGGGCCCTAAAATAAGTACCAGAGAGGATTCGTTATTCCTGAAGACATGAAAGTTCTTCAGCAAGTTCCTGCTCTCCCTAACTCATCTTGAACTTGATCTTAAGGGTCTTTTCCAACCTAAATGATCCTATGATCTATGGCAGAAAGGACAAGGGACTGAGTTGCAGCAGCAAGTGCAGGTTTTCTCCCACAGTTTACCAGTCACTTTGTAGAAAGTATAAAGCACTTTAAGACTGCAGGTGCCAGAGAGTCACCATTAATGTCAGTTTTTAATACATACAGGGTTAATAGAATTGAGGAAATTTCAGTGTAAAGATGTTAGATATTTGCTCGTTTCCAATTCAAATGTTATTCTGATGAGGTCAGGGCCTAACTGTACAAGGACGCTGAGACCTGCAGAATAATGATAAAAACACATGTTAATCTTGGAAAAGAATAACATCAACAATTAGCATTTGTATCACACTTGGTGTCAAAGTATCCCTGAGCACTTTATAACGCACACCTCTGGACTCTGCCCCATGATGGTTATTCAACAACCCTTGAGGTTAGCAGCATGACTGCATTATGCAGCAGCCCTTCATCCTCGTTCAAAGGCAGCTACTGACACAGCCGGACAACACTGGCAGAGCCAAGCGAATCAGACTAAGCGAGCAGCAAGCAATATTGCTGTATTTATTAAGCAAGCAAATCCAACAGGCTCTGAAAGCTCCTGGGGCTGTCTGGCGTTCTCCATGCCTCCCGAAGGAGTGATGTCCTATTCCCTGTCCCTCCACCAGTACAAGAATACCCTCGCTGGAGCAACACAAGTCAGCTAGGTCTACAGAAGGCCCTAGCCAGTATCAGCTTTTCACAGCTCATTGTGAGAAAAACAAAAACATGACAGGGATGGAGGAAAGAAAGCTTGGCTTATCTATACTGATTTTGGTGGTGTTCTGACAATTCATGCCAAACTAAATCTTGGCAAAATGGTTTGAAATGGTAGCACAAAGTTAAAAGGCAAATGTGGTGTCTGGTCACACTGGGGGATTAGTTTTGTCAGAACAAAGCCTCCAATTGCTGGCTTAATGACTTGGCAAAAACACTGTAAATAAAGGCAACACTGAATCTGCCAATTCCCAGCTTGTCAAGCTCCTCAACAACCAACAAACCACAAAAGTAATTACAGACAGTTAAAATGCAAAGAGCAGGAGACCACTTTCTAAAAGGCACAATTACTGTGTCCCTAGGGGCTGGGTTTAAGTCTACATCCTGAATTAATTTCCATTCATTTCCATCTGAAATTTGTTTGGCTTTCCCAAGATGTAAGTTTGAGGTATTTCCAATTTATCCGAGACTTCATCACGAAGGAAGTTGCAGTACATATTTCAGTGACATGTTTAAGTCCCTCATTCCCATGACATTTGGCAATAGCCAGCTTTCTGTGAGCCAGGCTTCTAATCAGCCCAAAATAAAGACCTTGTTTTGAGCATCTTAATTTACGGTTTTCAGTATCAATAGGTTTTGCTTTGTCTCAAAAAATTAACTGTTCATCTTCAGGGACATGGTGAGAATCCTATGAATCTGTGGCCAGCAGGGCCTAACGATGCTCCTATGAACATCTAATCTTGCTTCCTATATAAAAATGTTATGAATTTCACCAAATCTCCACAAGTGCTTGTGTTCCTCAGAACATTTATTGATTTCTGAATAGAAATACGAAAACATATTCAGCATGGAAACAAGTTTGAATCCAGCTATGTATACGTTGTGACAACAACAGAGGGAAATGAATGAGGTGTCACAGCCCTTTCGCACTGCTCGTGCAGTGAAAAAAGTGTTGAGTTTATGGGAGTGCTCTTGTTCTCAGAAGAGAACAACAAGAGATGATAATAATCCAAATATTATTAAAAATGAAAGAATGTAAATAACTGTCCTTTTAACTGCTGGCTAGAGACCCTACAGTGGGAAACACTAGCTCCTGTCTGGATTTGCGTGCAGCTACATCTGTCTGTCCAGTTCTTCTCTGCCCAGTGCAACTCTTGGCTGCAGCCTACACAGCCGCAATTGCCACGCTGTACCTGTGCTGCTCAACACCCTGAAAGCTGCTGACTGATGGGCACTCACACCATTTAACTTTAGGCATTCCCAGTTTGATACACACCTCCATATACAGTTACTGAAGAGAAGTAGAATCCTAAAATGGATTCTTTCTATCACCCTCCGGAAGCCTCATTTTCCTCCAGAGAGCCCAGGTTCTTAGGAACTATTCTAAGAACGTCCTTTATTGTTTCACTTTTCTGGCTCTTAGGTAGAATATGTATCATTATTCCACAGCAGATAATTTATTCAGAAGCATTTTCCAAGTCAAAGGAACTACTCTCAGTCTCAACTGAGCTCCTTGATAAATTTGCCCTATGCAGAACAGCAAATACAAAGAGGACAAAGCTGAGAAATGTTCAGCTGCAAAAGTAAAGCATGCTCTGGGGCTACCCAAACTCTTCAGCCTCACTTGAACAAAAAGAATTTAAATTCAGGGAGTGGGGTGGGGGGAGTCTTTTTCTAAATCTCGGAACAGATGGTTCCTATGTGTACTGTACTTTCAGCTATGATTTTCCCAAGGCCACAAAGGAGCCCAGACAGATGCTGATTTGGAGAAGTCCAGGCCATTTCTGCCATTTATTAACATGAACAGTGTTGAACAGGGCAGCAACCACAGTCATGTTGTTTTCACCTCTGTACACAGGGAATGCACTCACAGCACACCAAATGCAGATGCTTATATATCATCTATAGAAATAACAAGGTCATTCTTGGGAATCACACTGCCAGTGTTACACACCTTCACAGTGAAAAATGCTTTGGGCCCAAGAAACACCATGGTTCACAACCAAGGTCAGCAATGTTATGATACTTTCCTGTTTCCTACTCCAGCACACAGAAGTAACTGAAGTTTCTGTAAGACCCCTCAGTTCCAGACATTCTCAAGACACAACCAGAAATCAAAAATTTCCAGTTGCTATTTAAGTCCTCGAGGTTAAATCCTGCTAGTATATATCTGCATACTTCACTAAAAAGCTCCATTAAAGCTAAGTGGATTTATGTCAGAGGAGCATATGACACTTTCTTCCCTTTATGCATCCTTACCACAGACATACCAAGCACCTTTTTGAGAAACTTGTGTTTCGCATAACAGTTATAAAGGACATTACTAAAAAGAGCAGTCTTCATTATTCACAGAAGCCTATATAAGTTACTAGGCTAGTCTTTCAGTTATCCAGTGTTATTTTCTGCAAAGAATATACAAGTTAATATAACCTTTTATAGCATCTACCCTTAAGATGCCTCCAAACTACAATGGGATTATAGAATTTGAAATCTGCTGAGGCCGATTAAACATTTCCTATTAGAATGACCTGAAAAATACAGGGTATGCCCATGTATTCCCTAGAAATTCTCATTTACTGTGTTTCAGCTTTTTCTTCCTCTCTGCTGATTTGCAGACCCTTAAGCATTTCCCTTTGGATCCCCCAGTGTGAGCATACTACTAATATCCTTGCCTTTCTTAATTACCTTTCTCAGATGTCTTAGAAGCAGCTAATAGACCTCCAGGGATCCATAGAGCATAATCTGAAAATGATGAGTTAATAACCTTGTAAGGACAGACCCTTAAGTGATTACCCTTCAAAGAAGGACATACTTTAATAACATTGAATATACTATATACAAGTTGCTTATTCTTCTAACTTGCATAACAGAAATAACAACTGCAATCTCCGTAATCCTTTGAAACTACATTTGTTTAAACTGTCACAAAACCTGCCCAAAGAATGTTGGGGAAGTCAGGGTCAGCAGAATGGTGAATCCCAGGCTCAGTAATTACACACAGCTACAGTATGCAAAATATACTTTTATTTTTATATGGCTTCCTCCATGAGGAGGGTTACAAAGTGCTTCATGCAGAGCCAATCATTCATACATCAAGCAACTAGGGAAGATGCTGAATGAAACCTCATTTCAAAAGGAAAGTAATATAGATTTTAGTACTGGAAGTTTTAATGATAATGCACACTAGAGAGAAATAGCACTTAGAAAAATGTACTGATGATACCATCTTTTCAATAGAGACATCAGAGCAATGATTTCTATGCCACTTTTGATCCTGGACTCTGAAGGTGAAATTTTCTGTTCAGGAGCTGATGCATAAATTTTTATGAGGCTCTCATTAGCCTTAGCTTGAAGCTTTCAGTGGCACACATGCTTTTGCTAGACACTATGTAGAAGT
The DNA here is from genome assembly GCA_035590195.1 of Aviceda cuculoides. NCBI lineage: Eukaryota > Metazoa > Chordata > Aves > Accipitriformes > Accipitridae > Aviceda > Aviceda cuculoides. Next base: position 10,171,069 of record JAVJGG010000094.1, on the reverse strand, counting down.
AAATTTGAGGCAGATGAAGCCTATTAAAAACCAAAAAACTACAAAACAAACCCATCCACTCAGGAGTTTTTTATCTGAACTCTCATGTGATGACTCACAACTGTTCTCAAACCCAAAGGAACACTCACCTGGAAAGTCATGTGAATTATGTTGCAGACACACACAACTCTGGTTTGTAAAATCAAGTCTAGGTAACATACTTGGCCAGCAGGCAAAACCCAGGGTAGCTTTCTACAGTGTTGGGACACTGACCTATGAGAAAGAAAAAAAAAATAGAATTCAAGACCACTTCTTAAGAGTGTGCAGAGAAACAGATTTTCAGGTGTTAATCCTCAACACCAGGTGTCCAATTCATGAGGTAACAGCCTGGTTGTGACTCTTGCACCTCAGCAAGCAGGCAAAACAGTATGTGTTCTTTTAAGTCTTAGTCCTGCTTGTGAGGGCTGAAATCTTTGAAAAACCTGGTCCTTGCTGACTAAACAAATAAACCGTGTATTGCTGGCTATAATCTGGAGCTGAAACGTGTCTTTTAAATTATACACAGAACAAACTCAAATGCCATCCATGCTTCAAAGGGTTTTCAAGAAGGTTTTTAAAGGTTTCTGTGAACAATTTGCGAAGTGAAAAAATCCAAACCTGTTTCACAAGTTCTTTAATTCAGGCACCAGCTCTATCTCTACATTAAGTTTTCATACCTCCATGCACAGAGAGCAGATGGCTAGTGCAGGCAGGCAGTTTTCAGTAGGGTTGTCTCAGTCTCTCAGTCATAGGTTTATTTGAGCAGCATGTGCCATTCCCTGTTTTACAGAAATATCCTAAGCCCAGCAATCAAGATTGCTTAACTATTTCACATAAAAGATGAGGAAGAAACACAGACAATATAGGACTTCATTGAATTATGCTGTTACTTGGCAAGAGTCATCTGTCGACCTGCCACTGGGATGCCTGCTGAAGAGTAATGCAAAAACTGCACGTCAGCTGCTGGATCTAAACGACAGCAGGAGGAGGTATGGGTTTAGTTGTCTATGGAATAAACCCAAAGTATTTAAACTTTCAACATGTACTTTCAAACCTCTCACTGGCCCCTTCCCCCTCCCCACAGTGGAGGCTGTGTGGCAGCAATCACGTAGTTTGTGACACGTTTCATCACCAAAAGGGTACTACCACCAAGGGCTCTCCCTCTTTAAACCAGCACAGCGGTTTCCCCCTCCATCTAGAGTTACGCAGCTGCTCTAGCTAAGGCCGCGTTAGCGCGGACAGTAAGAGATTAAGTGGAAGCAGTTTCATAGTAACTTTCAGCATTGACACCTGTGCTATTGCACCAGGGGTAGTTGAACAGGGGAATAATTTCGGAAAGCTGCCAGTCTAGGCAAGGCTATAATGAAGGGACTCTCACCGTAGATGTTTCATTATGCAAGAGGCAGTTTATCATGGGTTGGCTGCCATCACTGTCACAGTGATAGACAGGAACACAGGAGACCACAGCTGTAATCTGTTTTCCCTTGCACTGAAGAATACAGGGCAGAGTCAATAAATATGAACCATCCTCTGCTCAGGGGTATCTGCCATCTACCATGGGTTCATAGCAATAATGTTTTTCAAAGACATTCATGATTATTATACTTGCCTTTTCTTCCTGTCCATCAACCTGCACTTCTATTAAACTTAAACAATAAGGAAGGGGCAAAAGGGATAACAAAAAAAGGGAAGGGGAAATTCTGAGCTTGAAGGCTGAGCCATTTTCCCCCAAAATGACAGTCTTCATTCAGAATACTGAGTGTCTCACACTCACTGAGTGTGAACACGACACACAAGCAGCATATACATGCCGCTTTGTGAGTGGCATACAAAAACATGACTAATGCTTCAGCTCCATAAACAGGGATTGATATTTAAGAAAAAAAAAAAAAAAACAAACATAAGAAGGTTCATCAGAGGAGGTTCATCATTCCCAGCAAGAAGGGAATAACTTTCAGTGGCTTCACTAGCTATTCAGACACCTGCAAAAGACCCGTTTTCACAGTCCTGTGAAAACCTGAACACCATTTGCTCCATGCTGCGCATCATGTTAGAAAGCTTCTATAGCTAAAAATAACACTTTCGCCTTTCAAATTTTTCAATTGGCTGAATTCTGACTTCCCAAGCATCAATTCTCTTTGCAAGTTTATCTTGGTATAATGTAGATGGAAATAGTGCAGAATGCTTCAAGCTGCCTGGCTCTGAAGGAACAGAAAGAACTTAATCTTAGAGGTGGAAAAGGAGGGAAAAAGAAATGCTTTGTTGTAACACACTCCTCCTTGTTCAAAAGACTGTGCAACAGCTCAAAGTTTTGACAACACAGCTGCATTTATATCTACTTGTGATGAGAGTTCCCATCAGCTCAAACCTTGCATTATGCCTGGCTGGTAATTCATTACTTATTATAATATAGAAGCACTTTTTAAGTCACAGCAGTTCCTCTTTAATGTCATGTTTCCCCTCTACCCTGAACATGCCAACTAGCTTACGTGCCTTAGTGGAGATGTGCACACTACAGAGCTCCAGGGCTGCGTCCCCTAGCTGGTGAGAATGAACAGCCCGTTTATTCCAAATAGGGACCCAAGATAGGTGCTCTCAATTGTACTCTGAAACAGCCTCTCTCCCCATCCACTACGGAGATAGCCACGAAGGAATAAAAGCACAAAGCAGGGCTCCATTCAAGAATTAATGTGCTCATTTTAACTCAACAAGCTCGATCTCCCCTATTTACAGCCTGAATTACCTCCTTTAACACTGGAGCAATAGCAGAACTCTGTCACTGCTTTCTTCATGGTAAGCAGACAGGTGCGTGCTGCTTGTTGGAGGAAAAAATGAGTCTCCTAATAGGATAACATAGTTTGGATTGTATTAGTTACGGAAAAATTGAGATGAGAAAGCCTCAAGGGCATAATTATCAGGAGACACAGGGCTGATTACTACAAAGTGCTGAGCATCTGCAGTTCCAGATGAAGTCATTGGGTGTTACATGTGCTTTATAATGACCCCGACTGTCCTTTCAAAAATAATGGACAAAAGGTATTTTTTTTCTACAGCTACACATCAGACAAAGTTTCCTTCACTGAGTATTTTTTTAAATATACATTTAAAAAATATACAATTCATAATTCTAGCCATTTAAACCTCTATGAATGCATAGAACAACAATACAATTATTTATAATCCATATATAGAATGCAGAAATTATACAGCACTCCATGAACATGCACTACTGTATACTCATACAAAGCAACAATATTATGGAGACATTTCTTGAATGAAGATCAATTCTCTTGACCAACATAATGGAAAGAAATTTAGGTCTAATGAAAACATCAAACAAAATTCAAAGACTTCCAGGTATTTCTCAAATTTCTCAAATCAGAGGAAAAGGGCTTTTATGTCACTGGGATTTTCCAGTGTGTCTATGGGACCAGAACACTCTCTACACTTTAGCAAGACCAGGGCTATATTCTGATAGTGGGGTAAACAAAGCATCATGCAGTACTAGCTGCACCTACCAGTGTGTTTGGAAGCCTATACTATTATCCCATAGTGAAAACAAAATTACTGCAGTGCAAAGGAACAAGATAAAAACTTGGTGATTGAGTGCGTTCTTGAAAAACCTTTGCACCTGTGCCAAGGGAACATCTCTGCTGGTACCGTCCCAGATAGGAGCCCAGAGCAAACAGAATGAAGGGCGAAAGGTGGAAGTTCTAGCAGAAAGTCCATCAATGATACTTTAAGTGACTCAAACTGTGAGCCAAGAAATGAATAAATTATAACATCAAAGACTGCATTCATATAGGTAACAGGTTGTTAAATTAGTACTTATTTCATGTTGGGGGAGCTCATTACCTACAGAAATGTTTATGTGCTCTCTAGCAAAAAAAATGCACTTTCTTTTTTTTTTTTAAATTACTGTTATTGGTATTTCTACTGATGGGGGGAAATACAGATTCACACAAAAATGCCAAAATCACAACGTAACACTTCAGTGTGTCCATCAGCTAATGCTAATCTATAATTGAACACTACGTAGGTACTCAGGAAATCCATTAATCTATACAGATTTTTCCTTTAGGATAAGTGCTTCAGGTTACTTCACATAAGGAAATGCATTCGAGGTCTAGGACACTTAAAAAGTCCACGGATTTTCAGAAATATTTACTGGGTATTTCAAGGCAGACATTTGGCAACTAGGATACTTGATAACTTCAGAAAGAATACACCCACTGAAGATGTCCACTATAGAAAATGTCTGCAAAGACCTAAAAGGAATTGATTGATTTTCAAAATCAGTCAAAACTTGTTCAAAATTGTGATCCCAAGTTTTAACCCTAGCCATTTCTTTTCTTTACACAGACAGCCCTTCTGTTCAACTGTGAAACAAATTTGGCAAGGAAGGCAAATATATTAAAACTCAATATATGTTTTAACAGTTTTTAATGTTATTTGCTAACTGTCTCTACTTGCCAAAATGAAGTTGTAGGGTAATAAAATGGAGATAAAACCAAGAAAATCACATCACAATTGAAAACAGAAAAAGGAAATCTTATATCTCCAGTAGAGAGGTACTTTTACTTCCTCTGAGTCAAAATGCTTTACCGTGAAGACCTACAACTCCAGCTGCCTTTGAAACGAAACTCCCAGCATTTCCTGGTTATAAGCAAAATGTCAGAACAGGTTCAGTGGTATGTCCAAATGACAAGCATAGGGGAATAAGGCACTATTGGTACAATTCAGAACAGACGGAAATGCTCTACAACACAGAAGTAGTCCTTAAATTTATTGAAAAATACATTTCTTTGCAATACTATGCTGTAAGCCAATTATCTTTCCCAAAGACTCCAAATTTCACAGGTACTAGTTTCCTCCACCAGCCCCAGTTGTTCATATGGATTCTCACACATACAGTACTCTGGTTTCCACTTCTCTATTTTGCAAGAAGTTGGAGATGAAAAGTCTTTTGAAATCTTTCCACTGCCAGAAGAGGCTGACCAATGAGAGCATGAGCTTGGTAATATACCGCAGGAGAAAAACCTTGTTTGAAGACACAGAGAATCATCTGCATGTGTGACAGCAATCCAACAGAGATTTTATTAATGGTGACATACAGATTTTTTGCTGTGCAGCTGAGAACAGAAAGTGCTCCAGTCTGTGTGCACACATGGTAGTTGTGAAGAGACTTTCCTAATACGTCAGCCAGCACTTGCTGACAGTTGTGGGTTACTTGTTATGATGGATGGTTCAGGCTCACTAAGATAAGCACACTGGGCGGCCAGTCCTACCTGGAAATTATTTAAAGAACTATCCCAAGTAATAGGTCTACTGTCACTGAAAAGAACTAGAGCAACTGAACTTCTGCTACTTCTCTTGGATTAAGACTTCAAAGAAAACTTCATGAAAACACTTTTACAGTGAAATGTATCAGCAAATGTCTTAGCTTCTTTACAACTCTTAAGCATTTTAAGATTTTAAAAATTAACCGCTTATCCCATGCTTTTTCTGAAGGAGACATGCCATTTCATGAGACCTATGCATATTCCTATATATGTCTAACTAGCAGGAGATTTCTAGAAAATACTGTTTGTAATAGTTAGGAATGCTAGTGTGCATCTGTTCCTTGTTCCTCTTCTGTTTTGCAGTGTTTTCAATTACAAACTATATCTGAATTTGATTTCCTACTTCCACTGGTCTCCTTGGTCCTCAGAGAGCCAAAGTCACCACCGAAATCTTGTCAGAGGCCAAGCTTTAAGGTGGAGTAATTCATCAGTAATGCAACCCATTAGAATTGCAGATAAACTGCTTAAGTGCCGGATACATTTATGCAAGTTGTATATGAGAACTTGTTGTCATTGATTTATCCTTTGCCAACCAGTTAAGCCCTCTGGAACAAAACACAGACTTTCAAAAAGCTACTATCATTCCATCCAGCAACACAACACCCGTGAGTGAGAGTAAACGCTACATTTATAGGCATTCTTCCTTACCCTGAAAGGGAAAGGAATACAGATTATTGGTATGAAGAATTTTTACTATTTACTTTTATTTCATTACTTGACTTCACAAAAGCATTAATTCATTGAATTTTTAAAGTCAAAACCACTGATGAAATGGTATCACCCTTTACTGTACTATGAAGTGCTGCCTGCCGCTCTTCAAAGGCACTGCTCTAAATTAGAAGATGATTAGACTCTCTAAGGTGACCTTGTGAAACAGCAGTAATGTGTTTACTTTCTCTGCCTTCCAAATCAACCTTGCTCAATTTAGAAGTAAAGAAAAGATGGTTTTCCTAATTGACAGCTCTGAAAACTCCAACAGAATCTTTCAGGCTTGTGCATCAACAACAACAATAAAGAGAGGGATATAGTTAATGATTCTCAATGAAGTCAGCAAATAGTTAATGATTTTGGGAGCTACCTGCTAGCAGAATAGACTCCAGCTCGCTCATCCACAGCTGTGCTGAATCTGCAAGGCTGACAAATGAAAAGCAGTAAAAGTTTATTTTTGTCACCAAAATGATCAGGCATAATTCACAACACACAGATACTTCAGAGCTGCTCTGCAAGAAAGTGACTTATCTGCAGCTTAATTTCATACAGCAATAAACCAAAGGTTTTCTCTGCCTTCTTCCTGAAACAGCACCCATTATAGGAGATATATGTTAGCATGGGCAGCAGTTCAAGAAATCCTCCCTGGGATGTGAGGCCAATTGGCTTTATTTTAATGGAGTTCAATGTGATCCCTAACAGTTGGCTTCAGTCATGGCCAATGCAATTGGCTCCCTGTACTTGGGAAAATCTTAAATTCCCCTCCAGAGCAAAAGACTAACCTGCAGTCCCAGCAGGCTCACCAAGAATCAGCGTTCCTCCACCTGAGAAAACAGAGCTAGATGAACATGGCACTGAGTCGCTAATTAAACCCCTACTGAGACAGGAGCAGAAGTAGCAGTTGTCAAACCTACTTTTCTACCATTGAGGCTCAACGCTTTGCCCATCACAAAACTGTCCCTAAGAGAACTTGGGTGAAACTGCAAAGTTGAAAGTTCAGCACTGATTGGATTGCATTCCCGAATGCTGCTAGCAATCCCTGGGGACTCAGCACTCGCTGGCCAATGGCAGCTGCCATTGTCCAGAATAAAACATGTCTAAGTTACAGCCATTTTCTATATACACATCAAAAGTCACAGGAGTATCTTTTCCATGACATCACTTATCTACCTTTGTCCCATGCTGCTCCTAGCAGCAGGAGACAAGTTTCCCTTCACAGTTTAGGGATAGCCACTGGAAAAGCGTGCTGCTGAGTGGAAATTAAAACTGTAGTAGCCATTAAGCTGGGCAAAATACATTAATTTTAAGGGATAAATATGACAATGCTTATTCCACCTTTTTCTACACAACAGTCATTTAGGTACTCCTAACAAGATGCATGTTTCTTGCTCACACACACTCTTCTACATTCAGATGCAACCCCAGCCTGATTCCAAACTGGTGCTTGCATCAGTGGGCTGTGCTGTATTTTGAGACTGGTCTTCTTTAACGCAGCCTACTCAAGAGGGAATACACTCTACGTTTCCATGTGCTGCATAGGTGGAAAAAAGCATTTCGAACAAAAGAAATCTATTCTTTTGCTTTTGTTGCCAATGTCTGAAACAAAAGGTCACATGCAATGCACCATGTGGAGCAAAATAAGGTATGTCAGCTTTATTTTTTCATTTTGGTAAACAAATTTCACACACACACACACACACACACACACCACTTGATTTGTTTTTTGTTTGTTTGGGGTTTTTTTAATTTAACTAACAATCTGCTCAATTTTAGAGAAGGTTACCAAAATGAACTAACTATAACACCACTGATTACTTTCACATGGCATCCTCTTAAACACAGCTGCAAGTCAGAAGCAGACCTGGACATTCGTTTTCTCTTTATTTTCAGGCAAGGAGGCCTATCTGCCTAACTTTATTCACCACCCTTGGGCGGTATTCCTGCAGCCTCAGTTTTAGGATACCAAAAGGTAGCTTCTGTGAAGGGATTAATTTCCATGCAGCTGAAGGAAAGAAAGAAGTTCTTCTGGAGGGTAGTTCAGAGCAGGACCTATAACTGGGCCCTCAGAGTACTTTTTCTCATAAAGCTCTTTCCCCACACTGAGTAATCAGGGAGAGTAGAAAGGCTACCTTCTTAAATTATGTCCCTTAAATTAGGCAGTTTCAGTATCTTCTTATGGCTGAAATAGAACATTTTGGGTTTTGAAGCTTTTGCTGATTTTTTTTTTAACCTTGAATTCGATCAAAACCAATCTATTTGCATAAAAAGCCTATTTGAAAATAATTAGCTAGGAGTGCCAAATTGTCAGCCCTGGAGGAAACATCTTTTATGAGCAGTACAGAGTTCTCATGAGCAGAGGCAACGGAAAACTGTCAGCATAGTCACACTTTCAGTACACTTCATATATGCCTGGCATGTAAAGACAACCTAAAGTGATGGGAGGAAAGGATTAATTTCAAAACTTTTCAAAATTGTACCATCTCTGCTAAAAATGGTAAGAAAGGTGTAAATATGTGTCAGCATGGACTATCCTTTATTAGGAACTACAAAAAATATTTTTATTCATTTCCCACAGAATTTTAACTGGTAATTAGCTTCACAGAGACCACAAGCTATGTAATGTAACTTCTGAATATTAACACCCTGAAATGTATCAGAAAAACAGGGAACGTATGGTAGAAACTTTTTGTAACTCATGGTTGGTTTTCAGATTGTCAGAGGAAAGAATAAATGCAGTAACTTAAGGGGAAAATATAACAGCTATTAAATACTTAACAATAGCTCATGTGCAGTTTCAGACTTGAGAATATCCTCATCCAGCAAAAGCAAGAGAATATCCTCATCCAGCAAAAGCAATTAAATACACACCTAACTAAGCAATCCGACTGGAATCTACTACATCTGAAAAGTAAGCAGTAATCATGAATCAAAATGTTACTCCTCATTCTGAAAGAATATTTCTATAACTGAATGTCCTAAATGAGGCAAAGGGAAAATTTAATCGTGAATTTCTTACTGTTGAAATTATTCGCCTCATCTTTGAACTACTAGTTCAAGTCAAGTGTGTGTGTATCTGTGTGAAAGGGGACAAAAATTGCCTTGCTTTCATCCTGGAATGCATTTGCTTACAGGTTGAAAACCCCAGCGTTTCTGGAAAGTGAAGCACAGATTACAAGAGACCTCTGAACAACAACAAAATTAGTGGTAAGAAAAGTATTTTGCAATTATCTTTCTCAAGTACATTCCTAATACTGATTCTAGGTCATCTTAAAGTCTACCCACTGACACCCTCGACTTTTTCTCATATATCAACCCTTCTGAGAAACAGTTGTTTTGTTGCACATCATGCTGTTCAGCTGTGGTTTGATACAACCACTGCCTTTTCTCATAGCACAGCCAAGATAAACACCAAGCATCTCTTTTGCTCTTCTGTGACAGAATTACTGGACGAAGAACTGGGGACACAGTATGTGGACAACTTATTTAAATAATGGATGAGGGAAGATCCCCATGATGGATGAGGTGCTCAGTGGACTAGCTTCCCTGATAACTCACTAAACCCAAACAGCTCATGATTTTTTTCCTCACAGAGCTCAGAAAACCATGCATAATTCTGTCTTTCAGTTGCTTTGAGAATGAACCACCGGGGGTTTGATAGAGGGTGGTAAGTTGGCATTTCTCTCACAGGAGTTTTCTGATAATAGCAAGTGTAGAGAATACCCAGGATTACAGAAAGATTTCTAGTCTGGGTTTATATGAGATGATTACAGTCAGCATTTTTTATGCACTGATCAAATCATTGACCCAGGCAGTAAGGTTTGGTGAGAACTGAGAGTGTCAAAGATCATTCTTTTGGCTGCTGCTTGTACATAGCCGAGGTCAGGCCTATAGCACAATATCCACTGATGGCATAGTAACAACATCCATGTCCTTGCAAAACATATACCTTCTACTCTGCATCACAAGACTTCTCCCTGGTGCATCTGGGCAGCCAACGTTGCTGTCTGTAACCCAGTGACAGTAGTGAACAGGGTCAGCACCACCAGCAGTCTGAAACAAAGGACAACTTTGTCATTATTCAGAAATTATATTCATAATAGCAAACTGAGAATCAGGCTTGTGTAGATTCTAATGAGTCATAAATCAGGTCCAGAGTGTCACAGTCAGATGCTACTGTGGTGGCTTGACCTTGCAGGCGGGCATAGCAAGTTCATGACCCTTGCTGCCTTTCCTACCTGTCCAGACAACTGAAAACTCCTCTTTGAAAGAAAAGTGACAACTGTCTTATAACTAGCTTAGGATTTTGAGTTACTAGGAATCACATATACTGCTAAAAAAAAGACACAGGGCAACCACTTTAATGACAAGGGTGCTTAAACCTCCTCACATGTGCCAGACATGTTGTTCCACTCCTGCTACAGCAACACACATGTTGGGGCTTTCCCCCCACTTCCCCTTTATCATATTTTAAAAAGTACTGAGTCTGTTAATTAGTGTCAAAGAAATCATGCAAAACTAGCTGAAAGCAGCTTTTCTGCCACTGATCACTGACAAGCTATTAGGTCTGACATTTCCTTCAGCACAGTATTCCTTTGATTAATGCAGCTGCACAATTATTTTTTTCAAAATTTGGAAATTACTCTCCCATGACAGGAATTGATTTATAAATATAAGACAAAGATTAGGAAGAGGTGGACTTTCACTTCAGGAAAAAGGTATAATGATGTTCACAGTCACAGTCAGGGAGGCTGTTATACTAGCTGTGGATCTTGGACAGTTTATTACCGACTAAGGTAATAACAAGGATCTCTTAAAAGGCAGAGTGGGGTCAGCAGCACTTTCCTGTGATAGGGGCCTGCTGTTAAAAATTCTCAGAGGACAGGAGAAGCATTTTACTTGTGGCAGACTGCATGCAGCAATTCTTATTAACTGAACTATGAGAAAATGGTAACTGGTATGGCAGATCCCTTGTGGGAACTAAGACAGTCGGAAAGCAGCAGGCAGTGCTGCACAGAATGCCTCAGGCTCACGACCTGATGTTTACCTGACACATCCTTACTCCTCCTCCCCTCCTTCGCACTGCCATGTTCCTTTTCTCTCATCTTTTTCTCTCCCACCCCTACCAAATGCTAAGGTCCTGTAAGATCAGTGATCCCTCTTTTTCTGATAGTTAAACCAGATCTTCAAAAATAACCACAGCTCTCTCTAAACCAAACTTCACATCAACCTTAGGACACTGCCATACAAACCATGTCTTTATGAACCATTTACTCACATCCTTTTTTGTCCTACTGCTGCCCTCCCAACGGCAAAATGGGAGGAAAACAACTGCTTTACCCACTGCGGTCATGCTACAACTCACAACACGATCAGGATTCTGGCTCCCTTCCCTCCCTGTTGAGGTTATTTTCTCTCTTTTTCTTTTGCCTGCCTGACTCAGGCTCAGCATAAAAAGGGGTACAAAGGCTGCCTCCTTGACTGATCCCTTGAACAATCTCCCAGCTCCCTCTTCTGTGAGACTGCCAACACTTCTTCAAACAACTTACACAAAAATAAAGCCCCCCCTTCAGAGTTTCAATCTGAATTATTGAAAATAAGTTGCTACTTTTTATTTATCTTGTTCTCTGCTGAGTCAAGCTGCCTCCAGCTGTCTATCCCAAAGCTCAATGTATGCTTCAGCCTCCTTTGAGCAAAACAGATTTTCTTGTCTTCATGCTTATATACATGAAATGTAAGAGAAACTTCACAGTTATTCTGCAGTTTGTATTTTCAAGTCTGAATGAATTTGCCATAAGAAATACTCAGAGGGGTTTAGTCTGGATTTTTATTTTCAGCTTTTCTTTGGCAAAAAGCCACCACCCTGCCTCCATGTAAACATGATCCCTTGTCCAAAATCATCAACTGGAGATGCTGGACTGAAAAGTGGAACACTTGGTTGGTTGTTGTTTCCAAAGTTTTCTATATGGGTCATGGTAAAACCAAAACCCTCTGATGACTCTGCCTGGGGTTCTTGAGGAAATACATCGTACATGACCTTACAGTATGTCTGTGTCCATCTATCCTTTTGCTCTTGTTCCTTCCTTTCCTCAAAGTGTATTTTTAATCCATTATCAAGTTTGAAATATAAGCAGCTCCAAAAAGTTGTATGAAAAAGGCCACCACATAGAAGACAGTCTTAGCTGTAAAGTCTTAGACCCCAATGAACGTTTTCTTCCCTACTTACTAAAGATACACAAGATATAAATCCACTGACTCCTTAACACATAGGAAATCTAATCCACACGAAGATCGACCACGGGGCCCAGTTTTAGAGGACTAAAACACTTCACTAGACCCACTGTTCATTGAGCTATGTGTCTGAGAAAGGCAATCCTATGTCTGACAGGTGGGTAGTGTGGAGGGCCTCGGCTGGACCTCGGGGCCTGGGGAGGATATTGACCTTGACAAGATTACAGGGTTCCCTTGAGAGAACAAGAAAGAATGACAAGCATGCCTGAGAAAATAAGCTAAGGAGTGTGTTGACCAGTTTGCAGTTCTGATAAGGAACCTGAAAAAGCCACCCAATGCGGGGTGAGAAAAACAATTTCTGACAACTTTTTGATCAATAAGGGACAGACACATTTGTAAGGTAACAAGTATAATAGGTATAAATTTGCTGGCCTGTAGTAATAAAAGAGAGTGAGACTACTATAAACTTCTTTGCTTGTACTATAGAATGTGTATGTGTCGTTTGTCCGTCTCGACCGCGACAGGGTAGGTCTAGCAACATACTATATCTACAGACCGGGATATTCCCTTGAAACAGACAGCTTCAAATTCCTTTTCACTTCAGTCCTAAAAGTGAAACCTAGGTCTTCCCTGCCTACACCGGGTACCCTTGCCACCAGGCTGCCAGCTACTCTTTCGCCACAGTGTCTGTCACTTTCATTTGCTTCTGGATCTGAGTAATTTCCTGGACACTAACAAATTTCTATGCAAGGTTCCAGTTTCAGTGAATCAACTTCTTCTAATGAAAAATTACACTGACAGAAATTTCTCTGCCAGCTCTCACATTGGATAACCTTCAGCAACTCAATTCACATCTTTGTTTCTCCATCTTGAAACAGGATAATAATGCTGACCTCTTTCTTATAACCTTCTCTGAGATCTATGGACAAAAGCATTGTGTAAGAGCAAAGTATCATTATTATTTATTATTCTAAGCATCACAGAGATGATAAAGGAAAAGCAAAACATTAACTATGATATTCACTGAGGTAACAAAATAAAGCCATTCCTCTGGCAACACTTTTGAACTGTTACAGCTCAGACTTTTTTTTCCTTTGGGTAACTATCTAATAGATTGGTATAATTTCCCAATACAAAAACTGAAAAAAATACTTCATCCCATAAAGTTAAGTAGGCAAAACCAACAGAAAATAATATTATTTTGTAAGCATACAAAAAGCCACTGATACTTTTGTCTCACAGCAAGATTGTTTCCAGTATTTTCTTGAGCACACAAGGAATCAGTCACGAAAAAAATCTCCATATTACAAACACCACATCCAGAATTTTACACTTTAGTGGTAAAATTCCTTGGTACCCCAGAATAAAACTTAAATTCTACTAACTAAAGCAAATTAAGCACTCAGTATCCTGCCATTTACATCATCAGCAAAAAACCCACACAGAACAATGTTTTATGGAATAAATTTCCATAGCAATAAAGTATCTATGTATTTAAATATCATTCAGCAGAGATTACCACCCAAAGTTATTTCTCCCCACATTTCAGTGAGACTGTAAAATTTTACAAGGCACAGAAATGTTCAAGACACACAAAAAAATCCACTCTGTTCTGCAGATAAGCTCTGGAGGTACAAAAATGCCACCTAGGCTAGTAGTGATGACACTCTAAACACCAGTCCCATGAGGCTGAAGGGCCTGTAGTCACAGAGAGATTGAGAGCTTCTGTTAGAAAGGGTTAGATCTCTCCATTACTTAAAAGGGACTATTTTTCCAGTAATTGTTCACCTACTGTGTTAAATTCTCTGGATGATGAGCTCTAGCAAATATTGTTGCAGTGGTTTAAACCAGTCCCTCTTCTCGCTAACTGTACCTGTCCTCACAGCCTGGCTGGGATTGTAGTGTGACCCCAGAGATGCTCCTGTGTGGGAAACATCAGCACCAGCCCCGGCTGCTCCACTTGAAATCCAAACTGTTGCCTGAAATCACCAAGCAGGGCAGCTTTCTATTCAACGCCCAGGCTGTGAAGAGGACCAGAGAAGGTACAAGTGCAAGTCTCGTCCTAGCTGACCTGGCTATAGGAACTAGGACCCATGGAAAAAAGGCAGTAGCAAAGTCACAAGAGTGTGGTGACACCTGAAGCCCCCATTGTTTGGTGACATCAAGATAGATCAACTAAGATGGAGGCCTTGTGCTGACAAGCCCATTAGTTTGAGATACCAAAGAAAGCACACACCATCAAATCTCAAGAGAAAAGGCCTACTTTACTTGATACAATCCTGACTCCCTCTGGAACAGGACAGACACTCCACCTTACAGTAGTTCTTTATGTCACATTTCCTTCGTGTTTCATAATGATCAGAACTTAAACATATGAACTCTTTCTTATTGTAAAACCTCTGCACAGAGATGGTGCCAAAAAAGCTTCCAAGCCCCTGCAAGAAGAATAGGAAGCTACATGTATCAAAATACATTTTGTAAGCATAAAGTTCCAGCTTACATGTCAATATAAATATAGAAAGCAAGAAGTAGCAAGTACGCCTAGCTTGTAACACCTAGCAAGTAAAGAAAGAACAATATTATATTCACTGACATTCAGGCTGCTGCAGTAGGTTTTGTCCTGATCTTCCTTTTTCCCACAGTTCTACCATCTTTCAATTAGCCAAGTACCAAAGCATAAAATAACCTTTCTAGAATCAAGGGAAATAGGACAAATTATGTCTCCTTTGCTACCTACATCTTCCTTTACTACATCTTCCATTTCCAGAGTCCTTTTCAATTAAGAGGCAATATAGCATGACCATAAAAATTATCACAGGCTCCTAAAAGATCCACTTGGCTTTGGAAGGAGCCTTTAAAATGTTCAATAATTTCTGTCAGAGTGTTCAAAAGTCATTTAAAACCTTTGGAAAAGATTCAAACTCTGTGCCTGAAAAAGAGAATTATTTCTGTAATTGAAGGAAGAACAGCAAAAGACAAGTTCTGTAATAGCACATGGATTCCTGGGAGATTAAACAATCAGCTACTTTGTCAATTCAAAACATAAATTTGGGCTGCTTTTTTCTGCATTTGTTGGTTTCAAGGTGATAACTTATTATTTAATTAAATACAATTAGAGCAGTTTGCATAGGAAGTTCCAGATCCCTAAAAAGCTGTGTGTAGAAGCCAGTGAATCTTCACAGATTAATTTATAGAGAGGGGAAATGAAAGTTAGCCTTCCTGCCAGTCTGTAAGTAATTTCATGCTATCTACAAACTGAATGCATCTACCTGTGCTACACTGTGAGTTACTTGCATACCTCAGGCACAGAGCTGTTCCTTTAAAGAGATTTATTTCTACCTACCTATCCTTTCTCCCTAAGATGGTTAAATGGCTGCTTCGTAGAGTAAAAAGCCATGCATAGAAAGAAAGGTATCTAAATGCAGTGACCCTCCTAGCAGAAGATGTCGATCGCAGTAACAAAACAGGTCTCTGATGAGCAGCAGCATTAAGATGACATTATTGGGGCATCTATCTGGTCTTTCAATACCTTCAGAAACGTTGCTGAATTTCATTTGTCAGAAGAGCCCTTTGCTTTCCAGCTC
This sequence comes from Aviceda cuculoides, assembly GCA_035590195.1. NCBI lineage: Eukaryota > Metazoa > Chordata > Aves > Accipitriformes > Accipitridae > Aviceda > Aviceda cuculoides. Next base: position 10,155,189 of record JAVJGG010000094.1, on the reverse strand, counting down.
TCAAACACAACTATTTCCTTCTCTCAGGTGGGTTAGTCTGTTTCATCACTTCCATTCCATTCTGGGCAGACAATTAAATAAATAATGAATGAGAAACTGAACTTTTGCAAAGTTCAGAAGTAATGCAGGGTCAATTTCTATCCATTTTAGGCATAGAGGGGTTGTTTGTTTCCTTGTTTTGTTGGGATTTTTTGTATGGTGTTTGTTGTTGGGCTTTTGTTTGGTTTTTTGTTGGGGTTTTTTTTGCTGCTGTTGTTTTGGTTGGGTGATGGTTGGGGGTTTTTTGTTTGTTTCAAAATCTTGTTTAAGTTGGTTTATCCAGGCCTAAACAAATCACAAAGCTTAGTCTGTCTTTTCTGGGTGTCTTTCTAGTGAATGTCCTCACTTTCTTCAGTAACTTACTGCAGCCTTCAGTCTCTAATTAGGCATGCAATCTGTTTTTTGCATATATAAACAGTTTCCATTGACATTAACTGGAGCCGTATTTGCAGAATCAAAGATGAAATGCAACCATTAGTGGCTTGTCTGTTTTTGCTGGTTATGCTCACTCACTGATCATTGTCTGCAAGGCTGCTCTTGCATGATAGTGCTGATTGAGGAGACCAAAGCACTGCATCTTCTTCTTTCTTCTTTTTTTTTTTTTTTTTTTTTTTTAATTCAAAGCTTGTCTAGTGCTATTGCACTATTGCTATTGTCCTTGCAAGACAGACACACAAATATTAGGAAGGTTTACAGGGTGGTATATGATTGTTCTTGTAAAAAAAAAAAATTCATTGGGCTGGGAAGTTTGGTGCCTTTTCTTCACTAACCAGCAAAAATGGGAAGAGATTAGTTAGTACAAAGAGACAAGCACAGCAGATGCAATTAAAACAAAGTGCTTCATGCTGAATCAAATCTTATAGAAGGAAAGCGGGCAAAATTATAGCACGGTAAGGATAAACTACCACAAAGCTGTGAAAACCAGATACAGGAAAAAAATAATGAACCAGAAGAGTTGCTTCCACCACAGGGATATACATTTGAGGTAGCTCCTTAAAAGAGTGCTGCTGTCAACTACAGAGACTGTGACTTGACTACATGTCTTTTATTGTCACTTTTTGCATAGTGTTCTGATTTTTCTCTCTTTCAAGCTGGCAAGAAAAACTATTCAAAGCTAACCACTATTTTTTTGGGGGGTAGAGGGGAGATCCTCCATGGTTATGCTTTTGAGCATGTACAAAGACCAACTTCTCAATGGTTCTGAAGAGTGCAGTGACAGGGTATTCTCAGTCCTCACTTATCCCACTTTAAATCATAGAGTCAGAGAGTATTAAAAGGACTACTCCATGGCCACAATGTCACTATGAAAATGCAGTGCTATTTCTGTTACTACCAGAGGGCCCTGAAAGTGATTGTTTCTTCTTAACTCTGCACTAATTTGCTACCGTTAAAATTCAAACACAGATAGTTTCAGATGCTTTATTTTTGTAGCCACCAAAGCATTCTGGCTGGTTTGCTGTCCTCCCACAGGCTTCCCAACATAACTTCACTTGCATAAAAGCTCTGTATCATCAGTATCCACCATTGCTCTGTGTCTTGGTTTGAAAGACAGGTGTCTGCCAAGGAAGGCAGGAGCCCCCCCTGGAATGGCAGATGCAACCCCC
>JAVJGG010000094.1:10130309-10150428 GCA_035590195.1 Aviceda cuculoides | reverse complement strand
CACACTATTTCTGATACAGGCCAGGATGCCGTTGGCCTTCTTGGCCACCTGGGCACACTGCTGGCTCATCTTCAGCCCCCAGGGAAAAGATAACTGCTTGTCGAAAGCAACTGCATTTCCCGTCCATTTCCCCCTACTTATTAAGCTTATTGCTCTTGTTTTATCAAAATAGAAATTCTGTCACTACAAACATAGTCCTAAAGTCTACAGTTACCAGATATGTAAATGTGCCTTGTCAATATATTAAACACAGTGTATACAATGCATTAAGAAAGTTCACCCAAGCCACCAGGCTTTATATTTCTTTACTCATTCTTTCTCTGTAAAAAAGGTGCTCCAGAAAATTGAAGTGTAAATAAGGATGTTCAACTACGAACACAAATAGTGATTTACAATAAATAGCAAAAATAAGAGGTTCTCTCCACATTTGCATCCAGCAGACTTAACCAGATAAAAAAAAACATGTTGTGCTCCTAATAGATCAGGTGCAATGACAGGGAGGTCTGCCTACAGGGTCTTGCATCATAAACTGATTAAAAAAACCCACAGAAAAGTACCTGGGTTTGGGAGTTTCTATTATATTTTAATCAAAGTATCTTTTTAAATACCTTTTATTTTTAAATTAGGATCCCATACTTATGCACTAAAGATGGGTGAATTTTCCAGAAGTCTCTGCTACCTTTCAGGTAATTGCTTATTTACCAGTACCAGAAGCAGAGAAAATATTGCATACATCTCCATAAAACCAGTCATGGAAGTTTCTCCATTTACTTTGGTTAACTTGGGCTTAAAACTTAAACAACGTTGGATACATTTCTGTGTAGAGCACAGGATTCTCTGCCTGTCTTGAAGCCCTAAAAATGAGCTTTTCAACATCAGTTTTGCATGCTTTCCAATTCAGGACTGCTGAAGCAAGCTAATACACTCAGAAATTTTCAAAACCATTTTCAGCTTCAGATTGAAATACCCCAGTCTCATTTTTTTCAGCTAAAAAATAATAATTGAAAGGTGGCTCAGGGGAACAGAAGTAGGAAATTACCTCTGCGGCAAATTAAAGAGGGGGCGATGCTAGCACAGTTACATGGAGGCCTGTGGTTTTGCCAGGTTTCAGGCAAGGCTGTAAATCAGGAAAGTTTACACAGCACCTGCCCCTTATAACAGTCATCTCCAGCAGCATATGTGGTATCTCACTCTTCCAAGTTATAACTTAACCCACACATTTTTCAAAGTGAGTAAACCCAAGTATTTTATTGACGTAATACATGAGATAATGGTCTGCAAAATCTAATATGCTGTTGAAAGATGACTATTATTGACGATCCCAGACACTAAACTAGACACTTTTCAGAAATGAATCTTGAAACTGCTCATCCCCTGCCCCTTTATTCTTTAAGTGCCTATTGATTGAGACTACGATGTGCATCCTCAAGCACAAAGGGTTAATTACTGTGTACCACTATTACTTAAAATAATTCCAGTAGAAAAGGCAGCTGTAATAGCCTATTGTGTACTTACTTTCAGGAAGACTGAGCGCATTTTCTTTAGAAACCATAACAATTCTAACATTCCTGGCAAACAAAGAAATAATTACCCTTGCAGTCATTGGAATCAACGATGTGCACACAATAAAAAACAACTAGAAAGAAAAGGATCCATTTCAGCCTACTTAGACTGCAACAAATTCCCAAAACTTAAGGTATAGTCAACTTTAGCAACAAAACTTGACAATCCTTTTTCTCGCTCCCTCTATTTCTTTCATTTTATTCATTCTTTGGTAAAACATAGCTAAAATTTCTGTGAAGAAGCAAGGCCTTATAAGTGCATACAGGCATTTTAAAAGCTGACTCTCTGTACCTTTTATGAGTCAGAGACAGGTAAAGGAAAACACAAAAGGAAGCTAGAAAAACAGAGAAAATAGAGGGAAACTTAAAGAGTGAACTCTTCTGAAAGAAGCCTCTCCACAGCACTTTCTATAAAACTGTTCATTGCTGGGTAGCTTGGAAAGCATCCCTGCTTGTTCACAGAAACAAGAAACCCCCTTAAACATGGGATTAATTCTAAGGAAATTCACAATTCTCACTGAGCAGTTCAGGGAAGACAGAGACAGGCTGTCCCTGTGGTAGGACAAATGTTTGCACAGTCTGGAAAGCAAAAGCAATAATAATAGTAATAAATAATAATAATTCACAGGTTTTCTTGGTTTTATTCTCTTGCTCTGCAAACTTAGAAATGCTGGAGAAAACAAACGTTTAGCTCTTCATTAATTCATCTGCAGTGATTCCTCCAGCCAAATCACAAAATATAAACTGAGGAGATAGATAGAGAATATAGTTTTGTCCCGTAGAAATGCCAACAGCACAGAGCTATGAGCTCAGCAGAGGGAACAGGATCAGATGGCAGTGAGGGTCACATATGCTTTGCTCATATACAAGGTCAATGGTCAAGCAGACTTACCTCTGAAATCACTGGTAAATTTAAATTTAACACATACACAAGGCTTTTTATACAAAGGAGAAACAGGCTTAAAGAAGTGAACATCAGTAAGAATAAAAATTTCTTTTCTTGGGGAAAGCAATTGTGTGTAAATGATCTCCCTTGTACAATTAAACATTTTTTTTTTTCTTAGCATGCTAATGTAAAAGGATGGACAACCTAACAAAATGGTTAGCAGAGGGAATGGAAAATAATACAGCTTATTGTATTTCAGATTAGCTATGCTTTCACAAAAAGACTGCTCCAGCATGCTGAACAAAACACCATTCCCTTGTGGGTTAGATAGGAGAAATTACCTTTTCGGGTTTTAATTTTAAGCTTAAATTTATGAAACAGTAATCCACGCTCCATTAAAGATAGCATTTGCCAGTATAGCCAGCAAAGCAGGAATGTTTATGAGCTTTCAGAAGTGTATTTTTTAAAGGAGAAAAGTCACTGGAGTCAGCCTTTTCCATTGTTCACATAGTTCTCCATTTGGCAATGCTCCAAAAAGGAACAGGCATAAGAAACTGTACAATCTGTTCTCCTTAAATCATCCAGAGATTTTGCTTTTTTCTTATTCTTTGGTATATAGGAACTTTTGCAAGGGGAAGGGACAAAGTTTGCTTCTTCCCCCCCCCCCCTTTTTTTTTTCTTATATACATCCAGATATAACCATAGATAAGATCAAAGACCTAACACATCCAGTAGCCCAACCCAACCTGTCTGATAGCAGAGTGTGTTACAGAAGAACAACTAGGTGGACAGGACAAGTGTAGTGTTATTTCCGAAAAATACCCTTTCGGTCTGAGCAAATTGCAGTTCAGACACTTCTGGAGCCAGAACTATCTTGATATTTATCAAGTCCTGAGTGGATTTGTCCCATTGCTTTTTTGAACTCACGTAAACCTTCAGCATTCAGAACATTCTGCATGTTGTGTGATCAATTACTGCTTTTTATCAGCGCTGAACTGACCACCTACTTATTTCATTTGATACACCTTAATTCTTGTATTGGAAGAGGAAAAAAGTTCCCTGTTTCTGCCTCTCTGTTATATTCTCTCTCAGCCACCTCTTTTCTAACCTGAAGAACTTTTCTCTGTATCATTGATCGTGCAGAAGTTTCAGGACCTCCTGAACACCATCCTATGTATCTTTGCCAGTTATACCCAGAAATCTGTTTCAATGTTGAGGAGAAAGAACCAGAAGTAGGCACAGTATTCTGGATGGTTTTGATTTGCTCTATTTCTTCCATAACATACCTAGCATATTATTTGCTTTTTAGGATAGTACTGAGAATTGAGCTAATATTTTCACCACCCATCCATCAGGATGCTAAAATCTGATTCCTAATTGGAAACAGACAGCTCAGAAGCCACCATTTTGTATGTACAGATAGGATTATTTTTTCTCTAATAATGTTTTCTCTTTCTACTTTAGCTTAAACCCAGCCCCACTTTTGTGTACTACGCATTCATTAGTCACGACAAGTCTTTGATCTTAACTAATAGACAAAGGCAGAGAACAGCAGAGTATTTAAAGGATCCAGTTGGCTTCCCTGTAGTAGTGGTGACGACATTTGTCTTTCTATTACCATAGATACTGTCAACAATAATAGTACTTGCAAATAATATCTCACCCAAATACACTGTATGCTATCAACAATCGGTATTTGCAAAATATCTGACAATGACCATCGTGCTGGACAATTTCACAGGAACAAGAGGTTGGAGTAGTTCACTCTTCTGAGATTGATACTTTAGTAAGCACAGTCAAAATTATATGTTTATCTGCAAATGCATGTTTCTCAAACACATCTAGAAATTGTCTCTATATTTTTATGACATGATTAAGTAGCCTCAGTTTGCTAGTACTTGCTCACAAGTCTTTGATGAGCAGCTGTTCAAAGAATGTTCAGAGAGGTTACTCTTCTCCTAACTATTGTAGTGGCATAGAAGTGGAATTGCATAAGTAGATAATTTTATTTATTTTGCTATTAGATTTAAATTATTTAACTGGTTAAGAATGATGCACCTTATTATCTCCCCCAAGCAATACAAACCCAGTTAAAGATTACATAAATCTACATAAAAAGTAGATTACATCTACTTCAAGATGCAACAGAGAATGCAGAGAACAGATTGTTTATGTCTCCATTTAATTACTGCTTAGATTTTTAACTCAATACATAATTCAAAGTATTCATGCCTGCATATCAAAATTCAGAGAATTAGACAGTGCCAGACAAGATATATGGGTTTGGGGTTTTTTTCTAGGGTACAATAGCAGCCAGATAAGGAACTCTCTGAAAAACTGATTGTTCTTTATTCCCCCAAATACCAGAGACAGCATCTGAAGTCCGAGTAAAGTTTTCCCATTTCCTTTAAATGTTGTCTCTCTCACTTTTTTCCTTCACTTCTGAATAATTCCTTCAATGTTCAAAATGCAACTCTCATCTTTTTAATAGCACCAATTGAAAGATTCATATAAACGGTTGCAGAAGAGTCTTTGTAAAATAGACGCTGGAGAGCAAAAGAGCCACTGATAATGGTCTTATTTCAATGGCTTGGAGTTTAAGCTGAGATTTCAGCATACCTTGTCAGGTTAGTCAAATCACCCCATCTTATAGTTTGGGCTGCTGGACTGATACGGCTGCAAGGCACTTATCTTCTCTGTACCAGGATAGGAAGGGTAGCCTTTGGCAACAGCACAACACAGGCATTTGCTAAACTAACATATCTCTGAGCTACAGTTGTTAGTAAAAGTATGTGTCTAGCTTAACTTAACTGAGTTTGGAACTGAATCGAGACAAACTTTAATTAAAGTTCAGTTAATTACGCAGGAGAGCCTCTACATAAGGATTAATGTGAAGTAACTATTCCACTCCAGAAGGTAATTCAGATTATTCCCTTTTGTTTGTGTCCTCCCCACATGAAGAAGCCAATTCTAGATCATTCACCCTATCCCCCACACAGCTGGGCTTTTAAGAATAATTGGTTTAGAAACTCAAATAATTCCATCAACTCCAATAACCCCACCTATGTCCTTAAAGGTGTTCACCTCTAAATGAACCAAATTAGGCTTTACTCTTATTTTGCATACCTTTCTCCTCCCCTTGGCAACAAGAACTTCTACATTAGTATTCAGAGAAACTAGAGTAAGGTAACTGTGTATTTAAGTGTTACACTCTAGGGAACACTATTTACATCTTGTATTACTACCAGCTTACTCAAAAACCTCTTCTTTTAAGAGAAATGCTCTAGTCAAAATGGAAATTATGGTTTCACACAGAGATTACTAAAAGATTTCCTTTGGTCTGTGCTGTGAGGCAGTCTGATCAGACCATTGCGGCCTTCCCTTCCAGCCTCAAATCTCCAGGAAATCGCTAGAAAGAAGTTGTTTTAATCACAAATTCAGATTTAAATAACCAGGCAAACTTATGGCAGCTGCTGTCCAGTAAGGATATAGCCTTACTTAAACTCTTCAATTAATAAAATCTCTTAGAATCCAGAGAAAGCAAGCATATGCATTTTGTGCAACATTAAATTAGAAGTACCAAGATGTCTTCAGCTCCTTTTGGTTTTGCTTTTGCAAAGCTGGAGAGCAAAGTTTGTCAAATATTCATAACTTTAAAATGTATCTACTCCATGAGGAGCATGAACCCAGAAACAATTCTAAATGCCAAAGATCAGGTTTTTAATGAAAGAGAAATCAATCTGACCAAACCCTACTGGAAGACACTGTTTTTAACAGTCCTGTAGCACGTGGTAGTACTCTAATGGATCTTCCAGTAGCCCATGTATCCAATCAGCCTGACTTTCTAAGCTTTTAATCGTCAGTCCCTCTGTCTGGATTGGTGCTCATCCCACGCTGTCAGCCCTCGGACTCCCCTGGAGCCTGGGTGTCTGAAGGCACAGGCTGAAGTTGCCGCTGTAACACTAGTATACTGTGAAACCATCTGTGTAGTCTCACAGCAGCTGTTCATCTAAATGTCTTCAAAATGCAACACTGATGGGACTTTTCACTTCTGCTCAGTAGGTGATAAGAGAGCATTTTACCCCAAGCTGTGGCCCAGATGTATTGGACAGTAAATGCATTACTTTTATTTTGATTTCATTCTAGACTGAGAATAAAACCCACCCTCTGCAATGGATCAGCTCACCCATCTGTTAGCTGCCATGGCATTTGCTGTGTGGCTCCTTCCAGTTACTCCCTGATGCTAAGCTACTACAGGGTCATTCATAAACCTCCATGGAATCTTCAGGCCACAGGTCACTTGACTTATTTTAAGAATGAATTTTCTTTCTGCACTGGAAAATGCCTGTACTGTTCCTGCTCCCTCCTCTTCACTCTTTCTCTCTGTCCCTCCCAGCTTCCAAAGCCGACCTTTGTAAATGTGTTATCTGGAAAAAAGAAAGCTTTCACAGGAAGTCACTGGTTCACTAACTGACATCTCCGTTCTCTCCTGCTATTGCCTGAACAATTTTATTCTCATGTACATACTCATCTTCCTATTGCATGTAATTGCATATCTATCTAAGTGGTTAATGTGAGTGTAATGATGACAATTTCCAGCCTGTCAGAGTTATTCCAGTGATACAGGTCTGTGGCTTTCCTATTCCTCCTCTTCACTGAGCTGATTGTTATAAATTCACCCTAGAGACTGTGAAGCTGGAGGACACCAAAGGTAAACCAGGCAGCAACTAAACCAGAACCTATGGAGAGCAAAAAGAGCTGGGAAGGCTGGCAAAGCAGTTCACATCATCACAAGCAGGTGATTGGTTGCACAGTGAGACTCTTCAATGAAACATTTTATTCATTCATTTTCACTCCACTTAATGTTCCTACTTACTCTAAACCTCAGAGTTTGCTCTGCTTCTTTGGTTTTCCTTTTAATTGTGGAGTAGAAGGTGAGAAAGCAGTACATTGTTTGTGCAACTAGAGATAAATGAACACTAGAAATTTGCAGTTTAAGCACCAGCAAAAGGATGCTATGTATAGTTTCAGACTTAATTCTTTAGTTGGAAAGACAGTAAGCTCCAGAGGAGTGTTTTGTAGGAGCTGGGCTGTAAAACCAAGAAAATTCAGCTACAGGGACATGAGGAATAGCAAGTTTGTATTGTTCAGTGGCATGTGAAAAGTCTCCAGGGAGCATTTACCTCGTTCATGTGAAGTTTACCAATACCTCATGGAGCTTAGAAACAGCCAGTATCATGGCTCCAACAACAGGGGTAATTTTTGGTGCTGAGAGGAACGACCATATGCCAGTGCACAGACTGAAATGTAGTGTCCTGGTTTCACCTGGGATAGAATAAATTTTCATTCTAGTAGCTGGTATATTGTTATGCTTTGGATTTAGCATGAGAAGAATGTTGATAACACACTGATGTTTTCAGTTGTTGCTAAGTAGTGTTTATACTAAGTCAAGGATTTTTTTTCAGCTTCTCATGCCCAGCCAGCAAGAAGGCTGGAGGGGCACAAGAAGTTGGGAGGGGACACAGCCAGGGCANNNNGCAGCTGACCCAAACTGGCCAAAGGGATATTCCATACCATGTGACATCATGCCCAGTATATAAACTGGGGGGAGTTGACCTGGGGGAGGGCTGCTGCTCAGGAACTAACTGGGCATCAGTGAGCAATTGCATTGTGCATCTCTTGTTTTACAGATATTCCAATGCTTTTATTATTATTGTCATTTTATTATTGTTACAATTATTATTTTCTTCCTTTCTGTTCTGTCAAACTGTTCTTACCTCCACCCAAGAGTTTTACTTCCCACCCCGATTCTCTCCCCCATCCCACTAGGTGGGGGGGAAGTGAGCGAGTGGCTGCGTGATGCTTAGTTGCTGACTGGGGTTAAACTGCAACAGGTAGATACATAAGGTAAGAGCTCAGTCTGACCACTGGCAGCCATGGAAAATTCCAGCTACAGCCTAGTACTCATCTGTCAACAGCTTAATGGCAACTACCTGTTGCAGATAAGAACAACCCATCCAGCTAGCTGAAGAAACACCTCTTTCTGCAATCAACCTGTTTAGACAGGCCTTCCTGCACTCCCCTGCCAGAGGGGGATGAAGAGAGCAGAAGCAGAGCATTAGAGACTTTTTTGTTTTGGTTTTTTTTTTATTCTTCACCATCTCAGAAGTCTTTCTTTCAAAGGATTCCAAGGAATTCCTTCTGTAGATGAAAGCCAGTGCTTTCTGACAAAAATCAAGGAATTCCTTGACTTGCACTGAAGTTAGACACAGGACTGTCCTACACTCAAAAGCTCAAGAAGGAGGACAGGAGGTAAAATAGAACAGCACTACAAAAACAAATTTGTAATTAAAATCTCCAAACACTAGTCTTAAATCTCTCTGCTATCCTGTGGATACAAGAAGTCACACCATGAGGAGAAATAAATAGCATCCTTCCTCAGCAACGCAGTTCCAAACACTTTGCCAGACCCTCATTATTCACTTTTCCATCTGGAGAGTAATAACCTGTAGCAGTGAAAGGCTAAAAATCCATACATGGATCCATTTCTGGTAACCATATCAGAGTTGCAAAAGGAGTGCTGGAACTTACAGTATGCTCCACTGATCCTCACTTTCTGTTCAGATGACCTGTTTAATTAATACTCAGAGCTTGTTTCTTACCAGGTCTAAAGGTCCCAGCTAAAAGCAGAGTCTATATGTGCTCAATAACGTGAAGATACCTAGAAAGATGTGCCAGTCAAGCACGATACCCCTCAGCAGGAATGGTTCACCCAATCAGAGAGGTTACGGTATGCCAGCTACTCAAGCCAGGTGGAATGCAAGGGAGCAAAGTGGCTGTCACTCGTATCTGGTCACCTTTAACTGTTCTGGCCATATAGAATCATAGAATAGTTTGGGTTGGCAGGGACCTCCAAAGATCATCTAGTCAACCCCCCCTGCAATGAGCAGGGACATCTTCAACTAGATCAGGTTGCTCAGAGCCTCATCCAACCTGACCTTGAATGTTTCCAGGGATGGGCCACCACTAGGCAACCTGTTCCAATGTTTCACCACACTCATTGTAAAAAATTTCTTTCTTATATCTAGTCTGACTCCACACTCTTTTAGTTTAAAACCATTACCCCTTGTCCTATTGCAACTGGCTTTACTAAAAAGTCTGTCCCCATCATTTTTATAAGCCCCCTTTAAGTACTGGAAGGCTGCTACACGGTCTCCCCAGAGCCTTCTCTTCTCCAGGCTGAACAATCTCAACTCTCTCAGCCTGTCTTCACAGGAGAGGTGCTCCAGCCCTCTGACCATCTTCGTGGCCCTCCTCTGGACCTGCTCCAACAGGTCCCTGTCTTTCCTGTACTGAGAGCTCCAGAGCTGGACGCAGTACTTTCACGTGGAGTCTCACCAGAGCGGAGTAAAGGGGCAGAATCACCTCCCTTGACCTGCTTGACACACTTCTTTTGATGCAGCCCAGGATACGGTTGGCTTTCTGGGCTGCGGGCACACACTGTCACTCTAGATAGCTAGTAGCCATTCGTAGGCATGAAATTACTTAATATTGGGGTAACTTACTCCAATACTTCTTTCATGCTCCAATTTTTTTGATAAATTAAGTAGTCAAGACAAAAAAAGAAAAGTTATCTTCGCTATAGGAATGAGGGCGAGGCAAAGTGATGTAATGTATCACTATCATACCACACAGAGTCCCCCAGAGATGTGGAAACTCATTCCAGATTTCTGGGGGCCCCTATTCAGTGCCCCACAGCACAGGACCCCTTTTCCCTCACAACAAGCTCTGGCCTGTGAATTACAGCAGGTCACTGCAATTCAACACAGGGGGCAGAGTATGTGTAAATGATGTATCAGGAAGAGTCATTAGGTTTTTGGAAGTCACTTGGAACTGATCTCAAGACTACATAAACAATGCAGACTCAGATAATTTCCCATAACCTAATAAATCTTTTCCATAAGAGAGAGCACAAATGTGTACAGTGAATCAGAATGTGCCAAGTAAATTCCATTTGTTTTCCTCAGACTAAAATAGCAGAGAAATATTTAGAGCTCACTGTAGACTCTGGGTTAATCCAATGCCTGCATACAGGTTTATTGGCCAAGCCACTTTGGTTCTCCTGGATACCAGAAGACCCTTGAGTCTACTCCCTTTCCAGTCAAGAATATCTAGAAAGGCATCATGATGTCATTTCACAGTTCATGGAAAGAAATGTGTTTTCCTCCTCAGGTACAGTCCAAATAACCAACTATACCTGATGTCAAAATTTAACTACAGGTGTGACAAAACCAGCTAGTCTCAAAGGCAAGAACACCTTAAATCTGTTTCCAATTCCTGTTCAGACTTCACACACACATTTTTCATTTTCCTATGCGGAGTAAGATGCCACAGGAAAAATAAGTGTCCCTCGCACCCTAATTGAATTTAGGAATTGGAAGCTTGCCACATTTACATTTGCACTAAGAGAAGTAACAGCAAGATAACATCTAGCATGTTTGAGCAATTTTGGGAGATGCAGTAGGTAAGCAGATCTTCGGACTTTGGTCAGACATGAGAGTCTGGGAGCATACGATCATGTTTTGAAGCTGAAGGTTTTGACTTTCATTCCCCACTGTTGGTAAGATACTGCTTTATGACAGACAATGTGTTAGAAAAGGCAACTCTTCGATACCTGTAGGGACTACAGGGACACAGAGAGTAGCATATCAGGTCAAGTGACCTGATCTCTCCCTTTCTGGAGCGATGAATGGGATCGCAGCCCTTGTTTTGGGATAGGCTCAAGGCTCTGCAGTCCATTTCCCAAAAGTTACCACAATTCAGCCTGAGAAAAAGCTCAGAGACATCACCCAGGCGCTCCTACTCTGGCCCAAAACACAAAGCAGACCAATGCAGTTCCTTTGTGTGCTGCCACAGTTTCTAGCACTGTGCAAGAAAAGAACATACCCCATCTCCGTTCACTTACAGAAACAACAGAAATCACTACAAACAACAATGACAAGATGCCCCAAACTACCAAGGAACATAGATACACAGATAATTAAAACCTAACGTCCTCTACCTAACACCCACCTTTTGTCAAAACAAACATTGACATATTTTTTCTGAGCTTGCAGCCTCATCCAAGACACTGACTGGGAGAATACAGAAAAATGCCTGAAATAAGTTTCCTTCAAAAACAAAAATCCTATTAACACTCATGAAAAATGGCCAATAGACAACCAAAATCAGAGCCCAGTAGCTATATCACGTGCTTTCTTGGATAAGCCCATAAGAATAAGGGCAATATTACAGATATCATTAAAAGCAGAGTGCGAGGCACTCTGGCCCCTGGCCAACAGCACAACTCAGTGACAGGGTACACTTACTGTGGAACAATTAAGTTAAGTTTTATGGAGGACTGCCCCAGAGTGATGCCTTTCCCACCCAAAGAAGACACAGAGAATATACAACAGCTACACTAACTCTAGGGAAAGTGACACTGTGCTAATGTGTTTTGCTGAATTCAAATGGAATGGCAGGATAAATCTGCTGAAAGAAAACTTATTCTACTCCACGCTGATAAGGGCTTAGTGATTTAAATGCTCAGGTCTTGAATTGCTTGTTTGAAAATAAGCTGGGGAAGCTGTGATTTACAGAGATCCCAAAACTTGCCTGTTTGGGCTTTGATTTTTTGTTTTAGTGGTTTGCTATTTTGGGTTGGGTTTTTTTGGGGGGGGGTTTGGGGGGTTTTTTTTGGCTGTTGCTTTTTTCAGGGATGTTTTGTTTTGTTTTGTTAAAGCTAGTAGGAAGTTAGTTTTATTAGTTATGATAAAAAAAAGAAAAAGGCTGAAACATTATATCTGATACTATGTGACTGGGTTTTTTTGTTTGTTTCTTTGATTGTGTGTATCTCTTGCCTCCAGAACGATCATAGCCATACCTTATACTTTACACAGCCTTGTCTTGCAACCTAATATTTATGGCATTTATATCCTAACCTTTTATACCAGCAACTGTTGAGCTATCTCTTTGCTCTTTACTTGATTGTATTACATGCAGTGAGAATGGGGTGGATCCCAGAGGTATTATAGGCTCAGTAAAAAAAAAATAAAAATCACAGCTTTTTATTTATCATAGGTCTCATTTCACATCTCATGTCATGTGCAATGATTTGTGTATTATTTTTTTGATTCAAAACTGATTAAGGTCAATCCACTGATGTTCTTCCTCGCCACCAGATAATTACAGTCTAATGGGTCTGAGACACAGAGCATATCTTCTAAGTACATTGATGTTCTTCACAGGTAGAAATGGTTTGTATGAGGGTAGTGCTCTTGGAACCAGGCACCACTGCACACATAGGACAGGATATCACCTGGGGGAAGGTGGAAAGAAGCAGGTAGCTATTCATTAGACCAGGTGTGTTATCAATCAGCATCTCTCACAACACCTCTACTAGAGACACAAGGTTTCAGGAAGACTCCGCTGCACCTCCTGAAAGGACCTGGTCATTGAAACTTTAGCTTTGCACTGTTGCGACTCAGAATGCTACCTTCCTTCTGCTTGATGTGTCACAGTCATCACATGGAAGACAGCAAAGTGGCCAAAGAGATGCTCTGAAAAGTACGAATACTTTGGTAGAATGACCTTGCTTATCAACAGAATTTAATAGACAGACTGTAACTGCCTGATTCCAAATGCCACTTATACAAGCAGTAATGGGAAAGAAATGGGATCTAACAGCCTCGTAAGATTACATATGCACATAAGGCTTGGCATGAGAGATAACTCAGTAGGGTTTTCTTTCTAAACTACATATGAACTTTAATTAAGCAAATTAAAATCTTAAATCTAAGCTTCTCTAAGAGCAAACTGGGAAATGGTTGACATGAGGACCCACCAATAGAGTCATTGTTGCTAAGGCATTAGCAGACAAAGCACTGGTGACTGAGGGTGTCATCATAAAACATTTCTTAAAGCCACTTGCACAATGAAAGCACTAGTTAGTGTTTTATAGAGTTTGCTTTTCTCCCTGCTCTTATGAATCGCTGAATGGTTCCCACTTCAGGAAGCCATTCCAAAATGGTTTACTCTTCCGAGTAAAGCCAGGCTACCACCACGACAATTTTCTTCCTTCTGTATTGCTCTTTTTTTCTCTTCTTCCTTTTCACTCATTGCTTTACCTCTTGTTATATGAAAATCACATTTTATGTTTTATTATTATAGACATTACCTTGGAAAACTGCTAGATGGTGCTAGAATATATACATATACAATACTATGCTAGTACAATGGTTTAGGCTACAATCCTCATCCCTAGATTTAGTCTTCTGATGCAATCGCCTTGTGATTGCTTGTTGTATATAAGCCAGAAAGCTGTGTCCAGGATAGCTGAGTCTTACTTCCTCATACACGGGCAGGGGGGAAGTGCACACAAAGACTCAGCTGTAATCATCTCAGGGCCCAGCTCAAGGAGATGAGCTGACCCATATGCTACCCAGTGAGAGTCTGCAGGTCACAATTCTACACACACATAAAGCAAGCATGCAACAGTATGAATTCTATATTCCTAAGTGCAACCCACCCTGCATAAAAAGAACATCTTCCAGACACCAGTGTGTTCTTTCTCAAAGCAAATATTCTTGGAAGAAAAAAGAAAAAAAAAAAGAGGAGGAAGCAGGAGAAGGGAAAAAACCCAAACAAACAACAAAACAGAAAAAATCTGCTTCGAAGCAGGTCTATAGCAAAAGAGAATTTTGACAACAGATGGCCAGCTTGTCTGCAACTCATGTTACCACTTTAGCTGATGTTAGTGACTCTGGAGTGGTTTGTGTGGGGAAGTTTAAACATGATATATCATAAATGTATGTGATTACAAATGAGAGATGCAGTTAAAAATAACTACCATAACATACAGAGGAACACAGAGGGTCACTCTGGAGCAATTGGGATTACACAGTACAGACTTTATCCATAATCTACTAGAGCTTTTATATTAAACTAAACTAAACTAGACATTTAAAAATGGTATTATTATACTTGATTCTTAACACTAATGGGTAAGCATGTGGACTCTGAGGGAAAAGAAAGCCTCAAGCAGACTAAGCCTAGCTTTAATTACTGTTAATCTGCAGAGACATTCACATCAGAAATATCACCCTGGCATTTTCCTGTTTACCAGCTGCAGATCAAGCTCTGTAACATTTAATCTTTGTAAGTACTTGCCCTTTGAAAACCTTGCTTTCCCTCATCTTTCTCTCAACAAATCACCTCCTCTGCTCATACTGCACAGCAGTTTCCGCCCAGCCTCTCCCTGACTAGTCCCCCACAAAGATACCTGGGGAGCTCTCCTTCCTAACCCCTCTCCCTGCTTTGTAGCTTTTCCTTCCTGGGGTCCTACACCAGTGTTGAGGATATCAGCTTTACCCTGACAAACCAGAACCCTGGGAGGCTGGGGCAGTCACGGACACACTCCTAGTGGTGAGCACTGTGTCTGGAAAAACAACAAGAATTTGCCCAACAGAATTGTATAACTGTCTTTAAAGACAAAGTGCAGTGCCCAAAGAGCTGTTGAGATCAAAACAACGTGTGGACCAGCCTAGAAGCACAAAAGCCAGTCCAGGAGATCTAGAGCTACCTTGTTCCTAGATAAAGGCAAAGTTAGCACCACCTTGCTTTAACAGACCTACACTTCATCAGATGGCGAGCACCAATGACCACACTAGAACAATGTCTGTCCTTTAGGCTAGCAACATCTGAGATGGCTAATACCTCTTCACATTCAATTTTGCCAAGATACTGTATCCAGTAAGTTTTAGGATAAATTGATTTTTTTTTTTCAGCTTATGTATGGGAGAATCACACAAATATGAGTTGTTCAACAGAAAATTTCAGAGCACCAGGAGCCCCTGAATTTTTTCAGAATAAAAAGTAAATAAGAACAGAAATGATAAAGCTAATTCACTTCTTAGAAATAACAGTCTTGTTTAGTTGTGCAAGATTAATCCCTTTCCTCCAGGAAAGTAAGCCTGTCATCACATGCATCCTATCTCTTATGCTCTTTCAGACCCATAGGTAACTGGACCTACCTCCAGAAGAATGCTAGAAGTTTCGGTTATGCTTCATGCTTTCCAAGACCAAAATTACACAGAACCATTTCCCTTGACCTCTCCTTTTCCAACACGCTATTTCTACATTGTTGAAGAAACCACGTATAATCATGGTAAAAACATCTATTAATACCTATTTCTATAGGTATTTCAACTTGAGATTTTTAGTAAGGCTGTGTGACATTTCCAAGGAAGAAAATCACTGGCACTGGATTTATCAACTTCTTTTTGTACTTTCAACATGAAGCATAAGAGAAGATTTTAATTTCCTTGGGAAAAGAAATAAAAATTACTGTTGCCCTGTTGCTACTCAAGACTGAGGTGAGCATTTGTTCTTTGCACTAAACAACAACAACAAAAAACCTGAATGGGGAGAAAAAGCCCATAAGATTAGCACATTTTATCAAAAAAACCCACAATTGCCAACAGAACTTCTGATCAAAAAGCATCTCAAGAGTATAAGACCCTTATTAGCTTTATTGACACTGTGACATTATTATTATCTGCAAAAACACCAATTAAGAAAGATTTTAATTATTTTTCCTCTGTAAAAAAAAGTAAAATCCATTTGTTCAAACAAGTCAAATTGAGGTTTCGGGTCTTTCTTTAACAAAGCATTCAAGCACATTTCCAACTACTGCTCTTTACCTATAATTGGTTTTGTATCAGCCCGTATCAGGCAATGTCTGTTTCCCATAGATACTTTTTAGATAAATGGCTGTACCCTGAAAAGGAAGCTCCTTTTAAATACAGCAGAGAGCACTGAAGTACCAACAAAATGTCCAAATTCTGAGAAGTGCAGCCTCGGGATCATCAACAGAACTTTCCAGAGACTATGAATCCTCAGGCCACACAGCTAATGAAATCAGCATTTTATTATCTGCTTTTCCAAATCAACAACGAAATCACAGCAGAAGTAGTTCAGGTGGCAGCTAGTAGAAGAAAATCGAGCTCATTTGGCACTCATCAAATGAAGACTCCATTATTCCCAAAACAGTCTTCATATAAGGTTAATTCAGCATTAATGTCAACACATTCATATTTCACTCTTTTTGGTCAATTCTGCCCGATACATATCACTACCTCAACATCAGCTAAGCACAGCTTCTCTTGCCCCCACATATCTGTGCCCCCTGTGGCTATGCTTTTTTCCAGGTGATTAAAAATGAAGTAAAAAAATTAATTTTGCCACAGCTGAGTCTCTTTGTCCTGCTTCAGTCTATTCCTCCTTGTAGTTTCTCTTAGTAAAAGCGTAACATGGATTAAACAGCAGTACTAGGCTGTAAACATTATGCTCTGCTAGGCCCTACCTTTACGCTGAGGCTCTGCTGGCTCAGAAGCTGACAGAGAAGACAGGGTACTTGCTTCATTGCACAAAGCAGCTCTCTCCACAAAGCTCTCCAGAACCCCATCGTGAGCTGGGAGATGCTGACTTGCAGGGAGCAGAGAACTGGCTATATCATGTGGCACCAGGAGTCCGTGCTTAAATGAAGCTGTCCTATCAAGAATGCTTCCCCCAGGAGTGCTGGAGCTCATCAGAGGCTGGCATGGCCCAGTGCAAAGCAGTAGTTTCCTTGTCTGAACAAACACATCAGGAGTCTTGCTGAGTTTGGAACTCTTTCCCCGTCCCATTTTTAACACTAACTTCCCACTCTCTTTTCCAGACCAGGCAAAGCAACTTGTTTTCTCAGGTCACCACCCTCTAAATCCTACCGCTCCACAGCCTCGGCAGACCCATTGGTAAGAATTACTTACCACTGGGCAATACGCAACCGTGTGTATTTCAAGTATCTGACAAAAGCTGAAATACTCAAACATGAATTTTGGCTCTCTTTTGTTCTCCTGCATGGAAACAGCATGTATTTTTCCCCACTGACACTGACAGTAGTGAAAAGACTAGGCAAGAAAGAACGTCATGTATTTTGACTAAAATTGTCTTACTCCAGTGCTCTAGCCGCAAATGTGCTTATTGCCTTATGGCTAAACCTTACCTTGCTGACAAAAGTTTCCATAACAGCCATAGGATACACAACAGGAGGCATATGGTCTGAATGGTAGCAGGGTTACTGAAAGGCCAAATCATCTCCTTCAAGTACCGACTTGGAAACAAAAGTCTGAACTGCAGGGGGAATGCTGAAAAGGTGGAGAATCTGTGGGAGTAAGTATCCAAGGCTTGGAGGACATGCAGAGAGGTAACAGGGATATAGATACTGAGAGGAAGGGAAAGCTGAAAGCCGCTCACAGTGACAAGGAATCATCTCCCTTGCACAGGAGAGAGATCCCACAGGGACTACCTGGGCTAGCCCAAGAGGACAGGCCTGAATTACTCTAGGTGTCCTTACCCTGACAAGGAGAAGTGGTGCCTGGAGGCACACAGGCAGTAACCAGGATAGCTGTAGACTGGAGAGAGGCCCCAACCCAGATGTATGCAGTCCTCTGGGCCTGTGCGGTTTGAGCCTTTTAGTTCTCTGGCAGGGAGGTATCACACAGTACTGGCATTGGCTTAGTTCAGATGTGTCACATCAGGGTTACCAAAGAAAAGCACTAACTTAACGTAATGACCCCCTGCCAATACACACACACCTATTCCCTCTCACTTGGGAAAGGTAAGAGAACTCATCAATACAGAAATTAATTTAACAGTAACCTTGAGAGAGTTAGGGAAATTCCTTTGCTTGCCTAATGACTACAGAGGGACTTTTTGTACTGGGATTTCACATAATCTAACTGTTTGCTATTTAAACAAAAAATAATCTTATAGAGCCTGAAAATACCTCAGACTGAGTCCCCTTGCAATTACAAAAATGATTGTGTTTGAATAGCTGGCTTTCTCCTTCACTGCTCTGCTTCACTCCACTCTGGTAACTTCTACAGGGAAATCATCTTTAGGACATCATGGTTAGCTGCTCCAGGAGTTATTGGATTGTCAAAAACTCAGTATATCAGCCTTACTGCTAGTACTAGAAAGGGCAGAAGAGAAATGGACTATTGCAAAGAAGGGCAGCTGTTTAGATACCTTTGAGAGCCCTTATGCGTGCCAGAAAATTCTCCTTCTATCAGCACTCATAACAAGTAGTCACTTCACCTTTGTTTCACACAATCAAATTCCGTGATTTATTGGGTTGCCACTGTAGAAATTAAGGAAGTAATGTAGGAAATAATAATTTACACTGGCACGTCTGCAATCCCAAGTTCTCAACATGTTCTACTATTGTTAATGAAAAATATGCAAAAGACAATGGGTTATGTGTTTAAATATGATTAATGTTACAGCCCTTCCCAGTACAAAAATATCATGGAGGGAGGATGACGCTATCAAAACTGAACAGAGAACAGAGAATGCCTGCAGTAACAGAATGCACTTCTCTTGTTTTACAGATGTTACTTGCTCAGTTTCACTTTAAACAGGAGCAAAAGGTATGCTGCTGTTATAATTTCATGCAAGCTTGCAAAGTTGAGTGTCCTTATAAAAAGAGCAATTATACACACAGTTTAAGCATGAAGCAGCACAATAATTAAATGAGTAATTACCTTCCCACTTTTAAGCTGTCATGCAATTAAACTTAATTAAACATTCTCTATACTTCACTAATCTTATACAAACAGAAGAAGGGAAGAAGGGTGTGGTAAAGAAAGGGCATTTGGCAGAAGGTTGAGCCTATTATTCTGCCTACAATAAAATATAACACTATACAGTCAGCACTAGATTCCCATGTAATTGCCTTGTTCCTAGTCAGAATATAACCTGGCCTGAGCTGCAAGACAAACAATAGACTGAGACAATACAATACCATTTAATTTTATGTAGCATTCTTACATGTAAGATTGCAAAATGCTCTTCAGAAGAGACAATTTCAAGGAAAGGAAAATGCTGGCATTTTAGAGCAGAAGGAGTAGAGAAATCCATACAGAAAGGCCAGTGCAAATGTAAAACAAAACCTTTAATATAAACACAAGTCCAAGGTTTCTCTTTTCCCCAGCAGAGGAACATTTGCAGAGATGCAACAAAGGAAGGGCCAAAATAAGACAGGGGAATTTTGTTGTCAGGGAGACAAGACAGTTATGCTGCAAGAACAATTGCGAAGTTGCTCCTGTCCTGTTAAGTGATAAAATTAAGACAAAAATAAATCCTCTGAAGTAACAAGAATTCTGTCTTCCATTACTCCTTAAGGCAAAGGTCAAAAAAGGCACATCTAGAAGCAAAGCCTGCAAATATAATGTTTGTCAACTCTAGGTGTCCTCAGATTCTGGCCCACTCTCATAGCTACATGTGTGCACACCTCTTTCCTTCTTCTCTTCTACCGAGCCCTGTTTCCGAGTGCTACAGAAGCAATTTGAGTACATCTCAGCAAAATGTAGCTGGGAACATCAGTTTTGTCATTTTCCACCCTCATTTCTTCCAGCATCCAGAGCAGTTCCACAGAAATGAAACCTGTCATTGATATTAGCAGAGGGGACTTAAAGATGGGTTGAGCCTATCAGCACAATGATGGGACAAAAGCAGGATGCTCGAAGATAAATCCTGTCGTCAAACAATGTTAGATGTTGTTATGAAAATGACGGGGGGGGGGGGGGGGGGG
>JAVJGG010000094.1:10117303-10129468 GCA_035590195.1 Aviceda cuculoides | reverse complement strand
GGTGTTATCAACAGTCTTCCCATACTGAACTCAAAACACAGCGCTGGACCAGCTACTAGGAAGACAATTAACTCTATCCCAGCCGAAACCAGGACAATAGGTTAAACAGAGCAGAGCTTGGGAAACCTCTCTTCATTTCGAAAGCTGCTAATGAATTCCTAGTCTCTGTTTCCTATCTTTAGCCTGTTATAAATCCATAAAATTACCTTCCTTCTTATCCCATGGCAACTTTTCTGTAAAAATTTGTAGTGAGAGATTTTATCAAAAGCTTTTTGAAAACAAAAGAAAAATTTAATAATTCTATTATGCTTTACTGCTTTCTTGTTGTTTCCTCAAATATTTAACAGAAGCCTAAGACTTTGCAGAAGCAACGTTGAGTTTTTACGGGCATGTATTTATTCATGTCTTTTAATCCTTTTCTAATTATATCTTACACAGTTTGCCAATGACCAAAGCTTTTTTACTCAATAGTTCACTACATCATCTTGTAATGCTGCTTAAGATCTTTTGCCATCTTCCATTTCTCTCATGTGGTACATTCCACCTATGAGACATGAAATAAAATCATATTTAATCACATTGCAACTTTAACCTAACAACATTAAATGGCTTTGGGATTCAAAAGAAATATTCAGTTTACATTGTTCTCTAGGCAGAAAAAATGGGAAAAATATTTATCTATTCAGCAAAGTAGTTACACATCGCTCTTTTGAGGATATCATCTGAGGATATCATATGTGAGAAATACATAACATTATCTAACATAACTATTTTATAAATGTCCATACTCTTACAGTTCAAGACTGAACAAGGTGTGTTTAATATGTACGTAAAGATGCTCTGTATCTTTTTCAGGAGGGGTTTTATTGTCTATATTTTCAGATGACAGATTAAAAACTATTTCCGTAGTTACAGTATTTTTGGTTGACGAACCTCATGTAACTTTTTATTTTTATTTCAAATTCAGTAGTGATATTATTTCTTACACTAATTGAGACCTATAATGTATTACACAAGGGTGTTCACACAGGATAATTTGAAGGACCTAACGTGTAGTAAATATACACAGCAGATTAGTGCACACTAGTATCCTCAAGTTAGACAAACAATCTGAGGTAAAATACAGAAGCCAACAATTTCTGTTTTCTAAATTTCAAATATGTGTTGAATAAGTCTTTTGTTTCATTACCACAAAAGCTCTTGACTTTGTTCTTCTCTATGACTATCTTTTCAGTTTATGGTCTTCATTTTATTATTTCTAATAAATCAGAGAAGAGCCTGACTCATTGTCATGGTTTAACCTCAGCCAGCAACTGACCACCACACAGTCGCTCACTTACTCTCCTGCTCTGGGATAGGGGAATGAATGAGAAGTGTGAAAATGAGAAAACTTGTGGGCTGAGATAAATACAGTTTAATAGGTAAAGTAAAAGCTGTGCACACAAGCAAAGCAAACCAAGGAATTCATTCACCACTTCCCATGGGCAGGCAGGTGTTCAGCCTTCTCCAGGAAAGCAGGGCTCCGTCATGTGTAACGATTACTTGGGAAGACGAACGCCATCACTCCAAATGTCCCCACTTCCTTCTTCTCCCCCCATGCTTGAGCATGGCATCATACGGTCTGGAATACCCCTTGGGTCACCTGGGGTCAGCTGTCCCGGCTGTGTCCCCTCCCAACTCCTTGTGCCCCCCCAGCCTCCTCGCTGGTGGGGTGGGGTGAGGAGCAGAAGAGGCCTGGGCTCTGTGTCAGCCCTGCTCAGTGAGAACTGAAACATCCCTGTGTTGTAGAGACTGTTTTCAGCACAAATCCAAAACATAGCCCCACACTAGCTACTATGAAGAAAATTAACTCTACCCCAGCCAAAACCAGCACAAGTGCTCTTGTTTTTATATATTGTGCTTTTAATTTCTCCAAAGTGCCTTCCTGTATCATCTATTAGGCTGTAAAATGTTGTTTTGAACATGGTAAGGATCTCTCCCTGCCACACTGTCTCATATTGCACCTAAACCTTCAGTCCCTCAAGCCCATGTCTTGCTGGGGCACTCCCTCCAATCCTTTAGACATAGCTCTAGGTGCAGAATTTCTTATAAGTCTTGGCAGAATCTCCCACACAGTCCCATTTCCAAAGCTACGAAAGTAGCGTTAAGCTCTCACACACACTCCTGCAAACCCAGAATTCCCTTGCAGCAGTTCCCTACCATGATCAGACTACAGTAAGAGACAGAAAGCCAACCTCAGGCACAGAGCAGCTTAAGAGCCAAAAAAACCTCACAAAGCAAACGGGCCACTGCTGAATGTGTGTTAGATGCCCACGTGCTTTAACAGTACATGCAAGCTGAAAGCTGTTTCAAGAAAGACACAACAAAGAAGTGCTGGAGGCAACTCAAGGCAAGGAAAGAGAATATTTTGGGAAGCTTCCAACAAAAAGCTGTAGACAAGCAAAACTCCCTTCTACCTCCTGTGACCACTGGGATGTTAAGTGACTGTTCTCTCCACCTGCCGTAGGAGTGTGGGCATCTGTGGACAATGAGTACTCATTAACGTCGATTCATTAACTTGGAATTAAGGACATTGTTCATCACAGCAGCATAAATGCTGAAGCGTGAGAGAAATTGCACATTAGGCAGCATTTGCACTGATCAAAAAGACAGGTTTAAGCTGCAAACAACTGTCCATGAAAGGATTGGCACAGGTCACAGGTCGAAGCAGCAGATGGACCCAGGCCTCAGAGCAAAGCAGATTCATTACTGACCCCGGCTCAGTTCTTAAATCACTTAAGACAGTAATCTAAAGGTGGTAAGTTTGGTTTATCACAGTCCTAATCCTCTAAGGCAGCCACTCCATAGTTAAGATTTAAATTCAAGGGAATAGTCCAAAAAGCTATTAAGGCTTTTTTTTCAGTTGGCAGCTTTTCACAATCTAAAATTAATTAGCAAGCCTGGATCCCTAAGCATAATTTGGTCAGTTTCATTTACAGAAACAAAACTCAGGGAAAACAGAGAGCACTGGTTGAAGAATAGTAAAATAACCTCTGGAGAAGGGAAAGTAGACCCATGCATCTGAGGCCATTTCAGAGATGTGTCTGACAATGCCCATATGTGCTGTCAGCCCTGACACACAGTTCAGCCATGGCAGTGTTGGCAGCAGCTAAAAGCATGGCAACAGGTATTTCCTGGACTGGAGAACAGCCAATTTTTGCCACAGTCAGTATCTTCCAGCACTAAACAGCAGAGGCAAATTAGAAGCATATGTATGCAGCTCACACGGAAAGTAAGTTATAACTATTGCTCCACAGGGTGACGCAGTGATAAT
Source organism: Aviceda cuculoides (assembly GCA_035590195.1). Classification (NCBI taxonomy): domain Eukaryota; kingdom Metazoa; phylum Chordata; class Aves; order Accipitriformes; family Accipitridae; genus Aviceda; species Aviceda cuculoides. The sequence continues at coordinate 10,126,155 of JAVJGG010000094.1, read as the reverse complement.
GGCAGAGTTGTAAAGCCCTGACCTCTTTGGCTGGTTGGGTGCTCAGCTCCAAGTCCCTCAACTGCCTCCCGTGGAGACTGAATAACAATTTCTTCTTGTGAATGGAAGAGCACGTGAGCAGCAGCTTACTGTTAAGGGGCGATTAGTTGAATACTAAAAATTAACATTTCCTATTTTGACACTTTGACCTTGTTCAGGCATATTACTTTGACACATTATTAAATCTCCATCTTGTTTGTACCTGCAGTCAAGCTTCATGAAACCTAAGAACAACAGCAACACATTTTTTTCTTTTAAGAAAAGTGCATGGCTGATAGACTAAATAAAGCTACTATCTTCTGTCTTATCATTCTTTATAAAAGTCCTCCTCATGATTTCAGAATGGCAACAAGTATACAACATAGTCCACTAGTAATATATCTGAAAATGTCTGAGTTGTGGTCCAGAAATACTGCTGACTTTATATCTGGTAGTAACTAAAGTGCTTCAGCATCTTCCTCCCTTAATTGTCCCCCTCTTTGAGAGAATATAACAACTTACTTCCATTAAGTTCTGTGAAGTCCATGAACAGAACAAACTGTATACACATAAAAATACACCATCGAGATGGAATAAGCTTCTAGCACTTGTTTTTAATCCATGGCTGAGAAAAATAACAAAATCAAACACAGACATCACTGGAAGCACCCGAGTATTCAAAATCCAAAAGAAAATCAGTGAGTAGCTTTCAGACATGAGAAGGTCATACAGTGTCAATCACAAGATTTGAACTGTCAAAATGGAACTGACCATTGATGAATCGCACACAAACATGAGAAGATTTGTAATATCAAGCACTGGGAAAATCCTATAAACATTTACTAGCACTTTGCAGACTGCTTTGGTTACCTTATGGTGATAAGTACACCTCACCTCACACAGGTTTAACTTAGTTATATTGAAATTAAAATGTCGAAACAGCCTCTGAAATAGATGTCTATTAACTGTTTCAGTAGTCTAATTAGGATTGCAAAATGAGGCATACATCACAATGCAATGTTTTAGTCAGCTAAAAGCAGTAGCTGGCTGAAACAGATGGCGTTACTTTTTTTTAACAACTTGGAGAGAAAAACCATAGGAAACATTTCAACCTGGAATTTTAAGGTAATTCTTTTAAAAACACTTAGCAAATTAAAATATTTAGAGACACAAATTCTTCAATTAAGTCATCTGTCTTACTCGACCCTTTCACATAAAATCCTAGTGGATCTATTCAAGTGCTGCTGCAATCAAGTTACTCCGTTCTAATGAGGTACGGATTTAGCCTGTAAACGTTCTTCCGCTTAGAAAGCTTCTCTTCCAGCTTATACCAAGAAACAGTCTCTGCCATTCATCCAGTAGCTAAGGTCTCTCTGGTTCACTTCATATTTGGCTAAGACACTTTTCAGTTAGAAAAACAAGCTGAAAGGAAATCCATATTCAGTTGTTTTCAAAAGTGGAGATCAAAGATTGCCCAACAAGTGGTTGCTAGGACTACGTCTACCTGCATAAACTTGTGTCATGCAACCTCTTCCCACAGCGATTGCACCAATGTTGGCCCTGCAAATTTGCTATTTTCAGCACCACAATGAATGATGGCCATGCTAATACATTAGTACCACAGAGGCGCTTAAGGAAAGGCTCAGTAGACAGGCAGTTTGTGTACTAAACACACTGTCACATTTGCTCCTACTGTGCACAGACACAATCCTGGAACACCACATACCTGGAATTTAACTTCCCTTGACCTTTTCAGGTTTTCAAGTTCAGGATTTAGCTGCTTGGCTCCATTAGGAACAGCAAGAAGTGAGCAATTAAAATCCCTAAAAAGGCTTTGGAAGCTACATGCGAAATGTTCCAGTGCCTCTCTGCAATTCAGCAACTGGCAAGAGGGAGGGGAGCCTGAGGCATGGGGGAGCAGTTAGAGCAGGAAAGGGGACAGGAGGAATACAAAAGCAAAGTTTGGCTGTCACCCAGCAGCTCAAAAAAAGACCCTGAGGAAGAGTCTGGCAGCTCCCCTTCATGCTTCATTACACAGGGCAGTATTCTTCTGCTAAGCTTCCCAGATGTGGGAAAAGGTATTGAAACTTCCAAAGCAGCAGTTTATTCTGTTCTTCAAAGACAGATTGATTTGGGGTTTTTGCCAGCTTTTTGCCCACCGCATCATGCATTTTTACACTTGGCCTGTGAAACTGCCTAAGCAGCTGCCAAAAGAGGGTGGATCTTCCAAACATCTCTGGCAGCAAATCAGCAGCTGGAAGTCCTGCAATGCATGTCTTGGCTAAGACCATTCTGGGATCTTGCTTCAGTGCCACTTAAGAGCTTCCAAGACAACACTTTTTAAATCCCAGAGAAGTGACATGCCATTTTAACAAGGTTGTTATTTCAGATATAGACATGCCTGTATGCTCCTGGGCAATGCCTACCTTCTTCCTCTCATTGCCTTGGAGCCTCATTTGTCTCTGGTCAGTACAGTTCAATTATTTTCTTAACCTGTTTGTAGATCAATTCTCCTCATTGATGTAGACTTCTGGGTGCTGAGAACAAACTTTAAAAATTTGCATTGAAGGACAAATTCAGGTTCATTGTTACAGAAGCAGGTTCCTGGAAAGATCATAACAGAGGTCTCACCATGGCCACTCCGGCAAAGATGGTTGGTTATTTTATCAGTTGTTCAAGGACCTGCTGAGAAGGCCAGTAATGATTCCCAACAACACAGAAGCAATTTGAACCAGCAAGCTACAGGTCCTACAGACATGAGGAATTTGTTTGCCTCCGTTGCAAGAAATGAAGAAAACCACCAAAATATGCAAAATGAGACACAAGTTTCATGGTCATTTTATAGCAAAAAAACTCTTAGGTTTTTGTTTTGTTTTTCTGGTTTTGCTTTTGTTTTTGTTTTTTACAGTGATTTCTAAAGTCTAGTTCAATCATGAGTGGAAAGGGACAGACATCTTCAATGGCAAAGAAATTCTGCGATTTTCTGCCAACCTTGTCAGCAGAATTGTAACAGGTGTTTGAAAGCAAATAATCACTCTGAGGTATGACAGACACTATGGACCTGTAGGAGCGATTTAATCACAGCAGCAACAGTTTAAAATACATCTGCATTTCTGATTCAAATGGCAAGTATTCTGTCTAAATGAAGGTCAGTGGCACAGTAATCAACAAAAACTGCTAATGGCAACAAGTCTGGCCTCCTCTGAAAGACCAGTTCAAACTACTCCACTCTCGTTGAAGAGGACTGGACAGGAAGAGACTATCCAAACCACAAACAGAAAGAGGTCTGACAGAGCACATTCTCCTAGCCATACAACAGAGAACATGTGCCTCTAAAAGATATACATAGGTCATGATTAGTAACCTCAAAAAGCATTTTCACTTCAATACTTTTATCACAAAAAAGTAAACATTTGTGTGCTTTATGAAAAGAAGGAGGATCTCTGGTTAATGCAATTACTGTCCCTGTGAAAGAACAGATTTGCCTGAAGAACAGGAAATGATCTTATACCTGTTGACATAACGGCTATGCAAGCCAAAGAAGTACAGTATTAGAGTTTTGCTTAGAGTACAGATAAAGGAAACCCAGTCAAAAAGGGGAGAATTAGAGATCTAAGACATAAGCAGCATTGCCTCAATAAACATACAAAGCACCCATTTCGCCCTAATGCTACTGCTGCAGATGTCACTGATCAGAACCCGTTTATACATGATTTTGTTAAACACAAACTGTGCAACTAAAAGCAAATCCCCGTTTAAACAGGAATAAACAAAAATCGCCTCCCACTCCCACACTATTACCAGCCAGCACAATACACACAGTAACTAGACCAAGCCAGTTTATGGGACAGTCTGAGGATTTGCTGATGTATCTCATTAAGTGAGCCTGGCTCAGCACGGGCTGATGGGCTGTAGGTAAGGAATGATTCCCCCCATCACTTCCCCAGGTATCAGATGACAGTAATTTTCCTTCGCAGTGCAGTCGGCTACTCACAAAGAAATGGAAGGTGTAGGGCACTTGTAAGCTACATTTGATCTCTCTCCAGGTTTACTATTGCACAGCCTTTTCTGCAAAAGTCAGGGAGGAGCAGCATCTGGAATTTCTGTCCCCCGCGATGACTAACCATAGTAGCTGCTCCTCCCCGTTTGTAGCTCCTGCAAATATTGCAAGACAAGGGACGACACAATGTTCTGCTCAATCTTTGGCTTTTGTCCAATGCACATGCACCAGTGCTGACCAGGGGACATGGCCAGGGGACTAAAAGACAGTAGGTGTACCTGCTTGTTAGTGTATTATCAGTTTTCAGCATAAAAATTCTACTGACTAGTAGAGGCCAACCAACAATTACCTGGTCACCTGCCAGTTAAGCTGCTGCTGAAGATATAGGTAGAAACAGGTATTCCTAAAGAGAATTTCACTCCACATATTATTCCAATTCACAGTCAAATCAGTATCTTGCTTGATGTTCCTGCTAGTTTTTCTTAGTTTCAGCATCCTTATGTCACTTCAAAAGCCCTTTTCTCTTTGTCTGATGATAATACCTTCCACACACTTGTACAGCTTTACCCCTGTCTCCTTTCAGTGTCACATACATTTATATCCCTTTAAGAATGCACACATGCATACACTTGCACACACTTCGGACTCCTGTCCCCTTAAATCTATTTAACCTGTATGCTTTCACAGACATAGAGTAGCTTCCCAGAAGCGCTTGGAGGATTCTGGCCCCCAGTCTCTGCTATGGCTCTCTCCTTGGAGGCCTGCTCGACTTTGTTTCCACTCTCAGAACTCCTTCCAATTTACTCACTCGCTACAATCTACCAGTGAAAAAAGGGGACTTTGGCTCTGTCTCAGATGTAAGTTCTCTCAGAGCAGGTACTTCACACAATCAGAAAAAGAGGAAGGATAACGTTGGCCAGACTGTACAGAAAAATAACTGTAGCACTGATTCTGCAACCCTCCTTATACTTGATTCTGAAGCTCCCTAACTATGTTCCAAGATGAGACCCTGGCAACAAGCTCCATAGAAAGCCCAGGAGGCAGCCAGTAATTTAATATTCTGCACAGGGGTTAAAAAGTGTGAGGTAAAAGAGACCTAAACTCTCGGTATTAAAGAAGTGCTGAATTTTGTTCAGTGAGACTAGCCTTGCACTGTCTCCACAACAGAGAAAAAAAAATGTGTGACACCACTTAACAGACTACACAGGCAACCAGCTGCAACAGCTTCCTAATTCTGAGCGTTCTGCATTGCAGTCTTAATGAGGGAAGGAAGTTACTTGGTTTATTTTTATTATTTTAGTAGGCTTTTCTCATTGCCAAGGAAATACATAAATGTACTTAAATTAAGGATTCCCTCCACAAACACATAGGTTCTTATATCACTGGAGTGGCAGTCTCAGATACTTACAGGTAAAATGAAAGATCTAGGATCATTCACCATACTTGATGAGTTCAGGTTTTCCCCCTGGTTAAACAAGGAGAGTATGTCTAATACGGTTGCAAAGCCTCACGGGTTATTCATAGGGCCATGTAAAGCTCTGACCTATGGAAGGCGTAAAAGGAAACGAGCTGCTTCACTGTGTAAATCTTCACCATCAAAACAGAGCTCAAATTGACAGGTTCTAGTTGATTTCCCTCCCCAGTTTCCATCAATTACAAGGTCTTTTAATTACTACATGCGTAAGGGGTGGAAACAACTTCGCTGCTCCTCCAAGATTGAATTACCAAGCTCATGCCAACAGTGACCCAGCTTGGCCCAGTGCAGTAGGAGCTGCTTGCTCTCACAAAATTCTGTTCACTAACACAGCCGGTCTCCAACACAGCAGCATCTTCCTGCTGCTCTCAGCCCAAGAAAACAATTACTGGTGAAAGTGGGGAGAAGATCTTCTATCTGCCTCTTCCTCTTCCCATTCAAGCAAGAGGTAGGTACAGCTGGTCACCCACACAACTAGAGCGCTGTTGATGGCAAGGAAAATCTTTGCAACTTTCTGGATGGGTGATGTTCATATTGATTCTCTTCCCCCATCTTCTCAGATTCTTTCCTTACAAGTCCCCCAAAAGGTAGGGTACAATGTTCAAAAGACTCTCAATGACTCTTGACAAGCCTGACTTTCAACAGCATGCTTTTTCCTTACTGAAATATACCCATGGTTGGTGTCTATAGTGGACTTGGGCATGAACAGAGACACTGATGGCAACTCAGCACCATGAAACCGGTTATAACTGGAACGGTGGCACACAGGAACCCATGCCATCTCCAGGTCAGCAGCCATTTTGCTATAGGTGATCAGGCCCAGAGGTCTGAGGCAGAATTAGTAGCCCTGGCAGACCCAGCTGCCATGACTCAACACACAGCCTATAAAACTGCTAAGTAGTAGAGGAGGGGGACTAACTCAGTCCACGTCAAACATAGGAATGCATCCAGAAATCAGAAACAATGCAAGTAACTTCATTTTCATCTTTACAGCATGCTCTTGCACACCCTGCACTCTGCAAGACCAGCCAACAATAACAATCCCTCAACAAAAGGCAGGGAATAATATGGATTGAAAAAGCAAGCCAACACTGCTCGGCCCCTCCGAACAGTGCATCCAGTCTGACTGCAGTTCTGTTGAGAAAATACTGCTCTGCAAACACTCAAAATGAGCTTCAGGTATCAGCTTTATGGGTCTCAAATTGCAACAGGATAAACAGCATGTACAGAAGCCACTACAGTCTATTAGGAAGGATATTGAGACCTTCTGGTACAGGAACTTCAGCAAATGCTTAGTTAGCCTGAATTTACAATCTGATCCTTCGGTTCTCTGCTCCAGAAGTGACTAGCCCTTGGCTTCTTCATACAAGCTGTGCTCATTCCGAAGTACAGCTTTTCCAAAAGACAGAAGGGAACTCAGCTGAGCACCAACTCAAAATTCTCGTCTGCTATTTTACTTACTGTTTTCTATTAATTCTTTAAAAAAAAAAATAAAATTAATGTTAGCCTCCCGCATAAGAGAGGAGAAGAACCAGCAATAAAGGCTGCTAAAATAATCATTCAGAGCTGTGAACAGAGATCAATAAATAAACTGGAGATCTGTTCAGTCACCACCTCCCAGAGCTGAGGAGAATTAAAAACCAATTAAAAACCATGCATCTGTCTCCCAATCATTCAAATGGGAAGTGAAGGACAATCATAGGGCAAAAGTTGTCAAGAGAAACCGGAAGTTCCTGGACCACCTTTTACGGCTGACCATATAGCAATTAACTTACAAATAAAATAACCCAAAAGTCACTATACTATAAAACATTGGTTCTGGTTTTACAAAGCAACTCCCCTCTCCTCATTGATCATCTCAGCACAGTTAGCATTTGATTCATGAAGCTGTGCCTCAGGTTGCCAAGAATAGAGCTGCTCCTTAATTAATAATAACGAGCACTAGCTCAGGAGCCTCACACTTATCAGACCCCAAAGGAGTACCAGCTGAAGCAGGAGTCTCAGTGGGCAACTTTTATTCTGCCAGAAGCAGAAACACAAAGAGATTAGTAAGAGATAGCATTTACAAAAATAACACCTTTTTGAGTTTTAGCAAAGCATTTGGTACCACAGCCCATGGAACTACCTGAATGCGACTGCATCCATAAGTTTAACAGCCATAAATTGGTAATAAGATATCAGACAGTAGTGAGCAAGTTTGCTGTAGCTGAGAAATAAAATGTATTTCGTTTTCTGTGGCAGAATCTTGTAGAAAGTAGGAAAAAATGAGGCCATTGCATAAGCAAATAACATGATGCAAAAACATTTACATGCAAATACAGAGTGAAAATCCATTGAACACCCACATTAGGTAGGAATTATTCTGCCTTCTGGTTTAGGACACCCAACATCAACTATATTGCATACACCAGATCACTTGTTTGCAGAATTGAATCCACTAAAGCACAGGTGGCTGATGCCGGGTCAGAATTTTGTCTCCAGCTCCATCCCCAGAGATACACCAACAAAAACTCCAAGTCTGCCACTGAGTCTGACATTCAGCGGTCTACTTGGCTCAAACAAAGTGCTGGCATCCAAACAGGGGAAAAGCGTCTTCTTTTGATCAGGGTGCTCATGTTGGTAAGCTCTTCAAGAGTCCTACTTAGCTGATGGTGAAATAAATACAAATGTCACCTGAATGACTGATGCTGTTAAAAGGAAACTGAACTGGCTTCCATGGAGCATCTGAAGCACCAGGACAAGAAAATGAAAACCATTTTCTTTTTCAGAACCAAGCAACTTCCCCCCTCCTCCCTGCCCATTTCCATTATTTAGAGGAGAACAGTAACAGCCATTTAAAAGTGCCAAGAAAGCCTTTGCACCTTTCAAACCCTGCATGAATCACGCCCACATACAGTAACACACACTGCTATTCCTTTCCAAGAATTGGGCTGTCGTAGCCTGGTTCGGTACCAGGTGTGTCAGCTGTATGTTTTAGCCTAAAAACCTCTGCACAAAGCACCGCGAGCCTTGAGACCGTGGGCCTGCAGCAGCTCTTCCAGGAAGCCCTAGGACCACCAGCAGCCCTTCACTTACAGCCCTTTCCACAGCGCAGCTGGGTTCCCCCCAAACCCTTGAGAGCCCCGAGACTCTGACTGCCGCCCTCAGAAGGGCCCCAGCACACCGCCCAGCATCTCCAAAGGCACACACACAAAATGGCGGCGGCCATTACCCACCGTTACGCCGCCGTGCAGGGAGGGCGCGCCAGGGGCCCGGCCGGCTCCCTCGGTCCTGACCTGCCCAGTGGTGGAGCCCAGCCCAGCCCAGCGGGGAGAAGCACAAGCTCTGCTGACCTGCGGGCAGCCATCCCGCCCACCCCCC
>JAVJGG010000094.1:10105350-10117225 GCA_035590195.1 Aviceda cuculoides | reverse complement strand
GCATAATGCCCATCAATGGCAATTCCCCTTCCAGAAGTCTTCAGAGATGTGGAAATTTGCACCAGAACGGTGCCGCCTTGACCTCACTCTGATGCGCAGTTCCCTCCTGGTCTAACAAGGCCTGACACGCTCCTGGGGATCACAGAAGTCTCAGGATTGCCTTGGGCAAAGCCACAGCCTCTGCAAAAGCATCAGCCCACAGACCGCCAAAAAAAAAACCTCACAGCAGCACAGAATTAAGAGAGACCCCTGGGTCGTGGGAGTGAGTTTCCTGTAATCCCTGGCACTGGTCCTGCTGGTCACACTCAGCGACACGAGATTCCTCAGGTCAATTGTGAGAGGTAGTTGTTGCAACCAACAGAAAGCCAAAGCGCTAGCGTGCACCCAACCTAAACTTAACAACTGCTGAACAGGCAAATAAGAAAGTCTGCAAGACATTCAACACCTGGGTAAACAGCCAGAGGTTTCCACGCACCTTCCGTCACGGTAGGAAGGCACCTTAGCTTTGTGCAGAAAAAAACCCGATGAAACAAACAGAACAACAAAAGAACACAAGGAACCCAACAAACCAACCAAACACGTCTGAACAAATGGTCCATTCTGGGAAATGGCCTGTTCGACCCATGGCCATTACCCCCCCCCCAAAACAAAAAAAAGCAAATAAAAAAGCCACAGCACTGCACACGGCTATCAGCAGCTGGGCCAGCTGCTATTAGATTCAGGGCTGTGTGTTTCCAGCAGAGCGCTCTCAGGTTCCCCGCCACGGCAGCAGGCTCACCTGCAGCTACTCAGAACACGGGCAATCGCCAAAGGTGTGATGAGAGATCATGCATGTTTTAACAGAGCAAATTAAAGGGAGAAAACAGAGGTGGAATCCTTATCAAACCTGCAGCTTTAAAGAGACTTACCAACAGCTCACTTAAAATAACTCAGACAGTGTACGTTTCATTTCTCTACAAAACAACCCAAACCCCAAAGCTGAGAACTAGTTATTCCCATACCTTTGACAGCACAGAGGCTGACGATATGGCTTTAGACAGCAAGGAAGCATCTCTGAGGAGCAGACTCAGGACTGAAAAGTGATTCCCTTGGTTCCACTAGGAAGAGGTTAATTCATTGTCAGTCTGCACTCTGCCGTTGAAAGGCTTGTGTCCTCTGTAGTTACACGATGAAAAGACAAACTCAGTAATGCCCACGGGTCACTATGGAAGAGAGGAACAAGGAAGTAGTTACCAATAATCAAATAAATAATTGCCAAGACCAAATGTAATCTTGGACTGACAGGAAAACAGGTAAAATAATGTGGATATGAAAAGTTGGACTAAGTAAATTGTCTGCAGATAGCTTTAAAAAAAAAAAAAAAAGGAAGGGAAAAGGTCCAGAATGCTCTAAGTTACTGGGCTGATACACTTCCATATAATTACAGGTAAAAGAAATCCACATCTGTAAACAGCTAGGGGGACTGTGGAGACGCATGGCAGCAAGAGTCTCTGTCCATATACAAAGACATCCTAAGGTGGGGGGGGTGGGGGGGAAGACAAAGGATAAAAGCAGTATGGTCATGTCTGCAGAGCTGCAGAATCTCAGCTGCTTCCCTCCTCTATTCTTCCAACTTGGACAGGAAAGAAGTCTTCCCTTCGACATCTCCAGTTCCATCTGTAGTGGAACTGGAGACGTCAAAGGAGAATCGACAGCCTCCTGGAAATGGGGTCAAAATACTTCACTAGATAGAACTGAATCTTTTCTTCCAGACCCTGCACCAGTATCACCTTGAGTACGATATAGCTGGCAAGACAGAAAATAGTAAAATGAGCCTTCTACTGCTCCATTTTCTTTTTTGTTAGAAAATACATACACATACGTACAATCATGTTTCAGCTTGGCTAGGTACCTTCTGCATCCATATGTTTCCTTTAGAAGTTCAAAAAGAATTGTCTCTGTGAGCTCTGCCCTGTTGTCTGTGATTCATTTTGCAAGGGCAGAAAAGGGAAACAGAAACAAGAGACACATACAAGCTATAACATGATGTGGTTAACAGGTGCCTAAACTAGCATCAACCCTAGCCGATTTATTTTTTGGCTACCATGCATTGTCATTCAGATAGGACAGGCATAGTTATTAACATAGTTGTTCTCCTCCTTGTCTTGAAGTTACTGCAGTCCCAGGCAAGTCTGCACTGTATTCTGCTGCATGGCAAACTTGCTGTTTGCATGATCAGTCCTTCCTCCAAGAGATTTTACAAGATTTGACGTCACAGCTTTCTCATAAGCTTCAGTAATGCAGCTTCCTTCCAGCCTGCAAGAGCTACTTGCAAACCTTTTATAATGGCATGTCAGCACTACCTTCCTGTTCTTCATGCTTAAATGGTGCATACCAATGATAACTCATATCATAGCATCTGTGGAACATAGGAGAAAAAGATGTTACTTTACAAAGAAAGACCAAAAAACTCCCTCTGCTGGATGCAGTCTGAAAAAATGAATTATTCTTCAGTGATGGTGCAAAGCACTACTATCCTAAGAAGATCACATAGATCTAGCAATAGCCACCATCTTTGCCAAGTACCATGTTGTATTTCTACAGGTATAAAGCCCTGTTTGCTTACTCTGAAAATGAACGTAAATTGTCATTTAAGAGTGATTTGTTTGCTACAGGTCAAAAGAAGAATACCAGCTTTTCAGATAAGAGGGGCCAGGAAAAAAGTACTAAAGGTACTAAGGTTCAAAGGGAAATTTTCAAACAGTTGCATTTTTTTACGCATTTTAGGGGTCATTAAGATCCTTTTCCTTGTGTACTAGAACAGAACTGCTAGAAAAAACAGTTGAGTCCAAGGTTTGTCCGAGCTACAAATCAAACACACAAGCGAGTCACAACGTAAAGCCCCAGGTCTAGTACATAATTAATTTAATTCCCTGAAAAAATTGCTTGCTTGTACTATCCTAATTCAGGGCAGTAACATCTAATTCATAAATTCTTCTAACCTTAATTCATACTCTCCCTACTTGTAGAAATGTTATCTTTAAATTAATATGATCACAACAGGCCTCATATTTCATAAAAATAAAATCTAAATAATTAAGTTTTTTCCCCAGTTTGTTCCACATCAAATATCCTTACAGGATTTCAGTGCATTCTCAGTGGTAAGCAAATTAAACCAAGTTCTCAAACATGTTCATATGTAAAAACCTCCTCCTATGCAGAATGGAAGGCTTACTGCAGCGGAGCTGCTCACTGCTATTACCTCTGCATATCAAAGTGCAAATCCTAACAAACCAACAGACAATCAAGACTGCTAGGAAATTAAATATGGTAGTACGAGCAGGCAACACAAGTGATAGTGTCCATTGCTGAAGGTCTAAGGAGGAAGTGTTACCTACTAGATACTAAATTCAAGGAACCTTACGAGTGAGTAGTTTGTTTTTTGTTTTTGTTTTTTTTTTTTTTTTTACATATGCAACAAAAGTATGCTAAAGAAATTAGGCTCATTTAAAGCACACTGAAAACTAAGGACCCAATAGCAATAGTGATTTCTGATTAATCTATGCTATATACAGGAAAGTTTATGCACAATTAGACAGGAAAGAAAATACACGTACATTCTTCTTGAGTAATTTTCCAAAGCGACCACCAGAACAGCAAACTGTTGCAGTGTAGTGAAGAGAACGCCTCTTCCCAGGCAGGCAGGCTTTTCTCTGTGGGGTACATCTGTGCACTGAAAGAGCAGTTAAAGATTTCTACAAGGGCTTGGAGTTGCAAACACATTTGCGCCTTTAGTCTTTATCTGCCATATCCCTTGTGGATTTCCGACCTGAGCAGTCAGTGAGATGAATGATAAATACAGCTGGCTGAAAAAAGACAAGCCTGTCACAGAGACCAAGAAGGGAAAACAGCTAAATTATTCCACTTCAAGTTATACAGATTCTTCAGCTGAGGTTATCAATGTATGTTTTATTTACTCCACCTCCAAACAGATGATTGCTTCTTTCCACTGAGCAATGTTGCTCCCGCTCACTGAAAATAACAAAGCAGTATTGCTCAGTTTGGGGCTGGCCCATCAAAGCAAACAGGACAGGGTGAGGACACGAATGGTCTGCATGCTAGTCAAAAAGACGTAGCCCCACCTATGCCCAGGAAGGTGTTTTGACACGCACAGAAGTTACATATACAGAAATGACAGGGTTATAAACATGCCGTCTTTCGGCTGCTTGCATTGCACTGCCCTCTGCTGTCTGCTGGAGCAGAAGTCCAGCCTTCTGCCTGTATTAAAATGGAGTGGAGGAAGGGCAAGAACAGAAGTTTCTGCTATCGAGACAAATGAAAATATGAGTTGTCTCTTAAGCTGATCTGTAGAGGGAAAGAGAGTAGATGGAACTATTTCTCCATGGGATTTTTTCCCGTCAAAGCAAGTCATCTTGCTTGCTCTTATCCACCTGCTTTCTATGCATTTACAATGAAAATAACACTTAATTCTTGTCCTTTTCTGTCAGTATAGCTCCAAGTGCTTTATTAAGAAAATGCATACTATTAGACCTTGTTATTTTCCCTGTAGACACTGCCTAAAACAGGTTTGCTAAGGCTTGTGCAACTGGTCCTCCATATAGAGCAGTTAGCACAATGTAGAGACCCATGCTCTTACAGTAACAGCTGAAAAGCCCTCCTGTAACAATTATCCTGTGACCATCAGTATATTTCTAATGCCCCTCCTCAAATTTCTTAGTTTCTTTAGTTTGTACCTACACTAGTCACATTCCAGGATAAGACTCCAGAAAACATACAAAAAACAGGTGATGCAGTGTTCTGTCAGCGGTGTAAGAGATGTGATACTGAAGGCTGAAAATAACCTCCATGACCCTTTTTCTCCTTTAAAAAAAATATGTCTGTATGAAATCAGATAATATTACATAACAGAATAATAAGTGTCAAAAATAATCCCTTGAGAAAATTAACACCCTCAAAGCAGCTCAAAAGTAAGTGTCATTAGAAGCATATTTTAAAAGAAATGCCTATTTTACATGTATAAATACAAACTACAAATACACAGTATTTTTCCAGTACGCTGCACATCCCAGGAATGTCAAACACAGAGCTTTCAACAGTCATTAATATAATACACACACATAGGCCTTAACTAACTCTTTTGAAGTAAGAAATTGAATGCACAGGAGTATTATTAGGAGAGAGGTTGTGTATCATTAAGCTTCCCTGCATGGCAATACCAAATCTGCACCAGGTTGTAAGCATATGGTTTGAACATCATATACTTTCTAGAGACATAAGTCAGATCCTGGCAGGTTCAGCTCAGCTTGACAACCTCCTGCTGCGTATCTTAGAGCAAAAACTGCTTCACTGCTACTGTTGGACACAACACCTCACGCAAAGGGCTCCCACCTGTGACGGGGGCTCCTAGGTTGCTGCCAGAGTACGAAACAATAACGCGGCAACAACCCACAGAAACTACAGAGCAGGACTTGAGAGGGTTTATAAAGCAGGACTGAACTCCGAGTTGCCTGTAGTAGTCCGAGTAACACAGAAGTTGGTTGCTCAAATCACTTTGCCAAAGGTGAGTGGAATTAAAAAAAGTGTCAATAAACTCACACCTTTATGCATAAACATAATGTGCACCTTTGGAATCCTCCAGGAAGATGGGGACACAGGCTCTTACTACCCCATGATACTGTCAGTGTACTATTTGGGATACGTATTCCCATGAGAACTTCCTTACAGGGCTTCAGAGAACTTGTCCACTGTGCTGCATTTAACTTGCATAGAGAAACTATTCTCTCTCATTTACACTTAATGAATCCCTGCAAATAACTACTGTGGAACCCTAAAAAGATGGAAATTCGCTGGATCTGGTAGTAATAAAATAGTTCCAATAAGGTTCACAAAACTTGCCTTGCAAGGAATTACATTAAATTTTTTTAAAAAAATTATTTATTTTAAATCTGAGCTCTGTATATAGCTCAGGCTTTTGAAGACTCATAAGCAGGCAAATGCAGGGAGATTAATATAATGTTCAAGAAAATAATGGAGGATTTGTTTCCTCAGGGAATTTTCATCACGCTGTCAGCATAGTATCTTGCAAGTCTTGACTTTGCTAACCCTGGTATTATTTTCATTTTATATATGAGGAAACTAAGGCACAGACATTAAAAGTAGCATGGGATAGTTAGTACAGTTTGTCAAACTGAGTAGCAACTAAAATGGAGTAAAGAATTGTAGGAATCACTGGACTTTTATATTACTAAGCACTGAAATCTATCAGACTAAATGATCCAAGTCTTTAAAGGCTCATGGGTTTTACATGCATATATGTCTGATACAGCTAAATCAGTGGTATTTACCATCCCTAGACTTATCACTGTGTGCACAAAAGCTATTCTCTACTCATGATCATAAGGAAATCAAGGAAATTTACACAGGCTGATTTCCAAGGGTGACTCTGTTTCTAACTGTAGCACCCAAGATAATGATGTATCAGATCTCTTCAGAATAATATCTAAACAATTGTTTTGATTGGAGAGGTATTATTTGAACCACATTCTGTCAGAATATGAAGCTCCATTGAAATCTAAATGTTTCTCCCAAATTGCTGCATTTCTATGGAATTTTCTGGAGAAAAAAAAAAAAAAAAAAAAAAGCAAGTGAAGTAACTGTTGGAGTGTCTCATCTCTACAACTGTTTTTAAATGCCTGACAGTTCAGGTTATTTCAGAGGCTTGCATTGTAATAGGCTTTAAAAGCCAACCTCTGTCATGAAATGCTTTCAACAACTGAAGTGATTTTCAGAGGCTGTGATGGAGGGAAGCATTTTAAACAGCTTTGAAATTTTCTGATTTTGCTCTGCTTTGGAATAACAAATTCAAACCCATTCTTAAAAGAGAGTTCCTGGTCTGTTATGTAAGGCAATTACTTCTGCCTTTAGCTTCAAACTAAGAACTCCCACTATATTCAGTGAGGACTTCGAGCAAGCACGCCAAACTACCTCACGTATTGTACCGGACCGGAGGACTCGTACTGCATGCAGTTTCACAGAAAACACCTAGAACTCCTAACAGAAAATCGCCCTCTTACCTTTCAGATTGACTGATTAGCACAAAATACTTGAGTAACTAATTTTTAGAGCTGTGGCATATATGTTCAGTGTCCTCTGCTAAAAGCCAATTCCTATTTGAAATGACAGCTAATATTCATAACCCAGGGAAAGCAGCAACCACATAGATCTGGCTGATGTTACATATGCTTTGATATTAACTAGTCTCGAGGTTCAGCTGCATTCAAAAGTGCTCATAGAAATAAACCATTTCTGTACAAGGAAAGGTGCCAAGGGTGTTGATTCCGGGCTGCAAAAGAGAAGAAACGTCAAGAAATTTCTCATCACCTGACTTCCTCCTCACATGTAATATTCTGCCCAATGACAACCAAGCCAATCTGCTCTCGTGTCAGGAGGCCACTGCTCGCGGTCCAGTCAGCAGAAATCGCTCACCACTGCCACGAGGCCTCTGCCTCTGGATGGGAGAGAGCAAGGAAGACAGGGAAGCTGCCAACTATGGCTTTTAGGAACGCTACTTACATAGTCATTGCATCAGCTGTTTAACATCCGATGATCACATCGATAGGATTAGACATCACTGTAACGGCCTGGTCCACCAAGTAACAAAGAGCACGCTTACCCAGCGGAACTAGGAGGCAGGAGGATCCACCACACGTAACACCCTTTTGGGCCTCAGCTGAGGAAGGTAGCCAAGAAGTGTTTGAACGTGGAAACCCTACGCAGCAGTTCCCACCAGCCCCCAAACCTGTCAAAGTCTTCAAAGATCATCTTGAAGCTCCAAACAAGACCTAAGGTTAAGGATTACAAGTGTCTGTCTGCAGCATTTTTTAAATGTTCTTACTTCAAAATACAGGATTCTCCCCTTACCAATCCCCTAATTTTGACTGAAATTTCAACCTTGAACTACCATTTACTGAAACAGGTCAGATGAGATTAGCAGAGCAGATTTCCTTTTCTCTCAAGAATAATAAACCATGGGGAGAATACTGGTATACAATTAGGAGCTTTTTATGAATGTTTACATGTATGCATACATTGTATTGATTTGGACTCCTGTGGGGAAATAACTAACTTTCTGAAAGTATTCTCTTATGATAATAATTTTAACTAGTGATTATGTAAGAAAACTCCATGAAATACTCAACTGCGCACTATAGGTGAAATAACATACCTTTAAAAACTAGCCACATCAGTGCTTGTTTATGTGGAAACAATACATTAAAATGTTTAGCTTTTCTATGATTTTTTTTTTCCTTCTCTTTCTTTAATAAAAAAGTCTTACGGTAAAAGCATAATCTCCCCCTCTCCCAAAATTTCCTGTCTACAATCCTATAATTCTACACAGTCAATGACTTTAAAAACTTACAAGTGAACAGTCAGGAGAAATAGATACTTATTAGAATTATGACTTTTATTTTTATTCACTAGAGCAACATTGAAGAAAGAATTTTTACATACAGGTTTTTTAATCAACTTTACAAGCAAATTCCAATATACAGTATTTACTCTGGCCTGGGTTAAAAACCAAAAACAACAAAGCAGATAGTAAGGTTACCTCTTGTTTTAGCTAGTATTGAGTTTAAAATTTCACTGACGCTGGAATTATATTGATTTTATTGTGGTGCTTTTACAATTAAGTAGGCAGTGAGCAGCTTTACCACAACAACGACTGAATTTCCTTGATAGCGTAGTTGTAAGATGACTATACTGAGACCTACCACCAGGATCATGTATTAAATCCACTCTGCTCAGAAAAAGCCACTATAACGAGATAAGGAATAGCTACGGAAGCCCAATTCAAGAACGGATTTCCATTTGTATGGCAAGAAAATGTCCATATTAAGAGGATTATGTACTGTGCAAAACCAGAAATACTTCCCCCCTAACATGCAACCTACCCAAGTATGACATTTTAGAATGTGCATATGGTTGTGACATGCAAACGAAGTAAATCACGCACATGGTATGCAGGTTTTTAGCATTGTTACAACAAATCAGCATTTAGATCAAGGATGAAATGAACTTTACTGACCTATGATGCAGTCTAGTTGGTATGTCTAGTCTCACTGCTACGAGATGTAAAGTTGAGGAACCCATTCTTTTTGGAACCAATATGAAAAATTCTGTGTGTTTTCGATTTTCAGGGCCTTTGTGATGATTTTGAGAAAGTCTAAGAGATAATATTGCACTTTTTTTCTCAAACAAAAACATATGCTGGGAACATTATTCTTTAAGGGCTATGCTAGTCCTAGGGAAGATTTGCCATCGGCCTTGATTGGCAGTAGGAAGTGCTAGCTTCAGAGAAGGGGAAGGTAATCTTCTGGCTGCATCATCAGTGTCAAAATTCCACAGTAAAATTGAAGTCATTGCACAACAAAAACTCAGTACACTATATGAGTATTTTTAAACATGCTAGAGTGCATATTGATTCTGTGAAAGTGATGTGAAGATACCTTGGAAACAGCAATACTAGCAGGGAAACTGGTTTCAAACAAAAGCCACACAGCGGGAGGCATCTAGATTATTTTAGGCACAACTCCAAGCAATAAAGCTCATTTAAAGTGCAATTCTGTTTTTTCTTTTGTGTTTATTCATTTGTTAAAATGCGTAATTGCCTCTGCACACACATACTGAACAGTAGTTTAATACTTTTGTGAATATTGCACAAAAGAATGAGAAATCAAAAACAAAAAAATGGCAATAAACCAGTTTTAGAAACCTAAAAACACCCTGAAGGTATCGCATCCTTTAATTTACGCATTTAGGACAATCTGCACCAGTACTGATGATATATCTGCACCTTCCATAAGGTAGATACATTACCTGAAAATACTTACTTAATCCCATTTGACAAGCTCTACACAGCGCCCTCTTATCTGTCTCCCCTCAAGCCCCATCCTTGACTGAAGTGAAGCTTCAAACTTCACTACTTCTCTTCCAGTTGCCCGTCTACCGACAGGCTTTGCTCATACTCTGGACTTACTGTACATGCAACAGAGCCTTCCCTGGTAAAGTCTGAAGAGCCAAAATACGTAGCTGGCTTTGGAGGGATGCGAGGCTAGCAGCTGGATACAAATACAATTCAGGCTAGCACCTGCCTCATCCGTGATCAAATCCTGCTGTCTCCAGCTCATGTCTCACTAATTTGTCAGAACAAAATGGGGAAATGCTGTAACAAAATGTAATCTACTTATGCTCCTTTAACACAGAAAAAAACCCACAGAATAAATACATTTTTGTTCTCCTGGGAAAAAAAAAATAATTAAGAACTATCTTCTTTTTTATGAAAACCCTGATCATCTCTGCTTCATTACTTAATTTTCAGTAAAGGTGCAGATATCTATCTATACTTTTAAATGTAAACATAAAAATTTCAACATGACTAAGTCAGACTGGTGATACCTCCAGAGTAAGAACTCATGGTGAAATATCTCTGTCAATAACATTAAGTGAAAAATCATCTTTTTACACAAAATCATATACAACTAACAATAAAATCAGCTTCTCTTCAAGGAAAGTAAACTTAAAAAACCACCTTCCATAGAAATCTATATGGACCGGAAAACAAACCAGGAATCTGATCATTCCCTCAGCAGTTTTTAAACTCCTGAGGAACAGTTAGCTGCCAGGAGCTAGTTTTGGGGAATATAAAAAGTCAGTTTTATTCTCTTATCGAAAGTAAATGCTTTACACTGAAGGCCACCTAATTCAATGCTTTTCAAGGAAAGAGTTTTTCCTGGAGAATAATTGTTACAGCACTCTTGAGTTGCAGTTATTTTGATCCTATATAAACTGTAACAATTAAAATTATTCTTGTTACTCCTTGCTTACATTGTCCTTGCCCCAGTTAACAGGAAGTCCTGCAGGTCTCTTATTTCAGATCAACGTAAGCAGTTCTGAAAGAGAACCCCTCACCCATTTTCCCCCCAAGCTTTTCATTTTTCTACTTCATTGTCAGTTAAAAGAATTTACAGTGCGACAAATCAAAAAACTTTCTTGGATGTTATTTATGTACTGAGGAATTTAGGTGAAATGATTATATTTTTTTTTCTTCTCCCATCCAACTAAGGTATCCATCAGGATATCCCTAGTTAAAGGGCTTATGTTACAGAAGTTGATTATTGAACTTACTTATGAAGTGTCTGTACCTATTTACTTTAATTCTCTCAAAGAAAATATGGCAGTATGTCAATACTCTATAGCCAAAGCCTAGAACAAGCTATTACTATGTTTCATTTCACTGGCATTATATGCTGTTCAGGAACAGATTTTGAGAGAAGTTATTGTTAACAGCCTTTCGCTGCTGATTTTAAAACCAAATAAAGAACATGAAAACAACCCCAATTTGTAACATCCAAAACACAGTGATGGGAAAGTAGGGAAGAATTGGAGATCCGACATAACATCAAGTTTCTGGAAAGCTTCACTGGATATGCATATATTTAACTCATAGCACATGTCACAGTCCCATAGTTGCACTATGATGGGCTTACATTTCCAGACCACTTTCGGAAAAAATACTTCTCCTAGAGAGCAGAAAAATGTTTTTTTGCTTTATTTCCCCAAAAAGCTCCTTCCCAGTTATCATGCACTTCTGTAGAAATTACAAAAAAAAAAAAAAAGAAAAAAAAATTACAAAAAAAAACCAAAACCAAAATACACATCTCTGAAAAACTCTTAAGAGTACCAGCCCAGCTCTGGATTAGGACATAATAGGATTGCTCAAAGCAAGTAAGTGGGGTTATCTTTTTTTTTTTTTTTTTTTTTTTTTTAAATATTTTGTTTTTTAATAAAATTGTTATTCCCTAAAATTGTTTAAAAT
>JAVJGG010000094.1:10033330-10100734 GCA_035590195.1 Aviceda cuculoides | reverse complement strand
TTTTGTATTCCTACTTAGTCAAAGTCTGTCCAATTTTCACAATTACAGTTTTTAATCTCTTCAAGTTGCTACATGTATTAACATTCAAGATGACAGAAAGAAAAACACCACTTCCAAATTATGCAAGTAACAGTTGACAAGGTATTTAACACTGAAAACTGTATTATCTTCATCCACAGCTCACATCTTTGCCTTATGCACAAGTTTTCCTTTTAATAGGGAAGTCTTAATAAATGATGGACATGTTACTAGTCAAAAAACAAAACAAACCAAAACCAACCCAGCCAGCAGAAGTAGTAGTACTTGGTGAATTCCATTACAGGAAGGAGGGGGGAATAGAAAGATAAAGCAGCATTCCACCTTCTAGGCCTAGTATTTTATTTCATGGAAGTCTTAAAAAAAAAAAAAAGTTTGTCATCATCTGCATTGCTTTGAGTGCACTTTTGATATTTCAGGGTGGGACAGACCATGACTTGGTGCAGACTCTCATGCTAACCAGACTTCTATTTTTGTCCCATAAGGAAAACATACAGGTGGACAAACACCTGTGTTCCTTTGGCATTCTCTTACAACATAAAGTTGGACTCGAAAACACTTTGAGTACAATGTAACTGAATAAGTTCTCCCCAAATTGAAAGCACATTAGATAAAATGCTTTGTGCACATGCTCCTTCTTGCACAACAAAGAAACAGACTTTTCTGTACTAGAAAGAGCTTCGAAGACTTGCATGTATTGATGCACCAATCAAAATTACTAAATTACAGTCCCTACCACATTAGCTTAAGAGGTTTTTCTCTTATTTCTCTCAAGTAAAACTAGCTGTTACCTCATCCAGAGAAAAAAGACAACATGTCCACGAAGAGGATTACCCATTACTACACAGTTATTGAACCACTGAGATTGTACCAGCTTTATGTTGGAAAACTGAGACGAGTATGTTATACTAACAAAGAAGTTAAATCAATGTGGTCATGACAGTAATATTCACTGCAGTATCACTACTTTAAAATTCCCTTCAGTTTTGCTTTGGTTATTCTGTATCTCTAACCTCAGTCCCCATCTTGATACCCTAATACCTCTGTAGAATGAAATAAAAGCATTTTCTCCCTGCAGTATTTTGAGGAACGAGGGAAGTGAAGCAATGACAAATCTGAAAATTGCATGCACATCTCCGATAGACATGCATCATGCATAGGGAAAAAAACAACCAACCAAAGCAAACCAAAAAAAAAGCCCCCAACACAACAGTGAAAATGCGTGAGGAGGAGATGGGAAGAAATCTGAAGTTGTACTGTACCACGCTTTATCACAGAAGTAATGGACTAACTTCTCAACTCCTTGCCAATGGCATAATGGGAAAGCAGAGACAAGAAAAAGACAAGGACAATGATGTCAGAGGACCAAGACAAAACAATGAGCAATTGCCATGACAGAACTGCAACTTTTCACCATTTAAATTGCAATTACCATGTCCCCTATTAGTTTTTAATCCACCTGCCAGAAACAAAGGTAGTAATAGTGTTTAAGTAATGCAGTACAAATAATATTTACAAGACCTGCACAGAATACCTTTGCTCTTGCAACTTCAAGTCTTTTAACACAGTTAATCTCTCACACTTCAAATACTGTTTAGAGCTGTAACTACAATTTCCATGTATGATTACAACTGCATACATCACAAAACAGTTTCATCCATGCACATACATGTTAGATATCTAACGATGAACAACGTCATAGGATACACTGCATTACATATTTCGATCATGTTGTCCATACAGTTTAATAACCCATCTTCCTAGCAACTCACTCATGAGCTTGAAGAGACTCCAAACTGCCACGGTTTCTTTTTGGAGGTGGGGCAAGGGGGAAGGGACACAAACTGCTATATAAGTTTTTCATTTTCTGATCAGTTCTGACATCCCTTATCTCACTGCCTTGGCACAGGATAAGCTGTCATTTCACAGGTCTTCATTTGAAGACACAGCCTTGTTGAAAGGCTACACTGGAAAGCTCTCTCTACCTCTGCAAAACATCAAGATTTCACATCTTAAATCTGCAGCATTTGCCAATACCTGCGTTTTGGATTGCTTTTCTTCTCCCTTTTAGCTAGCTATATTATACCCATATTTCAACATTGTAAAATAGGATTCCACAGTATGGAGTATGACTTCAAGTAATGATACTAAACAACCCTTTTTTTTTTTTTTAAACCACCATTCATTACCACATGAGGGTAGTAAAATAATTGGTAATATGGCATAGCATTTTTTTTTTCTGCATAGTCTGTATAGAAACACCAACTTAAAGAAAAGTACTGGCTTTCTCAAAGAGAAGTTACTGAAAGTAATATATAGCTACATCAAAGCAGGCATTTAATCCATAAATACAGATACATGTGCAACAAACAGACAAATATGACCATATGTAAAATTAAGTTTTGTTTGCAAATATATACTTAGTTAGGTACAAGAGACATTTCTCTTGCAGTCCAGTCTGCACCTACTCAACTTGGGAGGAGTTTTTCTTAAAAGACTTTAATAGAGCTGAACACTCATTTCTCACAGCAAAAATTATTATATATAAAGGACAGTAATGTAATGATTCCAGGACATTTTTAATAATTTGTCGCTCTCTTAACATGAGTCACAGAACTCCCGAGATAATGTTCTTAAGCAACTTTGTTCTGCTAACACCAACACTTTGTACCCCCCACAAAGAATCTGAATCAGTCAATAAAGATTTAGAAACATTTCATAGTCTTAAGCAACAACCCTTTGTTTAAAAAAAAAAAACAAAACAAAAAGCCAACCAAACAAACAAAAAAACCCCATGAAAAAGCAACACCTGGAGCTGATTTATAGTCAACGTGCATAAAGCAGCTTTCCTGCTAGTGATAAAAAGCTACATGTCACCTGCTAGAATTGCTTACATTATCTTTATTTGTAATGCTTACATACAAAACCTCTAAATACTTTTTTTTCATGAAGTGCACAGTAAGCAGAGATGTGAAAAACTGCAATGCTTGAGTAACAAAACAGTTTTCATCAGCTTTTCTGTGCAGAGAAGCACGTGGGGCTAGGGGCCTAGAGAAAGTGGTATAATATTCTTGTACTGAAACAAGAGTTCATAATTGGTTCATTGAAAATGTGTATTCTAAATGCTGTGTTTCTAGAGCTGCCTTATTAAAGCTTCAGAATACAAATGCAAAAGTTTTAAACTGTATTGAAGAAAGTTTGCTATGTCATCAAATTATATCCTATAACCATGAGAAAAATAAAGGACCATTACATAAGAGTTGAGTTTAAGTCACATAGGAATAAACCCCATATAATTTTGTTCATAAAATGACAAAAATCAATGTACTATTATGAAAGTGAAACACAAAAGCTGAATTGTTTACAAGGCTGTTGAAACAACATGAAGTTAATAAATGTGAACGTATTAAAAATTAATTGTCATTAGAAGTGCAAAACATACATCCAATTCCAACTGATATGGTAAGTTCACAGGGCAAGTTAAGCAGTAGGTATGGTAACATTGTAACTGGTGCTAAGAGAGAAGAACTGTAAGCATACGATATAGTATTGTAGTATTACGTAGCAGGGATATATTACCTGTCCTGTACATCAGCAGTAAAATTATACAGTATAAAAACAACTAAATATGAACGGTTCACAGATTTATACCCTCATAATCTACAGTGCTTTTAAGTGACCTATGTATCCATCAGCTACCAACAACATAGTGAAGAAACTTGCAATATTCACAAGCGCAGATGATATTTTAGGTTCAGGATCCAGACGTTAGAGAAGAAGTGTTTGAATTCCAAGATCTCCAGATAGAAAACACAGCCAAACAGAAATCAAGACTACTTCACGTTCCCATCACGTTCTCTGTATTATTTCCAAAGAACACTTAACATTGACTTCAAGGCTGTTTTCCTATTCTTGGTGATGATACCCAGCTCACCACTTCCCTCGAAACCCCACATTTGGCATTCTGTACTAGCTCAAAAACCAGCAGGCCAAAAACCACTGAACCAAGGGAAGAGGTAATGTGGGGAAAGAAGGATGCTAGTGATAATTCCAGTAATGTTCTACTTTATTGGACTCTTCACACAGCAATAAATCATTGATTTTTCAAGAGTGTCAGTAAAAATGTCCAAGAAACCTCCCAATTTATACTGTATTTTTATTCTCAGTATTTATCTTTTGATCAAACCTAAGACTTAAAGAAAAAGGTGAGGAACACCTAGTTACAGGACACATTTATCTTCCTAAGCAACAGGTTAATTATAGTTCAGGTTCATTAGCCAAAGGCCAGTTTTCATCTACTTTATTTCCTTTACTAATAATTCATAGAATTTAATGTACAAGATGTGTACTAAAAAAAGAATCCAACCTGCTTTAGTAATGGAAGTTTACTACAGAATCCCTGAATAAGAAGCCCCTGCCATTAGTGGAGGAATGAGGTGAGGGCTCAGAGAACTACTAAGTGATTAGCAAACTTGTTGTCTTCAGTTAAGCAGTCAATGTGAATGAGGTGACGGCAGAGGCACACACCTGGCAGCTCAGACACCATCCTCCCATTCGGAGTCTCCAATCAGCAAGCCCCAAAAACGTGATATTTATATGCTCCTCAGGTCTAAAACCGATCTTTTTAAACTCAGACTCTCTCCTGACAGGACAGCAAAATAGCCAGGCTGTGCTAGTGCTGGCCCTCTACCCAGAAACAGAAGACATGATGATCAGCTTTAGGGGTTCTACATTCATTATATACACACACACACACACACACGGTCCCACATCAAACACAACAGGAAAATGAAGCACATCCCTCCATCGCATAGAGAAAAAAGCCTATGAAACAGGCTGTGCATTCCTAATGAGTTTTGTAAATGAACATTGTCACAGAAATGTCAAGAGAGTATTTGAAACACAATTTACAAAATACTTTACAAGATTTTTTTTTTCTTGTAATCGAAATAAGTTAGGATTATTGCAATCTGAAATGTACATAAGCATAGTTTTCCAGGTGCAGCTTACTCTTCAGATCTCCATTGGCCCTGGAAATCTTACTTTGTTTCCATTATTCTACTTTCTCCTTTATTTCTTGTCCAAATACACTCTTGGGCTTTGCTAGGCAGTCAAACACACTGTAATTCTCAAATTACAGTACATTTTAAAAATATAACTTTAGCTTTATGAACTAGTTATATTTCTTTGAACAGTTATCTGTTTATAATGCAATACCAAAGCACAAAATAAGACTTACCATTTCTCTATGTCTACGTAAGCACACAGTTTTAAAATCAGCAATTGTCTTTTGTTTTGCAGATCCAAGCCAAGATAACAAATGCATCTTATATCAGCCCACATTGTAGCTAGCACAAAAGGAATGTTAATAAATCATGCAAGTTTTGCAACAGCCACTTCAAGGTATTAGAAGCCTTTTTACAACAAATACTGGGGCGGCAGGGGGGTGCAGAATAAAATTATGTTTCAGGGAAGCCATTCTGAAAAGTTAAGAAAACTTCTCATGAGAGGCAATGAAAGTGACACTTTCTCACTAATATTATGTACATCCACAATGTATTTATGTCAATACATTCACATTTGTACATGTGCAGACTTAGGAGCAAACAGAACACATACACAAACAAGATGGTATATTACAGCCATGAAAAAGGAAAGGGAAAATGCAGCAAGCAAGATTTATGTTAAGACAAGACTGGAAACAAGGGCCTACTCAGGTTTGCCTGAAGAACTGCTGAATTAAATCAGCGTTTAATAACTGTTATAAAGCCGTAAGTTGTAGCTTACACACTGGCTGAAGGAAGCATTTTGGTTAGCCACAGACTATTGTGTATGCCTGTAAATCTGCCTGAGAAAGGAGGATACTACGAGATGAACAGTGCGTGCAAAGGGGAAGCTTCTACTGGAACACGGTGAGGGAGATGAGTGAGAGGTACAGACTCACTCTGTCTGCGGTGCGGTGGAACAGTCCGAGGGATGCCCTGGAATGAGCCCTGCCAGGGAGAGAAGGAGGGAGCAGAATACCCACCCTGTGCAGAAAGAGAGAGGGGGAGAAGTATAATAAAAAAGAGAACAGGGAAAAAACAAGACACCAAAAAGCCACACCATTCTATTTCCCCCAGAACGGTATCATTATATTTCCCAGTTGTTCTACTTCGTAAACGCAAATGCTACATGCTACTAAAAAGCCCAAAGGAAAAACCACATTACGATTCCCTAAACCAGTCAGAAGTCTTACAAAATACCTCCACTTTTATTCAATATGTATGCACACATTTCTGTTAAAGATGTTTTTAAGGGAAAAGTATAGGAGCCGAGCTTTTCGCATTAAAAATACATGCTAAAAACTGTATTTTTACAGCTTTCAAAAGTGTTTTAAAAATGGCTCACCAAGCAGTAAGTTGCTTAATACTAATCTACTGGAAAACCAGTCAGTTTTAGTTTACAACAACAAATTTCTAATGCATAGAAACAGATTTTCTAGCAAATCCTGGTGCTCTAGAGTCCACTTCACTCATATTTGGATAGTATTATTGAATGTGAAAGAGGAGAGGTGACATGTAACTGTTGTGCTTGCACTTTGCTCTTGGAGCTTGAGTCTTCCATTACGGGTTTAGAGAACTGTGCACATCAGTGCCAGGCAGGGTTTGCCTGTCAGATGTTTCAGATCACCACAAGAGACACGTTGTGGTTGCTGCGTTCTCAAAGCAAGAAAAAGTAATTTTATGCAGTCTATCATTTTCTCCATACCGTTACCTTTAGAAGAAATCTATCTAAACTGAAGCTGCCTTCTTAAATCTCATGAACTTGATTTCCTATTTCAGCAAGACAGGTTTGAGTCTTTACAACCCCTTCACCATTTAGCAGCTGAAAACTTCTGCTTTTATGAGTTCTGGAATATTGGTGCTAACGATAGACTGCCATTGCCTCCTGGCTACCAGTAACCAGCAGATATCAACAGCAATCAGTGGTAGCTACTCCTTCAGACAGCAAGCATAAGATATGTGAACAAATTTCTGTATCAAAGAAAAATTAGAATACGGTTTGCCCCCCCCCTCTAGTTTCTCTGCTGGCACATCTGCTGCAGATCATACTGCCTAGGGCTGGACAAAAAACAGAAGTATTTTATTTCCATGCTCCTTTTAAAAGAATGTTAAGCATCACATTATTTCTATAGCAAAATATTCTGCTTTTATTTACCCTAGCAGAATTTTAGACATTTCCCTGACCTTCCAGTTATCCTAATCTAGTCAGCTTTTACCCACCACTATGCCAAGTTTCAGTACTCCTAAGATGTAACTTAATAACACAGGCATTTAATCCAGTCTTAGAATTTGCTAGCCAGAACACTTTTAAACTAAAACAGGAAATAAAGAAAAAAAAAATCTGACAAACTTTATTCTTCTTCAGAAGCTGAGATAAAACAGTTATTGGAGCAATATCCAAGGAAATAATGAAACAAATTCTTTAATCTGATTATCTCTAGATGGAGATATTGATTACCTAACATGTTCTTACAGTCCTCCATCAGTAGCCATTAATGTCAACACAATTTGTAGACTGCTACATGAAACAACAACAGTACTTGCTTTAGTCAAGCCATATGACAAAATAATTTAATATGCTGCATCAGCTATGTAGGTATTAAACACAAAAATATTCCTGGGAGCAAGATTAATTAATCAATGATTGATAAGACATTAACAAAAGCTTTGGATTTTCAGAGCACTTTACAGAAGAACACTTCATTTTTCAAGCTTGTTCACATTTCATCCTAAATTGTGTAAAAGTGGTGCAACAACAACAAATTCTTTTCATTCTCTAAATGTAACTGAATCTCCAGATAGTAAAAAGCACAGTATCATCAGGCATAGGTCTCATCTTGTAGAGACTCGAGTTGGCAATGGGATTTTTCCAGACTTTTACATTTTTAATGCATTAAATTAAGAAGGGAGGTAAAAATTTTATGTCCTGTCCCCTCCTCTCTTGAAAAAGAGAGATTAAGGCAAGTACAAGCCAGCTGAGCTACATAACAGTTATGATACTATAGTAAAAGCAAAAGAGTATTTAGATATCTTGATACATTCCAGTAATTTTTAAGCATCCACATTAGCACTTCAAAGCACAGCACTAAGTACAGTCTTCTCAATAATTCTTCACAGTATTTAATCATTACTCTGACTGGAG
This sequence comes from Aviceda cuculoides, assembly GCA_035590195.1. NCBI lineage: Eukaryota > Metazoa > Chordata > Aves > Accipitriformes > Accipitridae > Aviceda > Aviceda cuculoides. The sequence continues at coordinate 10,092,511 of JAVJGG010000094.1, read as the reverse complement.
AAGTAAATGAAGAAAGTACAAGTAACTTCCTTCAACGTTTTGCCTGCTAAACTGAACTGCTCTCCAGGCACAGTTCAGTCCCCTTCTCCTGAAGGCTGAAGTACATTCTATTATCCGAGAAGCAGAACTCGCTCTTACTCTGGCAGCACTCTTGAGGGTTTACACTGCTCCATACAGACACTCTGCTCCATATAGGGAAATGTCAAATAAATGTCAGACTTCTTATTTGTAAAAAAAAAAATTATAACAAGCATTGTTTAATTGTACATCAAATAAGTAATTAAAATCAACATCAATTGATCCAATTAAGGACCAGGAAATACAGCACTGGGAATTTATTAAGATAGGTGTTAGAACCTACATTGATTTTACAAATGATAAAGATTGTATCGAGCCTGTATATATAGCGTACTAAGAGATAAGTATGTGCGAATAACCCTGGCTTATGAAAAGATTACTTTTAATAGCATTTTACAAAACTCGAGCAAATTTAAAAAGCTTTCTCCTTTAAACAGCAACTCACATCCACCCCCTTTTATTAGTCAAATGTGTGCTTGAGTTCCCAAGAAATCCAAAGAGGAAAAAAGAAACACACACTAATAAGCACATCTCCTCAGATTATGGTACATACTCAATATACACAGAAAATGTGGCAGTTTCATACTAAATATAGGGAAGAATAAAAACGCGAATCACAATTTATTTTATGCTTGATCATTAAAAAGTCTATAAAACTCACAAGCAAGCAATGCTAGAATTGAAAGATGAGAATGTCACTTACCTCAGCTTCTATAAAACAAACGAACATACATTTGATGGGATTCTTCTGGGTTCTGAAGCCTAGTCTGATGCAAATCTTTCCACTTGCACTTTAACATTAGACAGCAGTCAGAACAGTTCCTCCCCCCAGCTGTTATGTGCATCCAGCCACTAAACTTAAATCCCATTCCTCTCATTTCCCAGATATTGGTATTGTGAAATAGCAAAAGCATCCCAAAAGAGAAGTGACTTAGAATTTTAAATGCCAGGCAAAACAGAAGTGGAAAAATAAGAGCAGCTGAAATAAAAAATAAAGCAGCCTACAAACCAGAACAAAATGATTAATGTTCTTCAGAGATCCTGATGAATTGTAAAATTGCTACTAAACACTTCATGAAGTTCTGACCCTGACTGCATTGGAAAACCTGGTTTTTATTTGGGTTTGGGTTTTTTGTTTGTTTTGTTTTGGGGTTTTGTTTTGTTTTTTTAAAAGGCTACCATGAAGATATTAAGGCCCAAGCTTTCCATTGCTATGAAGAGACATTAACCTTAGAATAAGCAATCACATGAACAAAAACAATTGCTTCTGCCAGAGAAGGACAAGAGAAATATTTCTAAGCTATTGCTGCACAGTAATTTTAGGCCAACAGCCAAATATTCTGGCTCTTTTCCCAAGGATACACCAATATCCCAAACTGCTACTGCTTTAAAAAATCTTTTCTGCTGCAGAAACACTAATACAGAAAAGATCCATTTGTATCCATACAGCTGGAGCCTTTGAGCACTTCCAAGAAGAGATGACTCTTCCTGCATCTCACCTAGCACTGCCAGTTGTCTCGCACAAATCCAGAGCTCCACATCATGAACAAACCTAGAATGACATACTTCAAGTATCAATGCAGACAAAACCTTGTTGCAGCAGTCTCCTCTTGCTAGCCTGGCACCCAGAAAGAGATTATGACCGAGATGTTCTGACATGCAATAGTCTTTTTGAAAGTATTCAGGTCAAAAAAACCCCAATCTTATGTGCTGGTTTACAGTAAAGCAACAAGAACTGCCTGTGAAAGGTTTAAAGGACCTCTCTTCTGCATATCCACCTACATATTATTATTCACGGTCACTGTAACAGTGCAAGAAACAGATGCACAACATGACTATCTAGTCCAGCTACAGTCTGTCTCACCAAGAATGTACGTTGCAACAGATCCGCAAGCAAACAGCAGAGTAGCGGACAACAAGAAAAACCTAAGCTGAATGTGAAGATAAACACTAATACAGTGACTAGGCTTCAAAACCTGGAAGTTTAAATTCATAATTGCAGAAGCAAAGCGTATAGGAAGTTTAAGGCTAAGGTGGAAGGAGATTAAAAAAAAAAAAAAAAGAAAAAGGAAGATAACAGTACACAAAGACAGCTGAAGTATTACAAAGGTTCATCAAAACAAGTGATGTGAAAGGCTTTGGAGAGACAAACTGGAACAATACTCAAATGGAAAGCAAAGATTATCTCAGTGCAGAAGTAGAGAAGAGATGTAAAAAAGAACAAGAATATGCATGCTCCCATGCAAAAAGAGGCTTTTTGGTGTCATTTTACCAGAGACAGGAATGAACTTGTATACACATTTAGGATGCAGAGCTTATTCTCATCACTGTGTACTGCTCTGATACCAAGGAGAAAAATCAGCTTTTACTGTACGCTATCTACTGTTGCAGGGCTTCAAGAACTAGGAGCAATTGTGTTACGCTAAGGAACTGGACCTCAGGGGTCAGAATCTTTTACAAACATCTTAAAACAAATTCAGGATTTTGTAGTTTGCTTGCTTATCTTTTACTTCTCAGCATGTGCAAACATCCTTCCCAGTTCAAGAAGCCAAATAATTTGTCAACATAAACTTGACATTTAACCCCTTTACAGTCAAAATCTTAAAAATAATATAAATATTTAGTATTACAGAAACAATGCTGCCTGCAAGACAATTGTGGCAATGGATGCTCATGTTTTTCTTCTTTGTAAGCTGTGTCCATCAACATTAATTTCTTCAGGTAATTTTATGTTCAATATCTTCTCCCAGGTTTTGGTTTTGTTTTTTTCTTCCATGATAATTAAATGATAGACATAAATTGAATTGAATTCTGTATAAGAGATCTGTAAGAAATACTTCTAGAAACGTCATGGTCTACCCTGTCAGTGAATACTTGTACGAGCCTTTATCCTAAGGATGGCTAACCAAAAATAATGTTTCCCTCTAAGTTATCATTGTTTATACGAACAGACAGAAATTACTTAAGTTTTGAACATACTGTTAAAACACTACTTACAAGAAATACCATGTAACCAACACAGCAGCAAGACATCTATTAAATCTTAATATGCCCAATTTTCAAAGCATTTATTTTCAGCCACTAGATTTCATTACATGAGTATTAAGTTCCAAGGATTAACCTAAAGTTACACAGCTTCCATTTATGTGCATATTTACCTTTAAATAGGAAAAAAAACCATAAAAGCACTTTCAAAAACTGTGGTCCCTAAAAAGAATAACACCAGACAAGTTTATAATCACATCAGGACAGGCCATTTTCTAGAACTATCTGGTAATAATGAAAGAAAGAAACAGATAACATGAACTTTTAAAAAGAGTATGTGTAATGATATTCAGTTGTCTATTTGGTGGGAGAACCATGAAGTAAGCAGAAATACTAGCTATTTCAAATGGACAGTAGAACCCCAATAAATTGCTGCAATTCATATGGTCTTAAATTCCTAACTGAAATCTTTTAATAGCTGATTTCCACTCTCACTGTTTCCTAGTTTATTCTAGCACCTATTCTTTATGAAACACTGCATTAACGATGTTTGTTAAGCACGTTTTCGAAAGCATTTGAAGTATTTCTTGAAACAGTAAATTACTGTGCATTCCTACACTATTACTTACGCTTCAGGAATCAACACATAGCATCGGTTCTTCTAGAATTTGTAAACTGTCAGATTAATCTTGAAAATTACGATAACAAAACTACAGTAACTTCCTGATATTCACCATCATTTAAAGTGACTGGGAGGTCAACACTTATGGAAAAAATTACATAGTTAAATATTCATCAACTTTGATAACCGTTACCAAGCTTAAACAAAAAGCTTATATGCCTCAAAGGAGCTATTCTCTCATTGTCAAGACTTCAATTCTAATTTGGTTTAAAATAATATAGTCTATATAAAAACTTCATAATTTCATAAACATTAACTACATTTCATGATTCATATGACATTTAGGACCAATAAACCCGATTTCTCCAGCCTGCACTCTCAGTTCAAGACCATTATATTAAATTGAACAGGAATGTTAATACAGCAAAACAATTATTTTCCTTTAAGACTTTTTTTTTTTTTTTTTTTAGTATGAATATATTTTACTCGGGTGTCTCCTGCTGTTTCCATTTGTTGTACTCCTACCTCAAGAAAATAGAGCCAACTGTCTTTCCTTTCTATTGAAAGTGACATTTTATGTCATTGGGTTCCAGTTCAACAATGATTTCATGTCAAGGTTTTTTTCTACATCTATACTTCTATTAAGTCATGCAAGGAAGCATACAAATGCATGTTAGCAGAGGAACTACTAAACCAAAAGTTGAGGTCTTATCATTAGAACTGTAACTTGGCTACAACACCAAGACTATAGTCTTCCTTTAAGAAAACCCACACTGAGGAGCTCCTATCAATTTCTGTTTGTTTACAGAAAGCCTGTAATTTACAAATGTGCAGAGGAGAAGACATTAAAAAAACCTCACACATTCTGCCCAAAAATTTTCAGCTATCATTTACAAATAAAAGCTCCTGAAAAGCAGTATACTTTGAAAATTTGACACTTTATGAATTTTCCCAATTCATTTACCAATTTTCATGAGAAGCTTCGCATGTAGATAAAAACAAGAGATGTTTATAATGCACATCTAACGTTCATATGCCTACACACATATATATGTGTATCATGTATGTATACATATATCCACACACATACACACACCCAACCAAGAATACAGCAGAGATCCTTTTTAAGTTTTAAAAGATACTCTCCCTTAACCTGAACTTCCTCATGACAATGAAGTCTTTTTGAACAAAACTACTGAATAACTTAACACCAACCAACCCGACCAAAACAGACAATTGGGCTAAATGACTCTGTTTACCTAAGATATCAACTCACATTGCCCATCTTCTCCAATATCTTTGTCTTATCAATTAATACCACAGGTTGCCCAAACTAAACCTTCTGTAGTTAGCAACTAACTTTCAATGGTTACTAATCTGTTTCTGAATTTATGTGGAAAATGAGATAGGAAAAAAAGGAACATGGAAAAAACAACAGCCACCAACCTAGTAATAGTATCAATGCAGAAAAACATCAAATGAACATCACATACAAAATTAAAACTTAGGGAAAAAAAAACCAATACAAGAGCTCCAAAGTAACTGGAAAAGAGAAGCAAAGGGGATAAACAAACATTACACATACATTCTGGAACAGAAGTGTCAGAGCAAACTAAAAGCTACTTAAGGTTATGATCTTCTTACACTGAGTCCTTATCGGACAGAAGGTGGTTGGAAAGCATGGTCTCAACAGGATAAAGCTGTTTGCTAGCAACTGGTGAACATACAGCATGGTGGTATTTCTATCCTATCACCATATATTTAAGAGAGTAATTTTAGGATAGCTGGGGTGATTTATCTTTACTACAATCTTCCATCAAGTAACTCAAGGCAGGGTGAAAACAAACAAAGAAAAAATCTAACCCATTTTCAACCTTTTAAAAAAATCTCTTTGGATTCTCCTAGCTAGAGCAGTAGCTTCAAGATCCAAAGACTATTTGCTGGTGACTGAAGCAAGCCTTATTCATCAAAGGTAATTCCTTATTACTATATAATATCAAATGTGTTGTCCCTCCTCCATCCTAAATATTCTATTAGTGTTCTATGAAGAATGTAAGTCTTACTCATTGGAAGCAAATTTGATCCAGGCCACAACACATGGGAATGAAGATTTCCTTTGTCAAAATGATTTTCACCCAGTAATTTTTATTTTAATAACTTGACTCATTCAAAATGATAAAAATTTAAAAAAAAAAATATTAACTTCTGTTTTTACACTTACAGACTGAAACCTAGATACACTGTTGCTTTTCCTCAACAAATGTGAGGACATCAACAATGAAACTTTAACCAGGAAAAAAACCAAATACAGATACCTATGACTTTAGAGTCAGGATAAAGGAAAATATCTTATGTATGGTTAGGTATTCATCTTGGACTGACTGTAACTTAAAATAATCACCCTTTGCACTATTTAAGAGAAGACTTCTAAAGTTCAATTACTTATTTTAAAAGAAGAGTTTGTAATAAATGTTTAAATAACAGGGTTGCAAAAGAATGCAAGGGATGCACAGCAGGAAGGATACCACTACATACAGCACAGGATCTCTTAAACAAGGCCAACGCATGTGACAGCAAAAGTAATAAAACTGGGGAATGAAATGCAGAAAGTCATAACCAAGAAGAAATGGCACAATTTACTTACAGAACTCCTCCTCCAGGAGGTTTGTGTAAATTTATCAGCATATATGCACGTTGCCCCTGTAGGTTTTTGACTGTCTTTCTGGCAGTTACATCTAGTGGCCTTAATCACCCCCAAAAAGAGAAAAAGAAAGGAGAATTTGTTAGAAAATAACTAACTAAGCCTCTTGAAAAGGACAGTCAAGGCCCAGCGTTCAAACATCATTCATCACTTGACAGTATAGCACAATACTATTAAACTGTAGAAACTAGTATTTACAGTGCTGCACAACCGCTTCTTTTCCCAGAGTATACTTAGAAATAATCTAGAATAAATGTTGACTTTTGGAAAGGGTTTTTGATTCACTTAAATTTCTGAAGCACCACATTCTTTAAGTCACCCTTCGATAATTAGAAATATATGTTTTATCCATCTTTACGGCAGAGCTCCTTAGCTGCAAGAAAGTTTTTGGTTACTACAGTAATAAGGTATACAACCTAGCAGGGAAGGAAAGATTTCCTTCAAGAAATCTTTGAAGGCTGATGGTAAGGGAGAGACAAAGTGTACTGAAAAATCAACACTTATTGCAAAATACTAATAGACAAGACAGTTTCTTTTGGTATGCTATGATCTGGAATTCTGTTTTTTAAGAAGCAGAGCAGAAAGCCAAAGCTTAACCTTCCATTTTTGTTTTCAAGGGAATGATCACATGCTAGACAGGGAGACGATGAAGACCACAGGTTAGTTTCAGTGCACATATGTACAAAAGCACAAGCTAAACATTTCGTTAGACATTATAGTCACACAAGACTGACTCCAGCCACGATAAATAAGTATGGTGTGCACCTCTTGGCATCTCATCTACCCTACCTTTAAGATCTTGCTGTGGCTTGAAATGGCTTGAAAACATGGGGCTATTTTACAAGAATTGTCACAGCAGGTGAGTTTACCAGAACCAAATGCAAGCATATACATGGCAAAATCCAGAGTTAACTTAGAACATGAACAAAAAGCAAAAAGGCATATGTTACTTTTGCTTGAGGACTTATGTGTCTACCTGAATCTGACTTATGATGAAAGTGTTCCCATAAGTTTTATTTATTTGGCCAATTTAATCTCACTATTCAACATGCTTTGTTTTGATTTGTTTTTTTAAAAAAAGAATAAACTTTGAGTACTACCTTGCTCAGCTTTAAATTCTATAGTGGAATTCTTTATTAAACTAATGGACAGTAAGGGAAAGGAAAGGGAGAAAAAAACAACAAACTTCAACAAGTATTGGGCTTACCGTTCTGCTTAATTTTTAAAATACTTTAAGCATAAAGTGCCTTATCTTTGTTCATTGTTATTTCTGAACAACTAGAATTTTATGTTCAAAGTGTTTGTTTTGGAAATGAAATATAGTTAACAATCGTATAAACATCCTTGCTTAGTGCCACACATACAAATCATGACTGGCCTTACAGAATTACAGATCCCAGGCGTACAGCTGCAAACACACTAGAACATGTAGAATCGGTCTGCTAACTGAACTTTTACAGACCCATGAGCCAGGTGGGTCTAAACAGAACCCAAATCTACCGTTGTTATAATGAAAGGGGGGCGGGGGGGGGGAAATCAGATATCTAGCTCTCAAAGCTTTCATAAGAATTACCTACTGAAGTTACACTCTGCAGTGCACACTTGGGATTTTGTTAAACATTTAGCATTATACTTACAAGTTGATGCTCTAATTGGTTGATTGTTTCATTCTTTTTCTTCAGTTCATCTTTAAGCTGCCTGATCTCATTCAGCAGATCATCCATCTGCAATAGAACAGTGGGAAATATAAGGTTTTCTATAAGGGCTACACAACCTAAACCAACACCTCTACGGGCCGTATTACATCAGATGTTCACAGAGGACTGGCAGTAACATTAGCACATGCTTTCCTCCTCTTTTTTGCGCACTGAGATGGGCTGTAGGCATACAACCTAAAGAGTGAAGAAACCGGACTAGAAGTCTCTTTAAGACACTGAGTTGAGCTGACCCACTAGATTTTCAGGGTAAGTAATCACCTGCATTTTTGATGCAGTAATTCACCTGTTGTACAAGCAACTGATGTAGATGAACATGCCTAGCCATCAAACACTACCTATACTCTTCTTTATCCAACAACAAAAAATACTGAAGCTTAAAAGTTAACTGAACTGCTATTTAAAAAGCATTAACATAGAATGATAGAGACAGGAAAAAATTAATTCAGAAACATAAGCATAACTACCTTTACTGAATGCAAACAGCACAACTGATTTGAATACATCCTACTAAAAACTGAAGGCCTAAAATAATTATACAAAGCTCAGAGACTAAAAAAAAAATTGGTAAATATGCAAGAGTGAATTTTTTAGAGATAATTTTTCATCACAAGGTAATTTTAATGTATTTTATAACTGTGCCATTATAGCTAGGCTATAAATTAAGGGGTATACTTCCATTTAGTAGCATACATCTACTACTTCAGTTTCACTGAAGATGTTATTAGTTACTGCTTTAGGACACTCAGACTGATTTGTTGTGCAATTTGTCAAACCATATGCCAATATCAATTCAAGAAGTGACAATTCAGAATGTCAGTTAAACCTAGAATCTTTTTGTTGATAAGTTAAAAAGCAATACTTTTCCCCCTACGAATTAAGACTAAGATTCTAAGATTTTGAGGGAGGTGACTGTCGAACAAGCACAACAAATATATCAGACAACATTTAAAGAGAAAAGAAGGCCTAAATGTTAACAATGTAGAAACTAGGGTTGCTAAAGGGTGATGCATACGGTTCTACAGCTTTGGCAAACCTCTTAAACCCTGAAACCAGGATTCAGACAGACAACTTTCTAACAGGAATAAGATCATTAAGTGTTCTTCCCTTTCAAGAAGTATTTCTAATTTCATTGTATCTTCAGCAAGCATTGTTCTCGTCCCGTAAGTGCAGGATTAGCAATCTTTCCATACTGGTTTTACAATAAGAGCCAAGCAATGCTATAAAACCTTACCACTGTAGAAAGCACAACATTACAAGTCTGTGACCATAGAAGATGATCCTTTTTAGGAACATACATTGCAATTGCTTCTTCCTTTAGTACTCACTCTAAAACGATAAACTCATCTTTGATTTGCGAGGTTGACGTTGTTTTTAAGTTACATCTGCAATACCTCCATTATCTCAGGGAAAAATTACTTTAGATGAAAGATATTTTAAACTGAAGTCAACAATAAGTGTAATAAAACAGCAAGTGATTAAGTATAGTATGAATACCCTTCAAAACAAAAATTGTCTTTTCAAATTCTAACGCTTATCAAGCGGGCAGAAAATTTTTGAAAGAAGTTACTCTACAGCTGTGAATTTCCACATGACTGCTATAAATACCAAAAGGCAAAGTTATTTTAATTATTTAAACTGTGCTAGCATTTATAAATATGTATTTTAAAAGGTCAAATAAACCCTTCTATTTTAACAAAACCGAAAAGATGAAGTATATAAACATTTGCTAGGTTTGCATTTCAATAGAAGAAAGAAGCAAGAAGCATGACTTCACAGTGACACAGAAGTTTTGGGGCTGTATTTTTTAAACACAGTTTTGTATCTCTTATTCTGTAGAGTAAATCAGTGTCATTTACCTTAAAAGTTGACTCAGGTTCTTGAGGTTCTGGACTTGATGGAACCGAGAGTGGGATGTCCTGGAGCGACACATTTTCATCATTCTATCAGAGGACAAAAACAAACCAAAAGCTCCAATTACTTGCCGAAACCACTCCCTTGCAAACTTGCTTTTAAGGATGGAGACACATCATCAATCTGTGGAACCTGTTACAATGTCTGACCTCTCACCGTGAATCTTCCTTTTTTTCCTTGATAGGAAAGCCTCCCCTGCAGCAGCATATGTACAGTGCCTGAATAAGGGCCATGAACAGCTTCCTTCTCACAAAGCTGTCAGAACAGCTGCAGCTATGTCAAAGTGCATTGATTTTGCACAAAAATCTGGTAAAAAAACAGCCATTGTGTTCAAATGTGTTATATCAGGAAGCAAAGGTGATGTTATGTGATTTTAAAAGCTTCATTTCCTTCAGTATCCAATCGAATAATATGTCTGAGCAATATCAAAATATGCAGCCAAAATATTTCAGCTAGGAATTCTCAACTAAAAAAGCAACATTTGCTACTGGGCAGACTAATGCCAAATTAATTCACAGCCGTCAGAACTAAATATCAATCATAAAAACTGGTACCACACAAAAGTATTCTTTCCCCCACCATGACAGCCATGAATCCTGAAATTAAGCACAGTGAGTAAAAACAGAGGTAACCATCAAAGATGTCACAAGATGACTGCCTAGATATGTCCTGAAGCACTTACACTCTCAATGACAAAAACCACATGCAGCCATTATGTGCAGTACCCTAAACTGCGGCTCTCAACCCTGAAAAGGTTCAGCTGGGTTACAGAGTCAAGTAACAGACTGAACAACTGACACCGCATTCTCGTGATACGTTCTGAGGTTTGTACCATGACGTTATATCCAATCTTAGTGTGACACAGAACTACAGTACAATTACAGTACAGTTATTTTATGGTCATGGAAGATCATAAGCCCCATGTCCTTGGTGTCAAAAGATTTATTCCCCCTCCCCCCCCTTCTATTTCCTCCATCTGCCACCTTCTTAAAGAAAAAATAAATTAGATCTCATACATTACAGTATTCTCCTTTATTTTTTAGGGTTCTTAGAGAGGAGTTTCTTCACCCAATGACCTCACTGCCTAGTAGAATATAAGAGTAGCATGTCTCAAAACCTGTCTAAAACCACTCTGTGGCTGAGCCAGCAACTCCCCAAAACCACAAGAGTAAAATGGCAGCTCAAATGCTAAAGATCAATTAAGGGAAAAACCCACAATAGACCCATTTATGTTCTTTATGTCTGTGAGGTATCTTTTTTGCTTTTTAATCCATAAGAAACTTCTTATACATTTTTAACTAAACTGCAGAGAAAAAAAAATAAAATTTATGAACTTTTAATTATTAAACTTTTACTTTTTCCTATAGCCACCAATTACTTGCAGCCAAAATATGCACAACCATCACCAGACTTAAATGATAAAACAAAGATAATACAATTCTGAATTGCTTTCACCATATTACAGACAGTTAAATTTAATTTCCATCACTTAAATGTAATTTTTTTATCTTGCAGATATATTTTTAGTGGTTTTGTTTGTTTTTAAACTTCTGCCCTCCCCCCCCCTTTTTTTTTAGAAGACTATTAATTGTGAAAGTAGTCAAATTTCAAGGCTTCTGACTCCTTTAACATAGCAAATTTCCAACTTACTGTCCCACACACAGTTGTATTCAATTCACAAGTAGCTGCTTGTCCCTTCCAGGCAGATCACCAGGGAGTGACAGGCTGATGAAGCAGCAGTTTACAGTTTGTTATGAACAAGTTCTAAGAGAGTGTTTTGAAATAATTTGCACAATAATATAATAAAACCCCCAAACATTATTTAATCCAAAACATTTCTAAAATGCTAGAGAACACGAGCAGCAGTTAGAATCACAGAATCATTTACAGATTAACAGATTATATTTTATATTTATCTTATATCCTACAATTAACAGATTTCATCAACTTTTGTTATTTTAAACAACTATTCAAACACATGCACTCAGAAGAAAAGCTACTTCAGACTGTCACAGTCATATTTGTGAAGGAGTAATCATGGGAATGGAAAAAATGTAAAACAAGACAAACTATTTCAAGTAAAAGTATCTTGCATAGCTTTCAAAAGCTCTATCACTGATGCCTCCGGTATACCTTTTATTCCCATTAAAATGCATGTAAGTGAAGCAATAAAACATTCTACAACAACAGACTAAGACCTATTGCAATGAAAGTTAGTATGTCATTCTTTGGTGATTTAAATCAAGTACTCCAGTCCTATGCCATACCTGACTAACATTCACTAGCAAAGCAAGAACTAAGTTCATTTGCATCAATTCCCTTACCATTGTCTTAATTATCTTAATACATATAATGAACACAGGGCAACTGAAAAAAAAAAAAAAAATCAGTTTTAACACTATCAGCGGGAACTGAAGCATCCCATTGTGAATTTATGCTAGGATTAATCTATGAAACTTTTCTTGTTTTGCTTTTTCTTTCTTGCTCATCATATTGCTAAAATGAGATTGGGAAAGGGGAAATCATCAGAATAAAGCTATCCATGTAGAAAAAAAGAGATTAGAATTAGCAAAACAAATGCAACTGGTTAAACGTACATGCTATTTTTTTGTAGCCTAGAAATTATATCCTAAAATATCATCAAATTTCAGAAACTCAGAGACAATGTATACTTTTAACCTTTAGGTAAAGTTACAATAAACTTTATAAAGTTATCATCACATTGCAATAGGCAATGTAAAAAGCTGCTGCCTCTTGGTTTTTACCCGACTAACATTTTCATGACAGTAGAATACGTTATTTATTATAGTATAATCACCTCTTCAGAGCAGTTGCACTAGCCTCATTTGTGCCAAATGCAAAAGATGCTTGCAAAAACAAGAACTCAGGATAGTGTTAGCCATAAAAAAACCAAATGCTTCTCAAATGCATTGAAAAACAAGTTCTACTTATAAACATAAGCAGCAACAAAACATTTTGATTTAATTTCCTTAGCAGAAGATTGCTTTTGAAAAATAGCAGCATTAAAAGGAAAAAATAGTTGTATTTGTAACTACTTCAAAAATTTAAAACATGGCAACAGACAACTCAAACCTCATACATTCTGGCAATCCTGGTACAGTTATTTTTAAACATTACTGGCAGTTTAGGCATGAAAATAACCTGCAGTATGTAAACTGACAGAGAACTAATCTTGCAGACATTCACATTTAATTAGTTACGTGGGGATAATTTTCAGTTATAGATTTTTTTAACCTGATATAAATTCATATATATATATATATATATTTGCATGCAATGTTTAATCAAGAATATGCTTATTTAAGAAACAACCAAGTAATATGGCAGTGACTGATCATTTCACAGTCCTTTTGTTGCTATGAGTATCAGCAATCCATTTGAATTGCTACCTGTCTACAGTGATTTTCAACTCATTCATATTTACTGGAAAGTTTTTGCTGGACTTAAGTCAACAGCATACACTTCAGCTTTTGGCCAGTTTTGGACAGTCCCTGCGTAATAAACTGAGGTAATCACATGCTGCAAGATATGTTTTAAAGTGGCTTGTAAAATTACAGCAAACCTGGAGTGAGAAACCATTACAAAATACCCTAGCAAGACTTAGAAAATTATCCTAAATTTACCAATAGCTACATAAAGGGAATAGGTGATGATGGTAGAAAAAAAAAATCCACACAATTTCCCTTCAAACACTTTTAGAATACTCAAAGATTAAAAGGTTGCTCTGAAAAAAACCACTTTACACCAACTTTTTGAAGACAACTGTGAAGAGACATAATTCACCACCTCTCTAACAACATTTTAGTACTTATCAGCATAGTGCCTACACAGCAAATCCAGAGGAATCTCTAAAGCTTTACAACCACGACTATCAAAGTAGCCTGATTTCATACTGAATATTATTTCACCTTCATATTCCTTTGCAAAGGGAATCTCCTGAGAAAATTAATACCATATTAGTTTTCTAAAAACCAATTGATTTTATTGTTTTAGGGCAGATTCAGTGAGAGTTACAGATACAATTTTTAAGTGTACATGTAGGTAACAATCCTTTCTTGCTCGAGTGTTAACACTGTAATGCACCTTATTTCTCTGGGGCAATTAATCTTCCACATGTCAAACATGTTTACATACCCACTCCCAAATGTTGTGGTCTAACTTGATTATATTCTTATGTCTGCATCTGTCATTTTTAACCCATCACAAGAACATGAACTAAAGGCTATGGAAATCTAAAGGCTATGGAAATAACCCTCCATCGTGGCTGTCACAGGTACACCACAACTCACCCAAATACAAAGAGCCACAAGTTGAAACCCATATTTTTGAGTGACTGTACTTAACATACTCTCATGCCAATATTTTACAAGTGTGAATTCTTTAGTATTAATGACACACAAATCCGTGTGCTTGCTTCAACTTACAAATTCCCAGAGAAGTGACTTAGTGCTTTTGGTAAACAGAATACTAAACATTAGTTTTTACTTAGTGACAGATTATTATTATTTATGAAGAGGTATATCAGTAACAAAAACCCTCACTACCTTCCTAACCTACTGTGCTGATTATATACAACAGCAGTTTACCTACTACAGATTGTTGGTCTTCAAGCACTGCAGTATTTCTGCTGATAAACAGTTCAGCAGCTCAAAAATTTGCTTGTATTTTCTCCTATGCTCTCAGCAGTTACATGTTCTCATTTTATGTGCCCCTTTTTAAAAAGAAAAAAATACAGCCAAAAGAAAGTCAAGCTCCATGACTAAATACACCATATGTTCCAAGGACTATTATTTCAACATTATTAACATGCACCATCTATACAGCATACAGACGCTGCAGCTGTTCTCACAGCCTGTCCTTTCCATCTTCCCTTTTCCCCTTGCTTGCTTTGGGTGATACTACTTGCAGGCTTCAGTTAAAAGCACATCTAAAATAAAGAGAAGTTGTAGAACTTCTGGAAGATTAAAAGAGACAAAGCAACGGGTATTCTCTCTCAGAAAAAAATCTCCCATATAGCCTCAGAGGAAGATATAAAGCTCAAAGCTTAAAGACAACAGTTGTTTTTGTTATACTAATAGATTTTAAATCCTTCTGTTACAAAAATCAACCTATTAGAAGCAAATGCATTTTCAGCAATTATCTTGTGGTTGCCTAATAGCATAAGCCATCTTTTAACACACAGTATTTTAAGAGTATACTATTAGTAGTATGCTAATACTTTTGTCTTGAGAATTCTTTCAACATTCCAGCATCTACAGTTCATGAAGAAGTTGAAAAAAGCTAAACAAGTGTTTCTAAAGTTTATCAAGATTTATTAAAGTTTTATCAAGGTCTAGCCTTTGATTCCCAAGTCAAAGTTTTCTTCAGTACAAATTACTCATTTGAATAGTCTTTGCTAACAGCATTTTTATAAAGATGCAAACAGAAAATTCACTAAGTATCCATCATGTAGAGGGTGCTATTCGCCTGCTGACTACTTGGCATTTTGAGTGTAGTTTCATTCAAACAGCACTACCAACGAGTGCCATAGTTTCCATTGCCCACAGTCAAATACCATTATAATGGCAGTCCAACAGCTAACTTAATTTTTAAACTTGAAATTTGCCAATTTTATTTGCTATTGTTTGTTGATTTCTTTGGTTCTGTTTCTTGCAAGCACAGTTAAGCCACCGAGGTGAAATATTTTGTGGCTAAGAGTAACAATTTTAAGTGCAATTTAAATACATTAAGTGCAACTTAATACATGACACAAAGAAACCTTTGTATTTCATTAATCAAATCTGTTTCTTCCTTGTCTTCAGGCTTCTTATAACAAAGATTTACGGATCTCGCCAGATGCAAGAAGAACATGACAAATATGTACTTCAAATGTATGTGAGTTACTAGTCTAAAGCCTCAGCAAAAATATATTGGTGCATTTAACAATTCTGCACTACAGACTTCATTTTTTCATTCATACCTCTTAATACAAATGGGCTAATCATATCTGATAAGCCACAATGAAGGTTTGTGCTTAAAAAATAGAATTTCTTTTCCATTCGTGAAAGGTAAGTTGAAAAGAAACTTTTTTTATAAAACTTGCCTTGCCCAGAAAAAACGGCTTCACAGCTCTCACAATTCTGTGAACTGCTTCATGTTTCAGTCCTCCTTAAAATACCACTAAGTGCTTGTCTGAGATAAGACAGGGTGCTTGGGAATCATTGCTGCCAGTCTTGAGAGGAAGTTACTACAGACCCATGGTCAATCCTTGCCTAGATAAAGGCTCCAGGGCATCAGAAATAGTACAATTCTTATTTAAATAAGGGTGTTCTAACTCATTAGCTCTGTAGCCTCATTCTAGAGCAGCAAGTTTAAGAAATTAACTGAGGTGGAGGAGGAAGAAGAAAGAAATTTCTAAGAACGAAAGAAAACTTATTTACTATTAAGCATGCAAATGAAGTACCTTAGTCAGTGTTTAAGAGGCATTAACATTTGTATGTCGATTATCACTAGAGTTAGACTTCCAAAGCATTTTCTTCTTGCAATACAAAGTTAGTACTCTAGTTAAGCATTAGTAAGAACATTCACCAGCAGTTCAACATCTCCCTGTAAAGAATTACAACTGGACGTAGTGTAAGAATAATGTATGCTTTTCACCCATATAAGCTAGTCTAACATTACTGCAAAATCAGAGAAGGTTTTACTTACTACAGTGAAAATTTAAAAACCCAAAACTCTCCATGAGAAACTCCTATTCCCAATTTCACTGTTTGAAGACACAGAAAGATGGCCGTATGTGAGGAGTAAGCAAACAGCATGCGTACTGCTGGCATTGTTATCCTAGTCACACAGAGTTCAGTAAAGGCTAGACTACTCAAATAACTACTTATTTTTCCAAGCAGAACTGGGAACACAACACCAAACCCATGCTGTTGCAGCTATGTTGCTAGTAATATTCAAGATAATTTACACACAGTTATGCGAGCTACAGTCACAGAATTGAATCCAGCATAGCACATTAAGTCCCCCTTGGAGTCTGCCAGGTATATTTTCATTACATGCTATGCTCTACAGTAAGCCACACTAGAGTTGATTAGGTAATTGTATAAAATTGAATTTAATTACTATATCTTATCATCTTACCATAACTGTTCCTGTGAGACCTCATGCCTAAGACCTGACTACAGTTCTGTTTCTACTTACCCAAATGAAATAATATTGCTAAAAGTCATAACTAGAAAAAGGTAACACACATTTAAATGCACAACATAGGTGAAGCAAATGTAAGAACTTCTGCTTCCTTTAGTAAAGTTAGTGTTTCAAAGGTGAAGCAAATGTAAGAACTTCTGCTTCCTTTAGTAAAGTTAGTGTTTCAAAGGAGTTGACTTTGTATCTTGCTTTTTACATACGGTAAGAAGAGGTTTGTTATCATATGGCCTGGACTGAGATCAAGTCCTAGTTCAGTGTTTAGACTGATGAAGTTCATGTAATTGTTTTCAAAATTGTATTTGTTCTTTAAAATAAGTAAAAAAGAACTGCAATATTTTTACTCATTTCTGTTAGTATAAAGCTCAATATTGTCAGGAAAGGTTTAACACAAAAATAATGAAATGGTATTTCATACAAGTTTTACTCCACTTGTTTAGAAAATAAAGGTAGTAAAGGTCCCTCTGTAGCAGATTAACTTACTTTTACATTACTATTCATATTGTTTGATTAAAAGGCTGGATAATACACAGGAGAGTAAAATAAACATTCAGAAGTTCAGTGATGAGTTTTGGAAGCAGCAAGTCAAAACAGGGGGCAGTTAGGTCAAGAAAATAGAAAAGTATGCTTGAGAAAGTTTGAAGGGAAGAATAATACTCATCATTACAAAACCCGCTATTACAGGGAGGGAGGTGGAGAACATCAAGCTTTTGGTAAGAGAAGCAGCAAATTTTGAAGATCGTACATATTAGGAGTAACTATCTCTTCTGTGAGTTTAAGTTTTTTTAAAAAAACTTAATCTGAGCTACTTGAGGCAAAGTTTGTGTTCTGTAACCTTTTAGAAAAATCTGGCTATTATAAACTAGATCAAGATTTAAAATACAATATTCTGCAGAGCCACACATTATTTGGCTATAACACACATGTCTTTACACAAAACTACACATACACAGATCATCTATCTAGTAGTTTAATTGTCCTTGTGTTAAAGGCATTAAAAGCTCTCAATAAAAAGTTCCCTTCTATCTGATGTTCTAATTGCATGCATGAGACTTGGGAGGCACAGTTCATGCAGTCCACTACTCAGACATTAGGTTCTAAGAACACATACTTTCCCTATCTGACACTACATTATTTTTGTTACATTTGTCTTTCTGATTTTGTCGGCAGAAAAACATCTCCAGTATTCTCAGTTACTATAGGAAGCAAATGCTCACATTTCTAAAAGGCACAGTCACACCCTTGAATTAGTCTCAAGGTTGATTTGCTTTTTGTTTTGCTGTGTTTTGGTTTAGTGTCTTACTTTTAGGGCACAAACTTATTTCCATTACATTATCCTGTTAGAAAAGAACAGCAGTAAATCTAGTATTAAAGAGAACATCATACAGATACTTTTCAATGCTAATCTGTATATGCCACCAAAGGAAGTCTCATGGACTTTTTTTTTTTTTTTTTTTTAAGGTAGCAAAGGAATTTTTGTAGCTGAAATGCTATACTTCTGCCAAGTCATCCAGCAGTTTACCAACTCCAACAATTTGCCAAGTTTTGAGGTGAAATGAAAGACCTCCTTAAAAGCTTATGACAATTCAGTGATTTCATACACTAGAAAGGTTAAATTTGAGCACTTCCAATACAGATGACGCAGTAGGATTTGCTAAGCTTCTTGTCAAAACACACAGAAAAGATGAAAAGAATGAGGAAGACAAAGGCTTAAGAAAAAGCTATTAGCATTGACTTGCTGAATCCAAGTTTGATCAATGGTATCAATGTTAATATTTTTTAATTTTTTTTTAAGCCCAGCTTTTTAATAAAAATAAAAAATAAAAATAAAAATAAATAAAAGCTTGTCTTCACATCCATTTTCTTTTTTTTTTTAATTTAGCATTGTTTCCTCAAGGAAGCAGAATAACAATTTTTCATTTTTTTTGCAGTAAGTAAAGGGCTGAAAAAGCAGGAAAAGTACTATTTTAAATAGCAATAGAAAGTGCACACTTTCTTGAATACTGCAATTCAATGTATAAAAGGAAATGACAATAGCCTAATAAGGCCAAACAGAACATTAGCTCATCTAGGCTCACTCTCCAATCTACTTTAGTGCTTTTTTTCCATTTAAACAGCTCACCTGGTGCAGTAATCTCTTCAGTTTCAGTAACTGAGTTTTTACAGCTGTGCAGTCTTGGACCATGTGGCGAAGGGTCATTTCATCAAGCATCACAGTATTCTCCGGTAAGCCCACCAGCTGTCTAGGAGCCTGGTAAAAATTTGGTGCTCCATAGCTTTCAAAGTGACCAATAGGAGATTCTAGGTAGTTTGATCCTCTAAAACAAAACAAAACAAAAAAAACCCACAGTGAATACACACTAGAGCTAGAGAGCATTTAGTAAAAAAGAAGGTGTTGTGCAACATGGGCTACGTTCACATACTGTGGCATATAGCAGAAAATAAATAAATCAGAAAATATCAATGCTATTTCACTTAAATGTTGGGCTTTCCTTCCCACTTGCATTAATATCTCACAGACTAACTACAGTACCCTAAAACCAGTTTGCTCACCAGAATTTCTATAAACTGTCATTCAAGCTAGCCTGTAAGAACTATAGGATTACATTTAATTTAAAAAAAAAAAAAGTAAAAAGCTGTTCAAAGTTACAAAATGCAAGTAATAAGACAGTGTGATGTTTTTCCATGGAACGTGTATGGTAATTTAGTCAAGCATTTACAATATCATATAAACACAAGTAAATATTTGTATTAAAAACCATGGCAGAAACAAAAGTTTTGAAATGAAATTGTTATGAATCTCAGCAATGCTCCCACTCAGACATGCTATTTATAGACATACAACTATTCTGAAAATGTCTTGTACTCAATATCACTTGAGACCCTTCAGCACTAAAAGAGATTTCTCATCACAGTATTTTAATTGTTTGGGAGAAAAGAGACAAGTCCTTTACCTGTTCAAATCATTTTTGCCATGGATATAGTGATCAGTATGTCCAAGATGATAGTGGTCCTGTGTATTCCATCGCTGTTGTGGTGCTCTTTTCCAGAATCCTTCCTGATGTTGCCTTGCATTTCTGTCTTGTCTATCATAACGGCTCATATTTTCACATTCCTCTACAGAGTGCATAAAGAAAAAAAAAAATTATAAAATTTTTTTCCTAAGACCTTATAAATAAAGTATTTACTATGTGGTGGTACCAGATACAGTGTAAAATCTGTAGGTGTTATGTTTTTTTTTTTAAACTGGTCCAGAAAAGTATGCACTTTAGAACTATCAAGCAGACTTCTGTAATGATGTCACATTTTTACTAGCATATAAACTTGTTACAAGAATAAGAGTAACCTGTAGCAGAAACTACAGAATTCAGCCTTAACAGTATTTCCGGTTTAAGTAGAACATCATTTGGAGGAGGTAGAGCTATGGGGCCGAAAAAAATTCCTAAAGTAACCTTTTCCTGTCTTTCTTACTGACAGTATTTTCAGGCCTTTAAAAAGTTCAAACACACACACACACGCACAGAAAGACTACGTTTTAGTAAAAGGCCAGTACTTCATTCCAAACCAGAACAGTTTCCTTACTTAAAATACATGTATCTCTCAACCTATATATCTTGTTTGCTTTTCAACTCGAGAGACATTTAATGTTTATTCACCTGGGCAACAAGCACAACTTAAAACAAGAAAAGAAAAAAAAAAAGACAAAACAAAAAACAAACTCTAGAAACAGTAACTTCTGTGAAGCAACGCAGCTTCCACTAACTTCTTAAGGGAACAAAAGCTGTATTTGGCAACAGCTTGTAAACCACTAGAAACGAAGCCAAAACAACTGCTATCCGTGCAGTCAGACACAGCAAAAGAAGTCATAAACTGCTATTCTGCCATCGCACTTTTTCTCCTTCACTTACCCAAGGAGTTTTTCCTCACATTGTCAGTCCTTTGCTAGGAGAATAACTCTACACAAGAGAAGACTGTTTTATTCGGCTGCCTACTCAGACATAGCTGCGCGTAAGACGCTCACAAACAGGGCCTTCCTTCCTGCTTGGTTCCCAGCCTGCCTGTTGCTGGGAAGTGAGCCCAGTTTTACCCTGTGATTTAAAACTGCCATCCTCACTCACTGCATACTTGTTGAGCTAGAACTGCTTCTATAAATAGCGCCCAAGCGGCATCCAAGACTCCAAAGTGAAACGAGGGGAGTTTCTCAGGACCTGGAAAGTCTTGAGAGGCTGACGTCAGTGAAGTCACACATAATTACAAAAAAAGCATTGACAAACAGTGCTGTTAAATATTACTGTAACAAATACACGTACGTTCAATTCAGTTTTTATCACCTAGATCAGTAACCAAAAAACTAGGTAAGAAAATGAACTTTTCACCTAAAGTAACAGAAGATTTATCTTCCTTTAAAAGCATCCTTCTACAGCTCATAACACATTAAAATTCAAGCAGGTCTATTCAAAATAAGCCCTCAATAAGTTTATGAATAATTTTATTATTATGATTTTCAGCTTTGGAAAATGAAATTGAGATACTGAGTAAAGACACATGGATATTAAAGAGCAAATTTCACTTTTTCAGGTGGCCGTATTTACTTAAGGGAATGCCTGGAGGTAGCTTTTGAATTCTTCTTTTCAGATCCTCTTTGCTAAAAATTCAGGGATTTCAAGATAAGAAGCAATTATAGCAGAGATACCCAGTTTATGCCACATCAATTTTATACGGAAACCCAACTTCTAAAAAAAATGCCAAAACCAATAATAACTAGCCAAAACTGATTTGAAACAGTAAGTTTCTCCTCCTAAATCAGCAACTTACACAGCGGATTGTCATAGTTACAAAACATATTCCAGCTACACAAACTCTATTGATACTTGGCTGCAGAAGTGGGAATAGATTTAAGTTTATTATATTGATGCAATAAGAAAATAGTGAATTAAAAATCATATTTCATTTGTGTCTAGATTAAATGGCAAACATTCACCTTTAAAATGCATGTATTTTTAACTGATTTTAAATTAGTAATTTGAAATGGAATTACTGATGCAGACGCAATGCATGTTTTATAAACAAGTAAACTTAGGAGAAATTGATCTACCCTTCAAAATCGTTTCATAGTTTTTCCCAACAGAATTAGAATTACCCTTACTGAAAGAATATCCCCTAGGCTTGGGTTGTTATCCATTCTGGAAAATTAAAATAGTAAAAAATAAAAATTGTACATGTATATGGGCTGAAGAGTTGAATACTGGCAGTATTGTCAATAAGTGCCTTTCACACAAGTACTTTGGAAAACTTATTCTGAGATTTAAAGGTTTAAGTACTGCACTTAATATGTTAAAACATGACGCGCCATCATTGTGGTAGATGGAAGACTATGCATTTATTTACTGTTAATATGGCTTCATATCTAACATACATGTAGGAGTCTTCACCTGAAAAACTCACAGGTACACCCAAAAAACCCAAATTTACCCAAACTTCAGCAGGCATCTGAACAATACACAAAGTAAGGAAAGCCTTTTCTCTTTCAGTGCCTGTTTATACAGCGTGGGGCATCACAATGCTCCACATTCAATGTTTCTGTTCATTTGAAGATATATGAGCCTCCACTGAACTTAGAGGTAAAGTTAATACCCATATTCACATGACAGTGACAATTCTTATGAGTAGGTCAGGAATGACCAAAAGCAAATGCCTCAAAACTTTTCCAGGTCAGAATTTGAGAAAGTGTGGCAATAATTAGCCTTCCCTAGTTCATTCTAGTCTGGATTTGTATTATTTTAGTGGCATCTAGGTACCACTATCCTCCCTGTGAAAAGTTTGCCAGCATCCTTACTGACAATAAGAATGCACAAGACATCTTGAAAAAACACATCTTAAATCTTAAGGCTTCTGTTACCCTGAATTGTATAAAATATATTAGGAGATACTGTCATTTTGTAGAAGAAAACAATTGTCTCAAAAAGAATTACCATTGTCATTCACCAAAGCTGAAAAAATGCTGTTCCAACATTTTTCCAACATAGCTGAAGCATAAGACTGAAGGACTAACTTAAAAGTTTGAAATCTATTCTACTAAAATAATTTAAAGAAACAAACAGTGTGCAACAAGGCTGTATTTTTATAAAAGGTAGTAAATTTCTAACTTTAGAATTCTTCAAATGCAAGAGTTGTATTTGGGGGAACAGAAATACCACACTTCCTACATTTCAGAAAAGAATGAGTTGTCACTTAAAGAAAAAACAATTTCAAGAGTGCATTGGCTTATTAAAGCAGAATCAGAACAATGCAACTAAAAAAATCTCCTAAGCCCACAGTGCAGTTTCACGATAAGATTGCTTGGCTGAGTTACTAACCTTTGTCATGAGGTGGGTCCTCAGGCAGGTCCACGTCAAGCATGAGATCATCATCTTCAAGATCACATGAATCAAGATTATTCAAGATATCCTGCAAGAAATAAAGTGTGAGATACAGCTGCTTTCATGATATTTCATTTTCCCTGTCATAGAAAGTTTGTTTCAAAGCTTTGTTACATTTGTATTGTACACATCCAATGTTATCAGCAGCCTCCTCTCTTTAGAGGCCAAGATCAACCTTACTTGAGACCATCTATACGAACAGAAATCATCACAACTCTAGTAATACGATACAATAACAGTGCTAGATGAAACAAAGATGGATTAAAACATTTTTCTGTCTGATGTCTATGGAACACTCCAAAGATTTTTCTACTCATTAATATCCTGCCTTCTCTGCAGTTGGAAGCATTTTAAAACTAAATTACCTTGCTCACTTAGAATTCCAAAGCAGCTTTCTGAAGAGAAGATGATAAATGACCTTATTTCAGCTCTCATATCATACTATCGTAATGTCACTGAAAGGAAGAAGGGGGGGAACCTATGTTTTCTTGACTCTTTGGGCCAACAAAACTTAAAATATGCTATTATCAGCACTAAGTTCTGCTGCCTTTTGTCTTTAAGATTGTTGGTTAATATAAAGCTGTTTCTAAAGGGGCTAACAAACTGTCCTCTTGCATGGCTGTGCTAATAGTACAAGAAAGATGCAATAAAGTGTTAGTACTAAATGAAATTATACATATTACATCTAGTCAGTCAGGTATATTAAAGAAAAAGGACTGTAGTGTGGGCAAGTCAACTCAGTGTTAAAGAGACAGAAACTGACCCCTCTTCATTTAAGGATACCAGCAGTAGGAAAAACTGGAGAGGTCAAGGCTGCAGAATAGTCAGTTTATTGAGCAGTCAGACGCTGCTAGCACCATGCTACTGAAAAGCCACATCAAGTAACAAAGTGCAGTACTTCATCAGAGAACCCGGACTCCGTTTTACTTCATTATTCAAAGAAAGCTAAAAACTTATTAATACCAAGTGATTATAACACAAAGTAGGTCTAAAGAAACTGTTATTAGTTATTAAGCTCTAACTCTTGAGCTCTGTTTTCCCATATCCTGCAAATAAAAGCCATAGCTTTAAGGCCCAAGACAAGACTCGGGCACTTCACATCTGCCTCTTTTCTAAGACTAGAAATGCAGATTTTTCTTAGGTTTAACAGCTACACCTAAAGATGATTCATGGGACCAATACTGAAAAAAATTTACCAAATATTAAGTAAAATAAGTGGTTTACTAATTATTTCTCACTGGATAACAACGTGATCATTAAATACTTAACTGAATACTTGCATACAGACTACCAATACACTGCAAAACAATATTCACTCGGAAAGGTATCCCTTTGCTGGCTACCATTTATTAGATTCACTTTGTCAGAGATGTATAGATGAACGGGAAGAAGATTAATAGGCATTCATCCAAACTGTTGCTCCAAGTGTTCTTCAGCTGTTCTCCTATAGTGTTCACAAAGGACTACCATATTTTATTATAAATAGTGGAAACAGCTAAGTAGATTTTAAGTGGTTTTCGGTTTGGGGTTTTTGTGACAGAGAACATTAAACATTCTACATTTCTTCAGCGAAAGTAATTTATTGACTTAGGAGGAAGAGTACGAGATGAAAATATTTAATATGCACTTTGTAAAACATGAGCAATATAAAGGAAGAGTGGAATACTTGAAACAAAAGCACTTTTTTTTATATTTCAAAAGTCCTACCTGATTTTGTTTACCTATAGTATTCTAAGTATTTACAGGAGAAAGTAGAAAAACCTACATATGAGGGCTTTGTGAATAATAAAACCACCTATGGAAAAGCTTCACAGAGAAATGGAAGCCATTTAAAGGAAATGTGGATTTAACATTTGGGAGAACAAACTACTTGTATATTTTTACTTCTTTTTGCTTCCAATAATTTACTTTTTCCCCAGGAACTAGAACATCTTTAACTAACATGTAGTTTGTAAACAATTCCACAGATTGTAGGTGTGTTTGAGAGGCAGCTGTGGTTTGCTAGTTGATAAATTGTTTCCATGCCATGCTTTGATCTTCCAAATGAGTATGAACAAGCATTATTTTCTTCTTCTGCAGGAACCTTAATGAGCATGACAAATTACAGTGACCACAAACATACAAGGAAGTTTAAAAAAAAAAAACAAAAAACCAACATTTGCCATTGCTGTGCAAAAGCATTTAAAAAAGGAAAATATAAAAACATAGTATGTCAGTGTTAACTAATAAACCTCGATAAGCCGCTTTACTGTCTTTGTATCAGTACTTTAGAAGTCTAATGATGTCAGAGGTCAGCATTTGAGATGCCAAACATACTTTTCTGTCAACAGCACATTTCATTATGCTTCCCTAATTATACATTCCTGCACCACACTGAGGCAACTCCATGTTAGAAAACAGAACTGTGAATATGAAGTCTTTGTAATAGCTGGGCCATATATTAATTCACTTTGAGTATCTCTCAATGTTATCTACTTGGGAAACAATATAAAAGTAGATGTCAGCAATGTCATCTCGAAATAGCTAGAAGATAAAGTGTAGGTTTCATCAACACATTAGTACATACGAAACCTATATTTACAGACTTCCCTTGTTATTCCTACTACTGTATAATGAACTGAAGTTAACTACATGGCAGTAACATTGTTAATGATGTGTGCTTAACAGCGATTATCATCATGAAGTGATCCTGGGCAATGAGCTCAAACAGAACAGGAAATAAAAAATTCTTCAAAAGTGCATCAGCATATTACATGTTTGAGCAATTATTAGAAGTTATAGTAGGAGAATAATCCTATTTTATTTGCATAGTTGAAAAGAATAATGCATATTAAAAAGGGCACGTAACTCCACAAGGCTGATTTAGCACTAGATTTTCAGGATGGTAAAACCTAGAAAGAGGTTAAGTTGGGGATTGCAAAATCCCAAGTCAAACTACAATGCTGTCCCCAAGCTCTCCCTCCAAAAAGGTTTTCAGCTGAACACAGGCAGTAGTACTTTGTTCTCTTACTGCAATAGAACAGGAAAAGCATTAGGTGAGAAACAGATGATCTACAACTACCGGTGTAAGAACCAAGTAAGCTGAGAATATTCATATTGCATAAGGAGATGGAAGAAGACTGAGCAGGGAGGCAACAGTAAGGCTGGCAAACAACTACACCCCATTTAGCAAGTTTACTTCAAGTTGTGCAAATTCTTTCTGTCGTGATTGCTCTCAGGTGCTATGTCTTACCAAAGGTTAATCAAACACACACCAACAGCTCACCTACAACAGCTTGGGTTTTTTGCCTAATCTGTTGGCTACAGAGAGTTCAGAATCTCTTTCTCAAGAGGCATAACAATATTAAGTTCTTAAGACCAACACTTTGAAGATTGGAGTACTGTAGAGAAGCTATTTTGCTGAAGCTGAACAAGTTTAAAGTTCAATATAAGTTCATGTCCCTCATAATGAATTGGATAGTAAAATACTCTTTGAAAAGTTCCATTTCTAAAAATTCCTCATGCTAACAATACATAAGCTCTCTCTTCCACTGAAGAGCAGTATTTTTTCAGTCCACCAACTTAAGTTCAATTTAGCTTAACGGTTAAACCTAAGCAAGAAGCCTGATCCTCAGCGTTCCCATTTCTCCAGCTAAGTATATAATGCAACTAAAAATAAATAACAATGTGTCCAAATTAGAAAGATGGATGTCTACATTTCCTCCCTATTAAACATAAAAGATGTGGACCAGTTAAAGCTTATGGCACAAGATATATTACACTGCAATTCAAAAAAAGAAAAAAAGGAAGAAGTGAGGCATCGGGGCTAGTGCAGAAATACAAAGCAATTCCAGACAAGTAACCCTCAAACAAGTAATTTCAGAGAGCATTCACAGAACTGAGAAGAGCCTGAGGTAAAAATACCAATTTTAGTACCCTTCTTTTCATCCAAGGTATGCTATTTTGCTTGAAAAGCAATTGCATTGAGGTAGTCATGAACTGTTGGTGAATATTAGGAACAATATTTTACCTTTTTCCACAATTCAAGATCTCAGACCTCATTCACTTGTTTTGCCTTTAAAAAGTAGGCCACTAAAGGAAAATCACTATTTTTGTTACTGGTTTAGTGAGTTAGGTCTTGCTTCCAATAATAACCATACACTTCTGAAGTCAGTGGAAAATGGAAGTGAAAGCTCACATGCAATTTAAGTATTCCACAGTGATTAGTTAAATTGAATACACATACAAATTTCTTCACTTTGATTTGCTCAACATCCTTATTTTTTAAGCTGATACGCACAATTTCTTTGATCTTTTACTTTCTTGCTTGAAAAAGACCATGAGCAATGCACGTAGACCATTTAATACAAAAGATTACAACTCATTGAAAACTTGAAACAACAAAAATATTAAAGGATAGATATCACCACTTTGGGTAGAAAATTGGAACTAGAGAGAGTACGTCTACCAGCTCAAAATTTGGCAGCAAAAGATCATGTGTCATCTGCAGCATCAGTATATAAATACCATTCTGGCATGCCTAGTTCTGATGTTAGTATTCACACAACACTTACCCAGGTTACCGACAATGCATTTATAGAAGCTTTGTGTGACAGTAAGGTAATCTAATTTAGTAAAAACTTTACTGTTAAATCTGGTTGGATATTATGAAAGGTAAACATGCGAGGCTATTTCCAGTACGTATTTTCAAAGTTGTTTACTTAAAAAACACAGCAGTAATTACAGGTCATTTTGTGGAATGACAGCACATTATAGCACATTCCACTTATTTAGTTATACTTTAATCTCTTTGTACACACAGATCACCAGTAGGTTTAGAATCAGACTTCAGACTTGGAGTTAGTTATTCTTACAGTACCATGTTGTATTCCTGTTGATGAAAATCTATTATAGCAAGTATCAGTAATGACCACTATGAAATCAAGGTTATTTTATGACTTCCATTAGTTAAAGGTGCTTTACTTATTTTGAATGTTGTTAGTCTTTATAGCCAAATTTTATGCTCAGTTTTTCTACATCTACCTCAAGCTGATTGCTGTTTTTCAGTAAGAGTAAACAGTTTCTCAGAAATTGTTGAAAGATGAAGCAAAGTCATTTGCCCACGTAAAATTTTTTCTTCAGTTTTTAAGTTAATAAGATCTCATGGACACATACTGGAAGAGAGCTTGACATTTAAATTTCTCTGACAGTTCTCTGAAATTGAGATCTCAGTTTGGGCCAAATTTGGGCATGGATAACAAACTCAGAAGCTACTGATAAACTAATTAATATATCAGAGCAATGTAAGCAATGGCTTAAAGAATTACATTGAAATCATCCTAAAAATAATAATAAAAAATAATGCATAAATAAAAAGCCCTCTGAGTATAATTCTTTCAGAATCTCCAAAATACCAGAATTACTTGTATAGGTCATTGGGATAATTACTACAAGAAAAGCATTTTTTAAAATACAATTTTACATGAAAAACCCCAAGTCTTAGAAAAACTAGCATCTCTGTGTTACAACATACTTCTCTGTAAAGCTAAAAAAGCAGTTGTCAAAGTCACTAAATCATTTAAAGCAGACCCATGTCCTTGTGACATTCCATAAAAAAAAAAAAAAAAAAAAAAAAGTCAAACATCCTAGTCAGATGTCACCTTCATTCTTTTTCTACTATGGAAAAGACCTTTAAAAAAAACGTTTGATGTCTATGTTAGCATGACAATGAAGCCACGATACTGTGTTTAATATGACTCTGATGCCATGACAATGAATATATTACTACAGATTTAGCAATATTGATTTTGCCTAATACCACACAAGAGAAAAGAGTAATCATAAAGTAAGTCCTCCTATTAAAAAAAAAAAAAAAAAAGCCTCTTGAAACAACAGAGGATGTAGGGGTTGATGCTGGGATCAAAAGCTCAATTTCTACTCCAATGGTTAAGACTCTAAGAAGCAACTGACATTTTCAAAGC
Organism: Aviceda cuculoides; assembly: GCA_035590195.1. NCBI lineage: Eukaryota > Metazoa > Chordata > Aves > Accipitriformes > Accipitridae > Aviceda > Aviceda cuculoides. Next base: position 10,062,911 of record JAVJGG010000094.1, on the reverse strand, counting down.
AGTTATTCAGTTCATTCACCCAGCAGTGGGAGTCTTCATGTTTGCAGCACCAAAAGGACAGAACAACCCCTGTTCAGAGGGATAACTCAACACACCCAGCTAATGCACAAGAGGACTCTTTAGAAGCCGACTACGGTAGTGCATTGTACCACTAGTTGTATTTTTTATTGCAACAAACTCAGTTCCAGAAATTCCCCATCCTATCACTTAGCAACAAAAAGCCAAAGCTTTCTGAGACCGTTATTCACAAAAACATTGATAAGACAGCTGAACAGACATTGTACCTTCTGCCAAAAATTTCCTCAAGTCCAATGGTCTTAAGAATTACAGAGTAAGCAAAGTTTCATCTACTTTATTATTTCTGAAGTTAAGAAAAAAAAAATCACAATACAGCCTTGATACATATCTCAGCAGCCCAACTGCATAGTGAAGTCCTATCACTATATGAAGCGTCAAAGATGGAGCTGAATAGGAGACCAGCTACAAGATACCTAGCTTCCAGGATCTACTGGGAAAAAGTATTAAAAAGAGCATGAAGATTACAAAAACATCAATTAGAAATTGATTCAAAGGACAGTAGTTCTGGAAAACAAACAAAAAAACCCCCCACAAAATAATGGACAGCTTTCAAACTAGTTTTGTGAAGACAAACCTGGGTATGTCTCCTTAGAACATCAAAAAATACTTACTCTCAAACTGAACCCACCTTATATGCTTTGTTTTGCATAAACTGGAGGGGTTAGTTGAGACACATCAGAAAGGCAAGTACTCCAAAAATCTAACTGAGAACTAAAGCCTTTGCAATCATTCCTCCACAATTTGAATTCTTGTTGACAAAAAGCATCACTGAAAAATCTGAAAAGTTCTCTTTTCCACATACATAAAAATATACACTAGACTTCCTTTATAGCACAACAGCTCTTCTCAGATTACATTTTCATTACATAAAATGGTGTATCTAAATAGTTTTATTTAAAAAAAAAAAAAATCCATCAATAATCCTGCCAGTATGGCAAAAATACCCACAAAGAAATATTACATTAACATAAGCAACACTATTTTAAAACTTTATATCAGTTACTCGTATGGATTCTCTTTGTATGATCTGCAGCTAACAAAAAAAAAAAAGTACTAAGGCATCAGAGTATCCCAGATGAAATTTACTACTACTTTTTCATTAGTAGTCATGTCTCAGCGGTTGTTAAGATCTCCCTGCTGGATGCTTCTGGTGTGACATTTGAACACTACAATCAACATGTGGTTGTACTTTCAAAACAGAATGCCTTTTATTGCCTATCAGAGTTTATTTACCTGACTGCAAGTAGGGATCACTGCAGTGAGTTGGCATAGTTTTGGAAGACCCACAAAAATATACTGTGTTTATATGATTCTCTGTCCTTTAATATTTGAAACGAGAAGAAACTGTACTATTTTGCAGCTGAAAGTGGTTCATGTCTCTATAGTGTCAAAGTGTATTACAAGTCGTACGCTATACTAAAAGGGCACTGTTTCTTATTTCAAACATTCTTTTGCAAATAAAACCTAGATGTGCTTTATGCTCTGAAAAACTAGTAGATTTAGATGCATGAAATTCCACAGACATTTTCACACTTGTTTTCTATGCAGTTGCATATGCTGCATCTCTTCTGGTAAGGTGCTAAAAATGAAACATAGTGGATTTTCCATTTAAAAAAGATGAAAAAGAAGTTCAACAAGCGGAAGATAAACATGAGTAAAGGGAGAGAACTTTAGAAGAATCTGTCCAAAAAAAAAAAACAAAACAAAAAAACCCAAGGGAACTGAAGAGTTTGAGAGTAGCACAAAAACTAACAAAGTATCATTTCAGATACTTGAAGAATGAAAAAAGGAAGTAGCTTTTAAAAACAAACACTAAACAGACTGGGTAAATCAGTCATCTGGAGGGCAGCTAAAAGATAATGCAAAAGTCAAATATGATTCAAGGATGACAGTAGAGAAGAGGGAGACTTCCAGGGTCTTTCTCAACACTATTTTCAGCATTTGACAACACCCCAGATAGAGAAGAGATAAAGAAAGAAATAGGAATTCAATACAGGTCTCCAAAAAGGCAACGTTAAATAAGAACTGAACAGAACCGTTAAGGGAAGGCAGAAAACAGAGACAGAAGATAAAGACACAGGAAGGCACATAGCATACTATGGGGCTGAAAAGAAAAACCCACTGTAAAAAAAGTCATAAGAACAAAGGAAACCCTACAGGGAAGAGAAAGGATAGAACTCTGCAGGATACCAAAAACAGGATAGGAAGGGAGTTATTGTAAATGCTGTACATTGCAAGTCACATTAAAAATAATTGAGACCAACCATCCAAACAAGTATTTCATCATTCTGTTCATGCTCTCTAATGGAAGGTTGCTGTGTACACAAATACAACAAGAACTTTGTTCTGAAAATCCAAGACCAAGTTTATGTTTAACTAGTAGATGTAATGTTCTTAAATAAAGAGTTACTATTCTTGAAAACATTTTTATAGAAGCATTATATGTTTTACCTAGGTTTACCAAAAGTAGACAGGAAATAATTATTAGGTTGAGTTATGACCCACTATATCTCAAGAAGCAGCTGTGCTTGCTGCCTTATTTTTTAATTTTTTTTTAATTAAAAAAATCAGATGTCAGACTGTGTAAGAAAATTGAAATTCAATAACATGATGAAGGTAGAGAAAGCAGAAAAACAGAAATATTAGCCATTTTGTTGAGACTTCACCAATTCATAAGCAACAGCACTTTTCAAACATACAGCACAAGTTAAATCCCACAGCCACAAAAAGCGTTCCTTGACTGCCATCTAGCACCCAATACTGAGCCTACAAAAAAGAAACTGAACGGGGAGGGTGGGAAGCATTTTGATCATCTTCCTACAGAATTCCAGAAAAATTTAAGAACATTTTCTAATTTGTTTTTGAAATAGGCAGAACCTTTTAAGTAGAAAGTTTCCATTTTACTATCTAGCACAATGATAGAAAGCCGTCAACAGTAACTGTAAATAGTAACATAGAAGTAGCAAAGGCTGGGGAAAAAAACCCAGTCCTTTCTACTCATTGCTTCCAGTCTGCTTTCAGAAAAAGTCTACCAATATCAGAAGTTCAGTATTACTTTTACAGTTTACCTACAAATAATGGAGCATTTTACTCTATAAAGAATATGTAATTGCTACAGACACTCTTAAGTGGCAAAAATAATTGTGAATTATTCTCACTCCACTGACTTGCACTTGTATTAAGCGTGAGGTTCAGCTTAAAGGAAAATAGAGGCTTCCAATAACTCCCAGCTGAGAAAGGCACCAAACCATAGCCTCAAAATTCAAAGGAACACCAAAGGCCAGGCTGCTACCCGGAGATCAATTAAGTTTCCTCTGTGTAGTAATTTTTAATTATTCCCTACCTAGATTTGGGGGGTAATCTGAATACAACTTGTCACACAGCATAAACGTGTTCTATTCTTATACAGTCAACTTAATATACTTGTTTCTAATTAAAAACAAAACAATCCTCAAATACGTCCTAACCATTTTTGAGTAATTCCATTTTGACCAATCTCTAAATGAACTAACAACACTGGATGCATCCTCTCACTTCCACTGTCACAAAAGTAAAGTCTCAGTACAGTATCCTGATACATTTCAACAGTGTGAACCAAAAACACAGAAACACTGAAATATTGTTCCACCACCTCATATGTGGAAAAAAGGTGCTTTGTTAAATTTCCAGTCTCAAGGAGGATGACAATTAGGAGTTATAAGGTGATACCAGATTGCAGTTGGTATCAATAGGGCCTGAATGCAATGTTAAGTGTTCTTGAAAAGAAGTTAAAGCACATCCCATATTTAGAACTGTGGGGACAGCAAGACTGAAATCAGGTGTACACATTTCATCCAGAGGGACCAAGCCTGTGTGTACTACAAAAACAACTCACCCCAACATGTATAAAGACACTGTCCCTCCTCTAAATTTCTGATGCTTCACAACAGAAGGTAATTCAGAAAGATTCAACACTGATGCTCCTATAACTTATCAGGACACAATTTTAGGTAACAAGGAAAAGTAAAAGGAAACTGTGTGCCAATCTAGGCAGTTTTAATCAAGTTATCTGTAAAATGTTCAGAAACCCGATTAGATGGCTTAGATGTGTGTCTCAGTTTGTTTTACAGATTTTTTTTAAAAACATGCTTTTCTTGTTCATACTGATAACTTCATAAATACTCCAACTTTAAGACTACTGTTCTCTTTGTGCATGTTTACCTGCTCATAATGGTTTGAAGATTTCCTAGGAGTAGGAAAACAAAATGTGAGACTTATGGAAATTCAGCAATACAATTAGATAAAGTACACTAGAGTAATTCTGAAGGCCTTCTGTTATTGAAAAGTGATGCTACTCCATAGAATAAGAAAAAAACAGTGAAAAGAAATATCTATAAAACCACATTAAAATGTGACACTGGATATGCAGTTACCAACTCATACAGGAAACATCACTTACAGGCTTATGAAATAAAAGAAGTGCTAATTTCTACCAGTATTTATTCTCATATTTCATACAACAACGCATCAGCTGCTGCTCTCTCTCCCTCTCTCCACCATAAAAATTCAAAGCTGTCATTAACGGCTACCACAGATGAAACACAGGAGTACAAGTGAAGTTGCCTTACTTGATTTTACCAGCCAAAACAGCATGATAAGATTTACTATGTCAGTTCTGAATCAAGCAGCTCTCAAAGGTATATATGCTTTCCCATCCCAAAGAAAAAAAGGTAATTCGCTGTAAAACCTTGCTCACAAAATGTCATGCCTCTCAAACCAACATCACAAGAGGTTTCTGCACTGTAATATAGTCATATAACGTCCTAACAATATTTGACAGCAGGGACATGTACATCACACAAGACACAGACAGAAATGCCATCTCATTAAGTAATTCACTTTCTCACTACCTCCCATTGCTGTAATAGTTAAGCTCTGAAGTTGAAGACTAGAGCAATGGTGGGAGGGTAGATGATGGCTGTTTTCACTCCAAAGGCAGCAACTCTAATGGGATTTCCTTTCCCCGCCACGAGCAGAAAACCATCTGCCAGCAAACTCTGCCGAAAGAATGGTTGAGAAACCCTGCTAACAGAATATACTAAAACAAGTTTGTACTCTTAGTTCTGTATTAAGTAGTAATACAGATGGAGTTTTACATAGCAGTTGCACAGTTTTCTACTAAAAGCTTAAGTGTAAACATGTTAATCAAGGATGCTCTCCCACTAGTTTACTATGTTGACAAATATTAACTGTTCATAATGGAGACTAAATGCAAAAAGGTGACACTGACTTTTCAGGCTCTGAAATCAGAAACAAGCATCTAATGGTTTTCCAAATATAAGTTTTCAGGCATAACTGAAAGCTTTTTAGATACTGAAGATATGAAAAACAAATGCCAGAGATTTCTATACTTGTAATATTGGAAAAATGAAAGCAATTATATTGACCTAATGAAAACTATGAAGTTAGAACAGTACAATTCAAGTGAGCCCGCATCATTTTTGTCAGGTGGTGGAACATGGCATGAAGATGACAACAGAAAAGAGCACAGAGGTTGGACATGACCTTATGAGCTTAAACAGAGGTTGTTACCAGCAACACCAGCTTCAGATACGTGACACACAGATGCATGCCAATGAAAAATGCCTTTCAAGGCTGTCACCTGTATTAGATTCCAGTCCCAGAATCACTGTATTTCTGAGCAGGAAGTTCAAACCACTTTATAATAGAAAACAGAGTAAGACAAAGCTCTTTCACATAGACATCCTAAGCAGAAATGGCAGCTTACCAAGATAATGTATTTCTAAGAAATCCTTTTATATCACAAGTAAAATTCAGACATGGTGTTTGCCATTTTCTGGAATTTATCTGTAAAAGCCAAAATCTCACGAAGATGTCCTGGGCTACTCTGATGTCTCTTGCCAAGAAAAATACTGGCCTACAAACCCAAAAGCCAGGCTTTCAGTTAAAGGAGTGTGAAATACCAATGAATTATTCAATCCATCCTGCAGGATAGGATTTCTTTGGTGATGAATGTGACAAATGAAAATTCTCTGAGCAGAAGCAGAAAATATAGAACTCCATGCTGTCATTCCACATTAGTGATGCTATATAGCTCTGTCCATAAAAATGGTCTCCAGTATGCTGGGCACAGAGGGAAATGTAGAAGAAGGTACCAATACAAACTGCCAAGTATCCGATACCCTCTGGGTTTGCTCTTAGTCACTTCCCCGGAGGTTCACAGATACTTTTGTTTTCTGCAGTGTGTCCACACCTGATTAGACAGATATGCCACTGAGAATTTCAGTTATTGCCTACACAGATTTACATGTCTGTATCAGATGATTTCTGAAGTGCCTTTATCATTGCTTTGTTTGAATACTTTCTAGGTAATAGGTAGATAAAACTATCTCCCCCTACACTGGTACTACGGTCTCACAGACAGTCTCATTACACTGACATACTAATGAATTCTAGTATCGATTCACATACCTATAGGGAGAGATTGCCTAGTCCTCCTCTGTGGTCCAGTTATGTCACAGCAGCGGTCAGTTAAACTAGGCAGCAGCAAGAAAGACAAACGTCTGGGGTCTCACAGGCTTGTTAGACAGCATCTTCAGGTGCCAAAAAAGGACCAGCTACTTCAAAATCCAAAGTAGCCTAATATAGGTATGACAAGATTCCCCAAGACTAGAGCCATTATACTTAATTAAATATTGTTATACCAGAAGAATAATGCCTTCTCCTTCCTTTCAACCTCACTCCCTCACTGAAGTACTGGACATCTACTCATGTAATTAGTTGTCACACAACAAATTCTCTAGCGAAGAAATAAATTTCAAAAAAAGTCTAACCACAAGATTAGAAGTGTGTATTCATTAATGTCATAATGAATTCAAGTCAGAATGGCACTGACTGAGGTGAAACCATCCTTTGGTTTCAGGCACAGAACAAATTCAGACCTTTCTTATGGAAGTGCCCAGTTGAAGTACACAAACTACTTCAAGGAAGCATCATAGGAGCACACATTGCAATTAATTCTCTCTATTAGCTTAACCTTTTGCTAGATAAAAGACATGTATTCGAAGAAAGGAGGAAATGTAATTAGTCAACTCTGTTTGGCTGATTACAGACTATCAAAAAAAATACAAGTGCCTTTTTTTAATGCTTTTGTCTGCTTTGAGAAAGATCTTTATTGTTCTTTGCTGAGCCACAAATATATCAATAATGTAATACATACTGACGATAACACCAAGTATTACTATTCATTTTTAATTCATCCATCATTCTAAAAACAGACTCTGTGAGACTCACTCAAGGTCACAAAGTGTGGCATATCAGCAGCTGGTGTATCTTTACTCATAGAACTATTTTCTAAACTAATAGCTAGTACACTCAGTCTATCGGTGAACTAAAATATTCAGTTAATTGTGTGTTTTATTGGGAAAAAAAGAAAGCCGAATGGTGTGCAAGTCTTTGCTGATGAACATCTTTGCTAATGGAAGATTTTAATATCAACTTGCAGACAGAAATGCAAATATAAGAATGATGAGAAAAAAGCCTTAGATGTTGGAAATCAAGGTGTTTCAGTAATGGCTTACTTAAAGATACCATGAAAATCCAAGTAAGTTTAAGAGTCTTTGTTTCAATAATAAAGTTACATGTGTATATATTCTTTCATATGAAAATGCAGATTTTACATCAAAGCAGTTTTTTTAACTTTTCTTTTACATTTATCTTCAGCATCTTAAAAGCTTAAGACACTTCACTTACAACATGAAAAGCAGAAAAAAGAATTAAATTTCAGCTAGCTCATTAGATGGAAACTGCTTTTTATGTGTGCTTCTTGTAGCTAGCTAGCACCTGAAAGGTTCATTTCAACACTGCACTTTTCAGAAAGTTACAGCAAAAAAAGAAATGTTTGTATCAAGAAAATATACATACTTAGTTTCACTACACCCTCTTAAACGGATGAAAGTGAAGCACAAGACCTTCTGAGTACTCTATACTGAATGCCTCAAATAAACCATCGCTTCTTATGAAAAACTTCATAAAAATGCAACTCATTTTCAGTATACTACTTAAATTGTGTTCAAGTCTGTAAACTTTGATTTTAATTCAGAAAGCTTTTGTGTTGAAAGTGCTTCCAATGGCTATTATATAGTGCTGCTAGTACAGTATGAAGACTCAATATTTACCTGTTCGGAATTAGCACTGTACCGTTTCCAAAATAATTTCAGCATTTCTATCATAGTATTACATAGTTCCATCAAAGAAACTCAGTGGGCAGGAGGAATCTTATCTCCAATGGTAACCTCTAAGGGATTCACAATTCATAAAAGTCTCCCAAATACTAAGTTAAAAACAATTCTTATATATCTGAATAGCTGTTTTATTCCATACTTTTACATTATCTTAAGCATACCTGCACTTGTATTTTTACTAGAGATGTAACAAGACAGTCCAAAATTTTAAAAGCCCAGCTTCTCACAGAACAAGAACTATGGCTTTGGCATCAACCTCCTGAAGAGAATGTACAACTAAAGAAAGGAAGATGGGTCGAAGACAATACCTAGAACACTTCACTCTACAGAAGTAAATGTATTAGAAATACACACATTACAAGTCTGAATTCACATAATAAATTACTCATTTGAGAAATCAAACTGGCAATTTAAGGCTTACTGTAAAGTCATTTTGAGAGTGAATTATTAAAAAAATAAATGTAATTAACATTAAATTATGTGTAAATAACTAAATTACTGTAAGACATTAGTGACTGAACTAAACAATGCTATTTTAGCAAGCTTATTTTCTCTTTCTTTAAGTAGAACATATTTCAGCATATTTCACTGTGAGTACCTATGCCTCTCGAACCAGAAAGCATTCTGCCCAGTTCTGAAAAAGTATTTCAGAATTGCCCTTTCCCAAGCTTCAATCACAAAGGGAAAAGAAAAAAAAAAATAAAAAAAACCAACAAAGCAAAAAAGAAATCTTATGAGATTTCAAAAATTACCTAGGAAGAAGAGAAAAATGTAACTGTCTCACACTCTGGCTAAAATTCTGGCCACATGTCAATAAATGACAAAACAGATTCATTCCAATGAGATCCAGATTTCATCCCAAGAGCAATTAAATTCTCAGCAAAGCAGCTAAAACCCATCTGTCTCTTCAAGCCAGATTTCAAGTGTTATTCCATAATCTTATATCCTTATAATTACACTGATGCTCACTCTGTATATACCCAAAATACTGGCTTTATTTATGTCAGCAAAAATTAACATAGCACAAACTTTGTAAAATTACTAGATCCTACAGTTAAAAAGGAGTCAGAGGACTGATCTCTTTTGTCTTTTTCTAAGATAGGGACTTGATATGACCTGATAATACAGAAAACTCTTGTAACTTTCCTGTCTAAACCTATTTGCCCAAATTAAATTGCTTGAAAAGAAAAAAAACAAACAAACAAAAAAAAAACGCAAACAAACCAACCCTCGACCCCCAAACACAACACAAAAAACCCCAAACCAACCAAACAAAAAACCCTACAAAACACAGCAAAATGTGTACCTCACATTGTTGAGCAGCTTTGTCATGAAACAGTAAAGCAGCTAGGTGTTAAAGTAGGTCGCTGAAACACAGGACATGAGCAAACAGTACAGGCTAAACGTTAAGTGAGAATACATATAGACAAATATTGTCTGTGTTGCTAATTTACAGAGCCATCACAACTGCTCTGCTAAGCATCGGTCTTCTTGCACAGAATTGAGCAGAAATACTATCAGTGATTTGGTGCTCAGCAGCAAAGACCAGTTGTTGAAAAGAGTGTAAGGAATACCAATGAAATGAATGCTTAAAAACTTGAAAGGAGTTCAGTTCTTAGAATGCTAACCAAGTGATTTATTGCCTTCAAAACTGGAATGAAACAAAAGTAGGGATAGTGGAAGAAGTTACTTTCTGTTACACAATTAGAGAACAAAAACAATTTCATCCTGACAAGGTCTCAAAGAAACCCACGCATGTCCTACTTAGCTATAAAGTCCCCATGGCATTGTTTTATGAGAGGTTAGACTTGTATAACTTCTAAACTTCCAACACCGGATCGCACATTTTCTCCATAGCTGTTGGCTCAGTTAGTGGCCAAATTTATTTTATTCCCCCACCCCACCCCCACGTCCTTAAAGCCAACCTCTACTGAGAAAAGCAAAGATATCTGCTTTTCTTCTCCCCCAAAAAGGAACAAAAAGACTGAGTAGCCAGCAAGCTCCTTCCATTGCCTTCCTATTCTGGTTGCCATTCCAGAAGCCTAGTTAAAATCATCTTTGCAAAAGCTGCCTTTTCAAAGATGGTCAAAACACTTCTAATCTGAGATTACCCAATAAGAGCTGCATCGCCATCTATAGAAAAATTTAGGACAAGCACTTAATATTTGCGGATCTAAGGATGACACAGCTTAAAAGACAGTGCAACAGCAGGATGGAAATTTAAGAAGGTGACTTTTGCACTAAACGCTACCAATTACTTACCATCTAATTACCTGAATTGTTATTCACTACGTTGCTTCTACTCACCCCAGCCTGATCCCACAGAAACTCCAGAACCAACTGTTTGCTTTGGAGATTTCCCTGGAAATATTAATTCCAAGGGGTACTCAGGCTGGCATTAGCTCAAGCACGCAGATTTCTTAAATCTGACTCTTATCAATTGGATTTTGACACACAGATATTAACTACTTTTATCCACACCATACTAGAGGGCAGAAACCACGTAACTTGATCACATATCTCCCAGCAAAACATCTCATGTGCTGACTAATCACAACAATTATTCTCAACGCCTTCAGTTCGGGGTTTTTTTAACCTGTCTTTATACTCGATGCCTGCAGAGAAAAGGAAAAACATTGAACAAAAGCTTACATTAACCTACCCAAGAACATAATCCTTCAGAAATAATGAAAAACTACACCAGATATTCTTCTGCATCTTCAAATTAAAAGCAAACACTGTTTAATCTTTAAGCTAAAGAAATCAAATGTACCATGCTTTCTACCAAAAACAACAAGCACAGGGAAAAAAAAAACCCAAACAACCAAACCAAAAAAACCACTAAAAGGCAATTCAACAAACATTTCGGAGCTACAATTTCCCCTCAAAACCAAAGCTGACTGAAAATACATTTCTGCCTTGCAAAAATAGAAGATATATTATTGATGCTTATCTCATTTAAGATAAAAGTTCACGGTACAGTAAGCACTGTAATTCTGGAACAGCATTGACAAGATAAAAATCAAAATAAGTGGAAAAAAACACATGACTTTCTAGATTCAACAGTAAGTCTTACTTACAACCTCCTCTTCTCTCCACTTCCTTAAACCTATTAAGTTCATTCTTCCATTTTTAAGCCCTCTCTAAAAGCTACTTACTTTCAATAAGGAAGAAATAAACCAAAATAGTGAACAGAAATATCAAAAGCTTCTAATGTACCTCTGCTCCACAAGGCTTACAACAGCTTCTGTCAATCAGGACACTGATTGACTATCAATTCATACATACACACAGATTAATGCATGGAGGTCACATGTATCAAAAAACCTAGATACATAGTCCAAAAGCATGGGAAAGTAGCATCTTTCATTTGTTTGCTAAATTACACCATATGTATCAAAAATATCTATATCTAAAATTTATCATGGACAAAGTTTAAAAACTTCCCTTTTTCCCTGCCATGTGCCTGCATGCGTCTGGGGAAAAGAGTGTTTGGTTTTGCAGTGGCCTACGTTAAACTTTTTTGTCCCCTATAAACATCAGTAAAGCTACAAAGCTCATACTGGAAAAGTCTCAAACTGCTTTTCCAAGCTGGCCACAATTACCACAAAAAGTTAATAACCATTTCTAAACTCCTTTAAGCACTACATCCCAACATCATAATTTAAGACAGTAAGCAAACAATGCCACAAGCAGCTGAAAATATAGCAGGAAGTTGTATGTAGTTACACATGAAAATATAATTACAAAGCTATGCCCAACTTTCAGGAGAAATCTCTGTTGTTCTGCTCTTGGGCTACAGCAGACAACCCTACTAAAATTACAGATCAAAGTCTGAGTACGTGCCGCAAACCCTGTCCAAGTCTGAAACTGGTATCTACATTACTAAACTGGCAGTGGTGACACAATATCTAACATACCTGAATAACACATTGAATATACAAAATTCTTTTTGTTAGAAGTTCTGATTGTTAGAATCATGTAAATAAAATCTGAGTTGCTTAACTACAAAGTCTGTTCAGATAAAGGAATATGAACAGTGAGAAGCAATGAAGGAAAGACAGACAATATTTTCCTCATGCCCACTGAAATCCCAAGGTTGGCTCCCTGACCTCAGCTGGAGGGTCACAGTACTGCAACAACATTCCATCCTTCTTCGGACTGAATGATGTTTCTTGCAGATCAGTTGTAAGTTCAGCAATAAGAAAAAGTTTGTTATGTATCTTGTGTATCGCATTTGAGTCACACAGAGTCCTGCTACAGTGACCTACAGTCAGGTATCTACCTTCAAGATTCTATGCTTGAACAAAATAAGAAATCAAAATAAACTTCAGTTCAAAAGGGTCCTATAAGTGTACAGTATAGAAACAAAACAATGGAAGAAGTCAGATAGGAATAGCTCTTTTCTTGTTTTTTTCAGTCCTAGGTTTAGAGTTGGTAGGAGATATTTAACCTATCATTTGCATAAGTTAATTCCTTTATTCTTTGTGAGCACTACCATGAGATTGCATAAGGACGGACCTGTTCTGCCCTACCTTGAGAATAAGGAAAAAAAAAAGTATGTAAATAGCCTATCCAAAATCACCTATCCAGAAACAGGAGCTCCTAAACAAGAAGTTTCAAAAAGCTATCAGCTACAGAGGAAAGAAGAAACAATTATCAAGTAAAAAAATACAGTAATTCTGCTTTTAAAATATACTTAATAAGCAAAAAGCTCAAAGAACTATAATTATGCAACTTATGCATATAAATACATACTATGCTGTTCATTTCTGAAGATTCATAACTTCCACATGGATGTACACTTCCAATAGGTTCCAACCCTTCTTCATCCCACATATACGTGCCATCAGAGCTGTCAGACGGAGAAAGCTCAAAAGAGGACCCAGCTCTGTAATTCATCTCTGGAGAAATCACATTCTCAGCAGTATGCTTTGTGCTTTCACTGTTGTCATCCACTGCTTAAAGAAAACAAGAATAGTTAAGATTCCAGAAACAATTTAATATTCAAAAAATAAATATTAAGATGTACAAATATTAAGATGTGTACTATTGGTGCGCTAACTTCTCTGAAACTTACTGTACTGTAACAGAAATATCTGAAAGCGTTCTACAGTATTGTTCATTTATCCTAGAGCGGAAAAAAGCTCAAGCTTGTTTGGTAGCTACAACTAAGCATCCTTCCAACTCACATCTTTGCTAGCCTTTTACACCGCACTAATTCACCCACCATAAAAGCTACTTTTTAAAAATCTGTATCTTTTCAAGATATTAGAAAGTGGGTCTAAAAGTATACCCTTCGGATCCAATCTTTCGACTGTAAAGTCTCTCAAAACAAGCATGTACTACGAGAAGCCCATCAGAGACTTGAAAATGTGGCTTTTAAAAACATCTTCTGTCTCTTCCATGAATTTTAAAAGAATTAATATAGCATGCATCAGGACAAAAACCAAAAAACCAGCGACATTCCTATTTATAAATTAACTGATTTAATTAGACACCCTACACTTACTCTCACTACTTAAAAGCAGTTACAGCTGTTCTCTGCCTACATAGGTGGAGGAGGTGAGGGGGGAGGAAAAATTTTCTTAAAAGATCACCAGTCCAGAGAAATGAATAGCGAAGCAAGGATGTAAGGAATCCCACAATCATAATGCAAGCGTGGTTAAAGGAGGTATCATTCATTCTTATCCCAAAGAAAAAGAGCTCTTCAAAATCATGCTTGGAAAAAGATAACTCCAATACAGAAAAAGCACTGGAAGAAAACAAATGGGCCAACATAGAGCCAAGTTGCATTCAGAAACAATTCACAAGCAATGGGCAATTATATAAAACAACTCAATTACAGTTACACTCTTGATTTAGTACCTAAAATATCAAACAGAACAAAGTATTTACCAGACACGTTTATATCAAGCCAGTCATCAGCGTTACAGCCACTTTCCTTGAGAGAAGTGAACGGCTCGATCGATGTTATACTCCCATGCTCTAATTCTTGAAGGCAGCTCTCCTTTTGCTGTATTTGTATAGTTCTGTTTGCGTCTTCTATATCTATGAAATCATCGCTGAAGTCTTCACTCAAATCATTTTTTTCAGAGGATGACAAAGAAGATATAGATATTTCATCTCCATCATCGCTCATACACATGACTTTTGACCCATGTTTTCCCATACTTTCATGCAGGCCCTCATCAGAATCTGTTCTTTGAGCAGTGCTCTCTATAATGCTGTTTTTCTCAACTGCTCTATTAATATTTGTTGAAATTTCAGAGTTCCCCACAATGCATGGGTCAGCAGTTGTACTTTTGCTGCCATTCACGATATTTCCAGCAAATCGCTGCCTGGTAGGCTTCAGCAGAGAAGGCCGACTTAATCTGTATCCAAAAGAAGGTGCTGACCCAGATCCATTTGACAGTGGGGGCTTCTTTGAACAAGGAGCTGACATACTGGAATATGGCCTGGTAAATCCGTACTTCATAGGTTCATTTCCATTGGGTACATCCAACTGACGTGCATTTCTTGACAACAAAGTCGACCTCTGAGATGTCCTGGCAGCTAGATTTTGACTATGATAAGGCCTTGTAAGATCCACAGCTTTATTAAAGGAATGTGACCTGGTTAAAGATGCAGTGGGAAGTAAAGAATTCTGAATGGAATGTGAAAAACTTTGTGATCTTACCATTTTTTCACAGGAAAAAGCCTTGCTATTGTCTGTAGATTGTACCAGGCTTTCTCCTGAACTTGTCCTTGTGGCACTGGAATTAGCTCTAGGTCTCTGCAAACCTACCACTGGTCTATTTCCATAAAATCCATTTAAATGTGATTTTGGAGCACTGAGTCCGGAATAAGAGGTCCTTCCTGACAGGGTACCTTTGGTGAATTTTGCTGAACTAGAGAGTCCAGGCAAAGACTTTGGGTTTAATTCCTCAGTAGAAGATACAAACATATTGGTTTGCTTTGCTACTTTTGATGCAACCGAAGCAGTACTGTTCAAACCCACCCTGAGCACATCATTACCCAATGCTCCTTGAGATTGAGAATACTTCTCAGAATCAATTATTTTTTCATTACAGTTATGCTTGGAGTTTGTCTCTCTCCCATTTTGATCATGAAGCTGATATTTATTTGATTTTTTCCAATTGAAAGAAAAGGAAGACATGCGAACAGTGCCATTGTGCTTGCCAAAATTTTTGCCACCATTATTGCCTGCTAAACTAACAGCCGTCCCATTCGGCATAGGTTGCAAAACACTTCCTAAAGTTTTCGTTCCATATTTCGGTAGCCTGGAAACCAAGGATGTCCTGATTTGATTTTTTTCTTCCATGAGCTATTGGGTACATTGGTCCTTAAAGAGTGCTTGAATCTGAGGGGAAAAAAAAAAATAGACCTGAATCAACCACACATTAAACATAATTTTATATACATTTGCATCTATATGTTTACTACATTCCTGTACATAACTATACCATAGTGATACAAAGTAACCCATACAGCTTTTGTGAACTCCAGAGAAATACCTGTCACCAGTAGTTACTTGGCAGTAAGGTGTTATTCAGGTCAAACCTCCCTCCCCCAACTTTCATTCTCTAGATAAATGGCCTTTTTTTCCCTTCCTTTTGAAATCTATAAAATAAGCTTAAAAAGGAGTTGGGGTTTTTTTTCCATTTACCTATTGTGAGCAGCAAACTGAATTTTTCAACTGTTAGTTATTAAATCACATACTTAAGACTGGATATCTAAGAAAGCCCACCAATAGAACATGGCACAAACCTGTAGTCAGCAATTTAAAACTGCAAAAATTATAATGTAAAGTCCGACTAAAAGCTAGTTTTTTGAAAATTACATGTCTTCAGTTTCCCCAATGTCTATGTTACAAGATACAAAATAATCACTCATCATCCACCTTCACCACAGCATTTTTTTTTCTCCAGATCTTACTGATATCCCCAATTCAAGATGAACACTCCTAGCTGTTTTTTCCTCTTTGTATGAAAACTGTAGTCTATTTTGGTCACCATCTTATTCGTGTACAAGACTTTAGGTACAACCCAACAGTTATGTAACATCAGTGCTAGTAAGTGACTTCAAAAGTTTCACTCGTGTGCAGTGACACATGAACACAAAACAGTAGATACAAAAGTATGAGATAAAAAGATAATTATAGCATTCATGCATTCCCTTGTATCTTGAATTTCACTTCCATCCACCTGGTTCAGAATACAGGTATTCCACTACAGCCTTTAATGAAGATTTGTTGTATCTCAACTTACAGTCATGTCATTTTAGTCTATTTTATGTAACACTTATTTTATAAAGCCATACCTGGTTTACAGACACATCTTTGCCTCAAAAATTTTTTGCCTTGAGAATTCTGATCTCCTTGCTTTGATATACTGCTTTTTGTTTCTTCCACACTCACCCACATACCCATCCTACTATTTGGACAACTAATTGTGTCTGTATCACCTTTTTGTACAGCACTCAAGTCTGTTTTGCCTGGCTATACAATATGAACAACTTGTCTACATGTTATTATTAAAGACTTGCAATTTAGACAATAAGGCCTTGCTAAGTCTCCAAGTTTCAATGTTTCATCTTGAGACAAGTTTTACTCTTGTGTTAAATTCTATATTTGCAAGACCAGGTTTCTGTTTTTTCCAAGACAGTTGCAAAAGGATATCTTGCTTTTGCTAGCCACGATTTTGTTTTCGTCAGTTCCACCCGCTGATTTTACAATGGTGTAAATTTCAGTCATTCATCTTATTCCCTGAAACTATGATCCGAGTTTCTCTTTTCACAGACCTACACAGAGCTGGCAGGACTAAAAAACCCATGAACATTTTTAACCCACAGCAATCATGGTGAGAATCAACAAACAGCAAGTAACATGCTTATTCAAAGTACAGAAAATATCTTGTGTAACCACAGCAAGCATTACCTTAAAGAGAGTCACTCCCCAAGCTGCAAAACCTCACTAAGAAACACTTAAGATAAAATCAAAGTAGCATTAAATTCATGCAAACAGAAGCACCCTTAGGATTTGGTAAATTAATAGGATACCCCAGAGCTGTACTTCTGGAAGTCGATCTACATTAAAACAATACAGAAAGAAACATACTCAGAGACATGGCTTTTTAGGGGCTTCTAGTGTAGTGAAAATAACAGAATCCACACCCTACAACTGGTAGAGCGCATTTCCATTCAGAACCACACAAATCCAGAATTTTCAAACACTGTTAATTCTTGCACACCAGAGACATAACCCTCAGCTAGGCGTACAAAGAAGCACACAAGTATTTCACCCTGGTGACAGCAAAATATTTAACTCATTGTGTATAATGCATGCCTGTATGTAGATTTAGGCATCTAATGTTAGACATCGCAAAAACACTATGACCAACATCATTTACTAAGAAAAGAATTCACAGCATCTCATTCGTGTATCTGTACCCATAAAAAAGAAACTTGCCCACAGTGTACCTGTATACCTTGCAAATGAAAAAAAAAAAAACATTATGCTTTAGTATCAAATGTCAACATTGAAGATATTTATTTTATGCCAAATATATACAGGAAAGGCAATAAAGTACACTTTTTTTTTTAATAACTCCATGCATAAAAAAAGGCCTTTAACATTATGATGAATTCATTCACAGCAAACTTCGTACTGCAGATCCATCAAAAGATATCCCAACTCTAACAAAAAGACTCAAGTCGCAAAGAAATCTTCCGAATTAAAAAAGTTAAATTAGAAAGCTGCTAATTTAACTTTCATGCTTTATGGATAATTCCCTTTTCACATCCGTCTACCATCTCTCAGGTGGCTGCAATATTTAAATGAGGCCATTTAGTTAGATTGCTTTAATCCTCCACCAAGTGCTGAAAATTATACTTGAAAAGAAGACCCTTCCCTTCTCTAGGAAGGGTGCCTGCTCATTTATCCTTAATTAGGAAAAGACAAAACATCATCTTCAAGAAAACTGTACTGACTGCTCAAAACACTTCAGATAATTAAATTAAAAGACAAGCAATACTTGTCTGTGTTTGATTAGCTACATAACTGTAACTACTGTGTCACCTTTTCAATTCTCAGTTGCATGTGTTTCACTGAAATACAATGCCATCAAAAAACCACCAAAAGTTAACAGTATCATATCTTGTATCATGTTACTTTTCCCAGAAAATGAGACATTTTCTTAAGTTCTCTTAAACATCCTCAATCTTGACATATATTTACTACCAGAAATTACACTACCCTAACAATGAAATTCCCTTATCAAGAAGCACAGTACCTGCAAGTTACAGTATGATTTCTGCATCCCACAAAACTCAGGTTCAATACAATTTAAGTTGTATTCTGCTGTATTATAAAGAAATTCAAAGTATTTTTAGACATCAGGAATTTATGGATTTTTTTTCTTTAAAAAGACATTTGAGCAAACAAGTCTTTTATGCTTTGCCTTGGGAAATAGATTATCTAGTGCACACAAGCCTAATCGGGAATTAAGCTAATTATAAAGAGCCTAGTCTTACATAATGATCCAGGGAAAAGGAATTAAAACCTACGGACTCTCTCTGAAGTACAATCTGAATTAAATGAAAAGCTGCTATACCCTTACCTTCAAGGATATTCAAGATCCTGGTGATAAGCAAAAGGATATTCATTCTCGCTCTCCTTTGTGCTTTCTGTATAGGATTATTTACACCTCGACAAGATCCTCCAATGTTAGTTGCAACTAGCAAACACAACATTCACTTTTACTTCATTCACAGTCTGTCTCAGCAACATCAGGAAGGCAGTTTCCTATGTATTAACTTCTCAGCAAAGTTTAGTTTTGCATCTGAGACTCCGCCCTACATGTTGTGGAATGATTATTACACCATAAGACAGCTTAAGTTCATACATTTCAATATTTGGGCACCTTAAAATATCGCAATCCCTATGATCTATGCTAGAGAGCTAACAGCATTTTCAAGTTCCAAAGAGATTACTATGAGTGGGACCAAATTCCCCTCCTATCATCATAGCAGTGTGGAATAAACAGCTCACAGATGAAACATACCTGACAGACAAGAACAATTCTGCAGAACTATTGCTATGCCAACAGTTTCAGATGTGTGTTTCATTATTCTTTGCAACTTTAAGACCACCTAAGCAGAAATACTGAATAGCTAACTTAAGTTGCTTTTCTTAGAGCAACTTCCTTCCCAGTGTGAAGAATTTTTTTGAGGCAAACAAACCTAAGTTTGTGTAACAGGATTGTGCTGGAAAATTAAGACAGTCGACACCTCCTTGCTGCTTCTGGGTAACAAAAATGGTACTTTCCTGTGGGTCTGCAAGAAGCTCGCAGCTACAGCGGTACACAAGCTTCCTTACCCACCCAGAAACATTATGTCCGTCAGTGTCCATATATCAGCAAACACCAATTATTAATCAGTCATTTTTTTTCAGTATTTGGTGTGGGCAGACTGACAGAACAACTGCTACAAAGCCTGTGAATAAATAAATTATTCATATCTCTGCCATCATGTGCTGGATATTACTGAAGCCAATGAAGTTTAATGACCGCATTTGCCAAGCCAGACCTTATACTCCCATTATTTGCCTTCCGCAGAAGGCCCAAGAATTAAGATACTATCTAATTCTACTTGTTTGGCTCAGTGACAGGTGATCTGAAGCAGCAGTTTACCAATATACATGCACATTTATCTTGCCAACTCTACGGTGCTAGAATTTCCAGGGACCTTCATTCTTTTTCCTAGAAAACAAAAACACATTTCTAGTATATAAAAAGCATGGACAGGAAAGTGAGAACATTCCTCCAATGGTAACCTAAATTATCTCCTTTAATGAAAAGCTTACTTGGCCACAGCATTACATTAAGGTAGAGAAAACAACTGTTAACTACTGTCCAAGCAGTGCAGAAAGTAAATGAAGCCTACCCTTGGGAACTGAAGAGCAAATGGCAGGCCACGAGTAGATGGCTTGAGGCAGGCACAATCTACTGCCTTAAGT
This sequence comes from Aviceda cuculoides, assembly GCA_035590195.1. Taxonomy (NCBI): domain Eukaryota; kingdom Metazoa; phylum Chordata; class Aves; order Accipitriformes; family Accipitridae; genus Aviceda; species Aviceda cuculoides. The sequence continues at coordinate 10,042,574 of JAVJGG010000094.1, read as the reverse complement.
AACAATTACATCGTCTTTTCTGCACCACACTTCTAATAGGAGAGCCCTGCTGAAATCTGAGACACAAGACCAGCTCTTCAAGGTGCTGTGGACATGCTTCAAAACAGCTGCTCCTAACTTCCCACCAGCTTTCATAACCAAGATGCCCTCCACACAGATAAAAAGATACAAATTTGCCAATCTGAAAAAAGATTGTAGTTTACTTCTAATTATCATCTGCTGAATCTAGATACACCTCATGGCCTTTGTGAATTCAAGTGCACATGCAGTATTTCAACTCTGTCAACTGTGCATGGCTTACAAAAATCACCTCTGTATACCTCTGCATTTTAACACCACAACCTCTATTTATTTATTTATTTTTCTATTCAGGACACATAGAATACAGATCTTTTCACCACTGATCCATGGTGAAACTTAAGCATTAAGAACTATTTTTCTTAAAAATGCAATTTAAAAAAATGCATTAGGACAGTTATGTGAAAATATCTTATTTCCACCAGCATAGGGACATACTGAATGACGTAAGGGAAAAATCAGGGAGACCCCTGCAACAGACGCAGAAAAAGTCTTCGTTAGCAAGTACTTAGGAACAGTGCAAGATGGGAAGCAGGACTGCAAGTCAATTTTCAGCTTTAAGTGGACTGTGAGAACTTAACAGAATCAAATAAACTGGCAGGAGATCTAGCTAGCAAACATCTACTCTGAGCAGGACAAACCCTGAGGAACTGAAGATGATGAATCCTGAGGAAATTCCACACGTTGTATAAATGAAATTGAATCAGAATACAACCAGAAATTCTGATGGCTCCAGGACTGAACTTCCGAGTTTTCACAACTGTCTCATATTCTCTTATTTACCTGCACAGACTGGCTCCAGTTCAGTCAAAAAAGCCACCTTCTCTCAACTCCAAGATCCAGTAAGATTTATCAGCTCTGCAGTAAAATCCTCCGAGCCTGCCTGCCTGCCTTCTCCTGTCTTCAGTGTCTCCAAAACACCTCTGTTCTGGAATCAATTCCAATGCTTTATGAAGTCATCCACGAACTTAAGTGTCTCTCCCTTTCCTATATCCAAACTGCATAGTGATTAATACTAGCACCCTTGACAGTCTGCCTTTTGAAGGTATCATAGCCATAAAGTACAGTAAAAAATTCCAAGACACTTAATGCTTATTTTTCTGTTTCTCTTAAATAATTTTGTTCTTCTGTGTTCAAATTTGTGAGATTCTGTTCCCATATTTCAGACAGCTTAGAGGTAAGTCCTTCTCTATTCTTCCTCCCTTACACTTCGGCATGCTGATGTTCTACCCACTTGTAAAGTTTGATCTATCAAACATTAAGCAAACCAGTTATCCATGCTGCTGTTGCACTGAACTTCATTTCCTGCTGGTCAGAAAGCACTAGGTCAAGGAATATAAGCAAAGTATGATAAAGGGAGGAGAGAACAAGAAAGATATCATGAAGAGACTAGGGCTTCTCTATTTCTAATATTGAACAGTATCTTTACTCAATACAGCAAAAAGATGTGATGTTCCTTGCAAACTTTAAAAGTATTGTTGTTATTCATCAGAATACGGTTTCTTAATGCTTTGTAAGGCTACAGGACACACGCACTTACTGGAGGAAAAGAAATAGTGAAATGAAACTCTATTTTGTAGAAGAAAGCTACTAGAATACTTCCAGAATCAAAAACTCCATTCACAGCGCTTAGGGCCACACTCTCAATTCACTCTCCCATTAATGTTATTTACACTGAGTATCAGGTTCCTCAAGGAAGAAAAAAAGGGTTAAGTGCTATCTGCCCAGAAATGTATGCTTTGTAATGTAGAGCACTTGTGCTCTACATATTAGTAAAATAGAGATTGTACATTTTAAACCCCAAATTTTTACATCAAACCTTACCAAAAGGTTGAAACAAAGCAGGATTTGAGTTACCATAAAACCCTTAAGATTGCATGACATTTTTTTCGATATAAATATTAACTACAAGTAAGATCTTTGCTAAGGTTTCTGAAATTGGTAAATTTGCCCTGATTTTTGGCATTCTTACACAACTGATAAGGCAGAAGGCAGTCAAGGTCCAGATGCTTATCCAGCTGCAGCAAGGGAGCGGCTTCAGGACAAAAAGAAGATAGAAGAAGATACTTGGGGGTAGGGATATATTACTCCCAATAAAAGAGAATATCAGGGCCTGCAAAAAGGAAGAAATAGACTTGAAACAGTGCACTTTCACATTCCTCTTAAATGTTAATACAGGTTATTATAGTTCATTCATAAATGAGACATGAAATGCAGTGACACTTACTCTTTTCCGCATTAGTGCTGACAGCCTAACTGTTCTCAGGGACAGAGGTCAGCTAGTAATTGGAATAAAGCATTGTAGAGACACAACTCCTCTCTGAAGCTGCCAATCATCTGATGCATCCTCTTGGAGGAAATCATCAGTTCCCTTCTTCAAAAGATCTACTCTTCTTGCCACAGCAGAGGCAAAACATAGGTCTACTCTGACTTGGTCAAAATTCTGGAAAATGCCTTCAGTAAGAAGTAAAGATGGCTCAGACACTGGTGGACATTGGGTTTTCCTTAAGTTGGCTTTTATGCACTCTTCCAATCACCCATCCAAACGTAGCAGAGCCATGGCTTGTTAAATCTGAACTAACAATGTCAACTCTGTACCTGCAGATATAAACACCATGCACTTCCTTCAGAACACAAGATACAGAACATAGTAAGGCTTTCACTGGATATCTAATGAACACAAGGCGCAGTTGATAAAAACACTACATTAAGCATGCTGACCCCAAGAACAGCTTTGAAAGCATTGTGAGAGGCGGATGGGATACACCGCAATAAATCAGAAGCAGAAACAACTGACATAATCATGACTGATACACCTAGCTCCAATGCAGAAACACTCCCGCTAGCAGGAATTAAATTATGTGGATTACTTCATTCGTTATGTTACACAGCGAACAGCCTTCTGTGAACAGAACCATTTCAACAGAGTCAACCTTAGCAACCAAGTCATATAGACCAAGCTTCTTCAGTAGGGTAGCTTAACAGCTCTTAAACTGCAAGAGATGTATTGTTCTCAAGATCTTTGTTGGTGAAGAGATACAAAGAACCTTTATTTGCTTCAATTCTTTGATGACATTATTCAGTTTAAATTATTACCAAATTTGCAAGGATAATAAACAGAAAGGGGAAAACCAAACTAAGAAAAGATACTGTCTGTCTGCCTTACAGATCTAATGCTTTGCAACCTAAAGACAAAGTTGTACGCTACAGAGAAGAAAAGAACTAAACTATCATATTACTCAAGCATTATTCACACACACACACCACACAGAAGTACTGTGACTATAAAGCGCATCTATATCTAGGTTACCCTCCTATGCCATCTTCACACTTGCTTGTATTTGGCAAGATTTCTATCCTGGAAAATAACCCATAATTGTGTGTATGTATGTGCATGCGTATATACATATTCGAAAGACTCTGATCTTTCCCTTTTGATGAAGATAGCTGCCTTTCAGAAAAGTTTCAAAGCTGACATCATTGTTTAGATCATAAAGGCAAATTAAATTTTATGCTGTAGTTAATATTGACTGAATAATCCCAAACATCAACTGCAGTCTAGAATCCAAGCTTTCTAGAAGTGAAATGGTGGATCTCAGTCTCCTTTCAAAAATTTTGTGATTATGTCAGCATCAAAGCAACGGATAGCAGAAACAGGCCACTGCTTTTGCTGATGGTATTATTCCTTCAGCAACAGCATTTCATGTTGGTAATTTCAATCTTTCTGAATTTACTCTTACAAGACAGATTAATCTGTCTCCTAGTTCAGACATAAAAGCAATGTCATTCTGCAAACAAGTAGGAATTACCTGCTGTTGTCTGGCAAATATTTCACTTAAAAATAGAGGAGCCTCCCTTTTCCCCCAGAACTATACACTGTCACCAAATGATTCGAACACACCACTCCCATATCTAACTCTACTAGGAAAGACTTACTTCACCATTAATTCAGTAACGAACTAAAAAGTCAGCTTCCAGTTACTGTTTTCTGCTACTTATTTAGTAATGCATGCTACCTGGAGCAGGATTTTCTTGCTGATAAGAACAGGCAGGCTAGAAGCCAAGTGAAACTTTGAATAAAACTGATTATAAATGCAGATATCCCTTTTTAGTCTGCCACCTTGTCAATCCTACTCCTCTAGTTTGTTTATTCAACTGATGCACCTTCTCCACATAAGAACACTGAGCTGTCTTGAGCTAAAACCCTATTATGGTGGTACAAACAGATATTGTTCAATATATTTTTGTACTGATTATATAATGACTAAAGACAGAAACCCATCTGAACCACTGCTGAACAGTTTATCTATGTAGGTATCTTAAGATTAAGAATTCCCATTAGTTTAAACAGGCAGTATGTGCTTACCACCAATACATAAGATCTTTTTTTCCCTCCAGACACACACACTCATTCTTTCTACTGCTGCCTAAGAATTCTAGCAATAGGTTAAGCTGAATGACATGCAGAGATAATTGAAGGAGACTGCATGTAATTCATACACTCAATGGCACTGAGATATCTTCAGTAAGCCTGAAGAGGTTCACAGGTGATAATTGAGCAAGACTAGACAAGATGAAGCAGAAGGATGACAGAACAAAATAGTTCTAGGAATTTCTTTTCTACATATTGCCAATGCTATTTCAACATAGTTTAGTATTTTTCAGAAGATCAAGACCTTGAGACAAGAACATGTCAAACCATTGCTAGTTTTTTTAAAAAATCATATTGTTAAGTCAGCCACTGCTGAATTAAAAAACAAATAAACAAAAAAAACCCCAAACCAAAAAAACCCCAAAAACCTAGAAAAAGGACTGACAAAGAAAACCTTTAAAACTCCTGTCGTGAAAGACAGCAAGTGAACCCCGGATAAGCTTGAAATATTATATAAACCATAATATTTGTCTGGGTTTGGAGCATGGCAATTCAATGTCCAGGTACAATCCTGCAGCTCAGCTGTAGAGTTCCAGCAGTCAATCTTATTTTAAAGGCGATGAATAAAAAGTCACACTGTCTCCTGTGATAGCCTTAAAAAAATGCACTGGGAAAAGAATGAACAGGGCAAGCATATAATGTGACTTTCTCAACTTTCAACTACTTCCAATTCATAAGATTTCTTGAATTTGATGTAGTTTGTTTAGGAACCCTCCAGAATCCTATCCAACCTCTCCTTGAGTCCCTTTTCCATCCACGACTGCCTTAAGCAAGGAGTTCCAGAGCCGTACTAATAATTCTTTCAAAGGTTATTTCATTGCCTTGCACAGATTCCTGAGGAAAACTACTTGTAAACTCCCTACATTGCAAGAACTGGCCACTGATTTCTGCTCTCCTTGCTACCAAACATAAGAGTTACATCGATCAGTTTGTTTCATATCTATGTGCCTTCAAGAAGATACCAGATCACTTGTATTCTTTGAAGTGAAGTTTGACTTCTCTTGAACATCCACCCTTAACCAAAAATAGTGCAGTCATATACTGGCATATTATAGTTTTCAGTCAAAACTTGCTTATTTTTTAACCACATCTTCAGAGTATCACTTTCTTGCTATTGAATTTCATTTCATTAGTGCTGGACACCTACAGCTTCTGTCTACAATTCTGCCTACAATAACTGATTGCTATTAATCAGTTCCCAAACTCTCTAAAAATATTCCAGTACCAAGCAACTTCACAAGTTTGCCACAGCATAACAAATATCGACATGTTTTTAACCACAGACTGGCAGCCCTCTGTAAGTATTTTAAAGTGTGTTTTGTATTTTCTTACTGATTTTCTTGATAAATGAACACAGTTATATCCAAATGTACCTATCAAGGTCAGTTTTCTATAACATAGAAAACACAGATATTTTTTATATCTTCATGCATGTGCAACTGTAAAAAAAAAGAAAATTCTCAAAGAAACTGACATGTGTAACTTCACTTACTAGTGACAGTCTATCCACAGGATCAGTTTCTCCCACATTAGTTTACAGAATTACACAGAGATAGTCATCTATGCTTATATTTTACTTGAATTTAAAGGAAGCTGATACATATAATTTGTTTTGTTTAATCAAGATCTCAAATTTAGTCATGGCAAAGTGTTATTTTTATGAACTACCATTTCAGAGAGTTCTCGTGTCTGAAAAGATTTACACAGACAGGGATTAGGATTTTTTTTTTTTAACTCTGTTTACTGATGGACAAGGCTATACAGGATGAAAGATTCTGCTCCTTTCCTCAAGTCTCCTGCTATCAGCAGTAGCTTTGGCATTGCCAAGTTTCCACCTATGCAAGTTTGCCTTACTGAGATGAAGGTTACTTAAAAGGCATAGCTTCCCCCAAATAATCAAAAATACTGATCAACACATCTGTGTAATAATTTCCTCATATAAGATCAGAAAGAATGCACTTAGGTAAAACCTATCTTTAATATGATTCATGAAAAGAACATGAGTTGAAGTGTCATACAAATTCAGATGATAGTGAGAATCCCTATGTCTATCTAGAAGAGTAGTGAGCATCTCTATCTATCTAGAAGACATTTGTGAATCTCCAGCTCAAAGTACACATGGTATTTTTGAGTCAAGAGAACCCAGGATATTCAGTCCTCCCTTGATGCTTCACTTAACTTGCGCTGTGTGTGTCACAAGCCATCTGGGCTAATTAGGCTAATAGCATAGGAGTTCTTTTGCTTCGGGGAATAAATTCAGAAACTGTTTGCAATTTAAGGGTTATTCCAGATCTGTAACTTGTTCAACCACCACATAAAAGTAAAACCGTGTCAGCCATTTTCCTCTGGCTAAGAAGCCAAGCCTCCTTGCAGTGAACCTTGCCAACATTAACCATACCTTCTGCTTCAATCAAAGCCATTAAAATGCACTCTGCAAAAGACTACCTCAAGTCATCATGGACTAAGTGCTCACAAAAATCCCAATAATCTGTAGCGAAACAGTCATTTTACTGAGAACTTGTGACACCAGCTCCCCATGTGACCAGGGATAAACATCCCCCACCCTAGGACTTTCTTGCTTCGCTTACTACAGGATATTATCAGAACTGCTCCAGCTGAATCCTTCCTTTAGAGTAGAGAATAGCTAGTGAGCAAAGTACAGATCTCTGCAAATCGAGATACTTCTGATCAAGGAGGAAACAATATTCTCAGAATGTCTCCCAAAATGCACCTATCTGATCGAAGTTTAAGAGCGAGCTGGAGTGTGTGTCCCAGAGGTATGAAGAAATGCAGAGACCTACACTCACTAGCTAAACTGCAACTTTGGAATAATTATTTTAACGCTGTTGGGATTTTATTGTAACATACGTGTTTGGGTATCCAGAGACTTACATAAGCTTTTTTATTGCTCCAATTGAAACACAATACAGGATTTTAAACCTAATTATCAAAAGCACCATTAGTATTTTGATCTTCTTAGTATCCCTGTTGGCACAGAATTTGACCCTGCCTAAAAGCTTCTAATTAAGATGATGGTGCTGCTCTTTAAACTTCCAAACAGTGGCTAAAAGAGACCACCACAACCACTGCTGCAACTGGCTACCTTTTATTCCTTCATTTCTCTTCCGTTTTCAGAGATCCACACTTTCTAACAATTTTAGGCAAGCAACATTCACCTGAAGACTGATGGCATGATGGCTTTTTATCTAGAGAGCCAGTGCCAACACTTATTTGTCACTGGTTTATTCCAAATAATCAATCCCTCTTACAGGATGATCAGGTCCAAAAGAAATAGGTTTTACTCCAGTGAGCTTTTACATGAACAGTTCTATTAAACAGGATTACTCATTAGCGAGACAATACATTAAATGTGATCATTACGTTAACTGAGATTATTACTATTAATTTTTCCTATAGTCATATGTATTATTACTTAAGTTCAAAACCACAAGGTGTTATAGTGGTCAAAAATATTAAATATATAAATCTTCTAAACCTGAAACATTTCTACTGTTTAAATAGCTTTACAATTAGAAGATGATACTCAGCCGTATCGTTCTTGGAGCTCGTACACTGAGATTTCTATAATGAAAAGTATTAACTGTGAGCAAAGATTAAACTTTGACCTTAAAAACATTTTTTCTACTGCAAGTTGTACATTCATGTAGATCCTTGTTTAACATTTAGGTAGCTGTTATTACTAATGTTCCATTTGTTAGGCATTCACCTCTTCAGCTTGGAGGCAATAAATTCAGCAGAATCTGGAGTTATGCGATCATTATATGCATGAGAAAATATCTGCCAAATGTCATCCAGTATCACCAAATAAATATAAATATTTACTGCCTCCCACTAATATGATGAAGAGTTTTGTATTTTCAACTACTACAGAAGACATATTTTTAAGGTTTCAGAGAATACTTAGACTGGTTCTCAATCGTAAGAACATAACAATATGATCCAACTTCATTTCGCCTTTAATACCTTTGTAACGAAACATTCTGTTCTGCATCAAAACTGAGGCTCAAAGCCCACAAACACCAGGAACAAACCAGCTACGAAGATGAAGCATCAATCCTACAAGCTGAACTAATTCTCCTGAAAAGTGGTAGACATCTTTATACAACATACCAGATGGAGTCCCAGATCTACAATCCTTACCTTAATTTGTTGTCTGGCCTGGACACTAATGCTCTGCTACAGCACAAAGTTCCCATTCGGTTTTGCTTTCTTTAACTGAAGATAAAAAGCTCGACTTCAACTCAAAGGCTGAAGTTGCCTACGTTTCATTGTGTGTCAAAGTACATTTGACATAACACGATGTTAACAGCAGCCTCTGGATAATGAAAGCAAACTCTTAGTGTCATTAACGCGAAATCGCCATAACGTACACAACATTCCCTTGCTGTTATAAGCGAAACCTGAACAGATTATAGCCAAAAAAGATATTCCACTTTTTTTTTTTTTTTTTTAAACTGTTGCCTTCGAACAACCACATACTGGGTACTTCTGCTTCTTCCCCTTTTAGGGGCTACAAAGGGATCCTTGCACCAGGGCCCTCAGCAGCCGTTTCCCCATATACCTGCCGGCAGGTCTCAACCAGCAGAGACCGAGAAGACGCACAAGCCACGGCCGAGCAGGAACCGACGGAGGAAGGCAGCCGCAGGCCTGCCGCGCCGGACCGCCCTTCGCCTCGGGGAGCGGCGCGGCGGACCAAGCCCAGAGCAAGCCCCG
>JAVJGG010000094.1:10002774-10026657 GCA_035590195.1 Aviceda cuculoides | reverse complement strand
CTGTAACATGGTCTAGTGGGCATGGATGATGGTTGGACTCGATGATCTTGAAGGTCTTTTCCAACCTAAATGATTCTGTGATTCTCCCAGCCCCCAGCAGTTTGCAGGCCAGGGACTTTGTGAGCCAAGGACCCACTTTCCCACAAATTTGCTGAAGTATGAGCAGCTTCAGTGCAGGGTGTGTGAGGGAGGTCCAGTTTTCCTAGTAATAGTCAACAGGTATTTTGAGAGTATCCAGCTGTAACCTTGCTGGCTTCCTTAGTTTGAACGGACTTGCTGATAGTTAGTGATAATGAGATAGGTGTAAACAACTGGCCATACAGTATGAACCTGGCTGATTATTGTAAGTAAGAATATTTTCCAGTCAGTATCTGTATCACAGACTGGCTTGAAGGGAAAGCCTGTTCATTCTTTCAATTTTGGATTGGTTTCCATTTCATGTATTTCTGTAAACTGGAAGTGCATGTGTTTCCGTAACTCCAGTGGAAAATGAAAGAAGGATTGTTCAAATTTGTCCATGTAACAAGAGTTCTATACTCTTTACAAAATCTGAACTTGATATTTCCCATCCCCTGCATTACAATGAAGCTGAGTTAGTTTGCCTGAGTCAAGGCCATCCTCAAAGCAAGGACAATCTCCTTCATCACATCACTTCATAAAAAAATCATCATTGCCATGACGTCCACAAAAAAACCCCTTGCTACGTAGTTCATATGCTGTGACTGCTGCTAACTAATCTGTTCACAATAATTTAATTTTTACTTTGTGCATCCACTTTCTGTTACTATATTCAAATACTTTCTACTTATACTTTGATTTTATATTACCTGATACATGAACCGTATTTTATCTGTTTGCATTGTCTCCAGTTCAAAAGCGCTAAGCAGCCAGGTGCCGCCTTTTTTTTTTTTTTCCCCCACATATAAGTAATGATTTATTCATTGTGGGCATTTTACTTTTACAAAAAACTGTAACATGGACTCTCACTATGTCACAAACCTTTAAAAAAAAAGAAAGCAGAGGTTAGAATTAGAGAGTGTATGCTTTCTGGGGCATAGGTGGACTTTTGATTAAATATATGACAGAGTGCATGCAGTTGGATGGTTAGGGGTTGAAATTCTTCATTTCGAATGTCTCATTCTGTAAAATTTATTCATTGACAGATATCAGGAAATGAACTCTTATCTGTTTTCTTAATCTATGTCTCTACAAATAGTTCTTTCATTAAGGAATACATATATTTTCCAAGTTTTAATTTGAAAATAGAGAGTCACAGTCTCCAGAATTACCTATTTAATTTTCAACTTCTTGTGCTTTTTAAACTATACAAGTAACTTCATTTTTGTACTACCTTAAAAATATCTACTAAAACGAGTATTACAAGTTGATGAACATGTTTGCTGAGATAACAAAGAAGGAAAACAATGGGCTAATGTCACATACAAAAATACTTACATGACTGTGCTCATATGTGTGTGTATTTATTATTTCCACACATGGTGTCCACAGGTAACTAAACTTTGTACCATTCTGCAATAAATAATTGTATAAGAATAAAATAATTAATAGGAAATTCTGCTTGGTGCAAGCTGAGGTCTTTACAATGTTTCACCATCACTGCATCTTCTTTTGTGTATGTATAGGAGAACACAGAGGTGAGCTACTCACCAGAGGTGAGGTATTCTGCTGAAATACATGATAGCCTAGTCACATTTAAGATGTAAGTCCTGTATTTTTCTTAAATCACTTGAAAAAGAATCCAATTTAAGTACTTGAGCATTTGATATCTTTTCAGGCATTACTGATATCTACCGCTTTCTAAATAATATTTGGATAATATTTAAAGAGGACACTATTTAAATGAAGAACTGTTCATTACCAGTTGGGAGCTGCTTCATTATTTAAAATAATTGGCTCAGACGTCTACTTTGGATGTGCAAAGACAATATTGCTATATTGATGGTTTTGGTGAGTGAATGATGAACTGACCCTTCTTACCCTTTTCCTTTCAGAAAAGGGTTTTTTTGGTCTTGTTTAAGTCAAACTCTCTTTCTGAACATTGCTTAAAGAATACTTAAATATCAGTCCAGTATGTCTGCTTTTAAAACTCTGTGGCTTGCACTGCTGACGTTCAGAGATGCTCAGAATGCATTATGCTGTCTGTTCATGCTGTGAAAAACAGTCAAGATACACAGGCCTAAACTAATCTCTTATTTTTAGTATTTCTCTTGTAAATGAAAAAGTGGGCAGAAAGCTTTCCTCTCTGTCCCTCCCTCTCAGGGCAGGTATACCAAATGTAAGTTAAACTCACATAGATGAAGATCACGTGCTTGACGTTACCCTTCCTTTACTCTGGCAGTGCTGTGGTAGAGGTAGCCTGGACCACTCAGGTAAAATCTGCCATTAAAACCAGCCTGGGGCAATCTTTACACCTTGCTGCTGCTGTTGCCCTTTCTTCTAAGGGCTGACCAACCCTGATGCTTCAAAGCACTATATTACTCTAAATAATTTAGACCTACTTAAGTCTAAATTATTTAAAAGGACTAGTTAAACTATTTAAACAGCCTAGTTAAAGCTACTTCATAAAATACTGCCAATTTTTTTCTGCACGTCTTCAGTGGCCGTATTCCTACAATACATATCACCTTTACAAACACAGAAAAAGACTTCTAGACAGTGATTAAAATCATATTGCACATTTCTAAAATCCAAATGCTCTCTCTTTCATTTCTTTTTAAAGAAATGCTGCTCCTCAGTATCTGTTAAAATTAATTAGGGTGTAATATATTTCATTTAAGTCTGATGCAGTTTCTTCTTTAGTTTTCACTGCAATGTAATTTGTATTCACATAGGCTGAATGTCCAGAGGAACACAAAGGCCTAACATTTCCATTAAGTCAGTGGGATTTTTGAGGATTCTGAAACATAAATAAAAACTCTTATTTTAGCTTGATGTACAGGTACAGTAATTACTTCCTTTTGTATAATTAGAAACTATTCTAAATCAGGCCAGATAAACATTTGTATTGTATTTTATATGTGAAATGTTGACTGATAATCTCAGAAGTCAAAAAGTAGCCTTCTACTAGTAACACTTATGAAAATTTATCTAGTGTGTTTGGGATTTTTTTTTAAATCTAATCTGTGAAGTCATCATTCAGTTACACAACAGAAAAAATAACAGAATTATGTTTCTAATAATGACCTCCAAATCTAACAGAATGAGAAAAGTTGACTGGAATTCAATGAAATCTCGGTAGAATTCAGTAAAAACATTAAAATATATTTGGCATCATATGGTTTATCTTTATGTAAACATTGTTACAAAGGATCCTGTTTTAAATGAATGCTAATCCTAACCTGATTGATGTGGATAATTTGTATTTTTACTAATTTTGTTATTTAATAACATTTCAAATACTATAGTCCTTAAAATGTTTAACAAAGGTGAAATTAAACCTTTTTTGTTTGTATAGCTAGTGTCCTCCATTTTACAGTATCATTGTAGTTTTAAAACCTGAGATTTGCAGAAGTAGTAATCTACTTAGAATCAGCACACAATGCAGTGGATGATGTAGCAATACAGCTATACATATTAAGAGATAAAATGCAAAAGGAAAGAAAGCATAAAGGAAAAGAATACATAGAGTAAGAGCATCACATTTATGTGTTTGTTTTCATTTGACTGCTGAAAGTACAGCATTCGTATTAACATTCATCCACAGGGAAGACTGTCAGCATCACTCAGCAGTTGGAAGCGAAGAACGAAACATGAACCTTTTGGATCTTTTTCAAAAAATATTTAGAAATTATGAAAGACACCTGGATGGTGTGGTGACCAAAGATTTCTACATGCTGTCAGCACACAAATAAATGCAATATACAGAGTCAGTTATTCATTTATACCCCCACTGATGAGTCTGTACCTTGAACTGATAAGACAGCTGAGACACACCAGTTTGATTCTAGGCAAACTCAGTTGTATCCTTTCTGCTAGGATTGCCAATAATTTTACCAGTCCTAACAATAATTTGATTATATGATATTCAACCAAAACTCTTTCCTGTATTACCTCCTCATCTGTTTCATTGTAACACTTGTTATTTTGCTTTAGAAGGTTTAAGGAGTATACATAATCACCTTTTTGAGCTAATATTTTTGTTTCTTTAGATACTGTTTTTACCAATGACAGATATTCTGTAATATGGTGAGAAACTATATAAGAAACCTAAAACAGACAGAATTATAGATTAATCCCACCTTCTTTTCTTAGGGAAAATTCTCATTGACTAGGGAATTATATGAAAAAATACATAGTAACTGAAAGTATTAAATGAGATGGTTATGTATACTATAAGGAGGCATTAATGATTAAAATATGTCCTCTGATCAATTTAATTATCTACTTAGCAGTGCAGATAGATAACGGAGATCACAGAAAAGAAAACAAAGAGATCCTGTGCTGCAGCTGTACTTCACAGAGATTTTGGCTACAGGAACCTGAAATGGTGAGGCTACAATTGCTCCTGGAGAGGTGAAAGAACAGCTCAGACTCTCGCCTGATAGATGTGGACCGTATTCCACCTCCCTGAGCTTGGTTCACCTCTCAGCCCACTCAGATGTCCCTGCTGGCTGGGCACCACAGGACAGTCCTTGGCTGAGCAGTTAGTTTAGGGAGCAGCTGTACGTTGTGCAGGATTCCAGCTTACCAGAAGCCAGCACAGGGGATACTTCCCGCTTGCTCGCATGAAACGTTGATTCATTCTCATTTATCCCATCCCAGAGAGGATCTTTTTAAGAGGAAAGGTACATTTTCTGAGTCTTGATTCACAGCTGAAGCAGACTGCAGAAAGGAATTAAATAAAGTGATATTGTTTCCATGAATACGACTTCAATCTTATTATTTTTTTATATGCAAATAATTAGTTTCAGTTAACATAGAAACTTAAAATACAAGCAGACTGCTCCAGTAGCAAACAGCACTTGCAAAACACAGTTCAGGACTTCAAAAATAGTTTTATTCCATGTATATATTTGACCCTAATGTTTCTAGTCTGAACATATGAAAGCATCAGAAGATAAAAAATGAAAGCTGAAATTCCATTTTTCAGTGATTAGATTACGTTTTCATTATTAAATGGCAATGAAAAACAAAGAGCTCAAAGATGCAGATTAAAAGATGCAACTGTTGTTCCTCTTGAGCACATGGTAGTAACATGTGCACTGAGAAAAGAGTTCACCTTATCCAAAATTAAGTATGTGACCAATTAACTGAATGTTTCAGAGCTCCACAGGAACATCAAGGACAGTAACTATATGCTCAAAATCATAGTTGCTTGGAAAAATCATGCACTATTATCTCAGAAAATGTTTTATAAGGATTTTTTTCTTTCATACTTACCCCCTCCCTCCTTTTTTGTTAGCTCTACTTACTCAGGAAAGCAATGCTTATATATGCATGTGTGTATAAATAAAAATATATTTATATAAAATGTAACTTTTACATATATCCTGATATACACGCGTGTGTGTGTAAACACAGTTGTTCTAGGCATTGGGAAACATCTGGAGAATGTAAGTGGATAAACAGATGATTCCTAAATAGCAACCCTGAGCTGTTGGAGATGTAATTTATACAGGTCACTAGTGATTGCTCCTCCAAGTCCTCCAAGCCCATCTCAGCACAGGCTGGAGGACAAGCTATCAGTCTGTCTCCAAGGTCCTTCCTTAACACTGAACCTTTCTGGAAACAGTTTTCAGTCAGACATAGTTCAGTTGCAATGAGTGTTAAGTACTTGCTTTCTTGTCAAGTAAGAAAGCTGGATTCTCACAAAGACAAAATAGAAATTTTAATCTTATAAGCTGGTGCCTGCCACTGATTCATGGACTTCTGAAGACATTATCCCAAGAGATTCTGACAGTTTCCTGAAATACTGGCACCAGATATTGAATCACTGCTCTATCTAGTAAGGTACTTAGGAAGGTTCTGCTGTACTTTTAAACCAGGAGATGTGGAAGGTGTTTTTCTCTGAGTTAATAATTCCTAACTGTAGATAGCAGCAAGTTTGAAAAAGACTGAACTATTTTAGAAATGCATGCAATAAATAATAATGGCTATGCTTTAGATGTTTGTCACAAGGCTCAAGGACACATTCTAAACAGCACGACTCTTGCATTTTAATGGCTAAAAATATGTCTTCAATCTACATTGTGAAATAGAAAATGCTGGCAGACAAAAAGTTACATGCAAAATTATCAGTGATTAAAACTTCTGCTCTTTCACTCTCACTATAAAGATAGCTATGAAAAATATTTTGTGCTCTAGGTCCTTTGAAACCAAGGAACTCCTGGTGCTCTGCATCCTCAGAATATGTTTTAATAGAGTTAAGGCTACTTCTAATTCATTTTAAATAAACTGAGGTACAGAAAGCTGCCAGAATCAAAGTGGCAAGCTAGTGGCTGGAATCCACCTTTCCTCACTGTCAGATCGGTATGTTTAGGACTGAATCATGCAATACCCTGTATGAAACTCTATCCCATATCAAACTGGTGTAGAGAAAGAACATAAAATCCAATAGACTGAGTGTAAGAAAGCTTCAACAGTAACAACTGCAAGTAAATCAAGAAATATTTGTGGCTATTCACCTAAATATTGATAGTTTAAAAACAGAGGTTCTGAACAGAGGTTCAGAGAGTCTCAGAGGTGCAGAAAAAGGACAACACAAACAAGCCGAAGGATATCTCTTTACTGAGAATGCAGTTCAAGTGCAGAACTAACTCAAACTGCAGCAATGGACATAATGAAAGTATTATTAGATAAGAACTTAGAAAATTATAAACCTACAAAGAATTTCAAACTGGGTATTTGATTGCAAACATTTTTTAGATGTCCGTTGGGGTTTTTTTTATGCTACATTTTTATCATCTATTGCAATCCTTTTTCAAGAACAGTATGATACTCTGGCAACATGACTCTTAAGTTGCAAGAAAAAATGAGGACAAATAATTTAGAGATTTCGATCAGTAGTATAATGACAGCTGCTGGGTTTGAATTCAGTATCTATGGGAAAAGGAGGATCTTGGTGAAAGGGGAACATTTTTCTGAATTATTTACTTACTAAAGTGAGAATGATACTACCTGAACTGTGGCTTTTCCAATGCATGCAGTGACATGCATTTTTGTATGTTTATAGTCTTTAATTCCTACTAAGACTCCAGATTCCACTGCTAAGTGACATACAATGTTACACACCTTTGCATGGAATATAATTTTCTTCGTGTTTATCAGAACGCACTTAAGGGAAAAAAGGGAAAAAGAGTCTGACTCTTTTGGAGTCAGAATTTCTAATCATAATTAGCTGAAGACACACTGTGGCATCCAGAGGGAAAAAGGGTTTGGAGACATATTCATTATCACAGAGATATCTTACTACTCCTGTGAAAATCTTCAAAGATGACAGCCCTTGTTAATGTGAAAATTCAGCAAGTGAAAATCTCTTACTGATTCCAAAGTACGAAGAGAGAAATTAGATGGAAAATAAGTTTTTGTGTTAATTTTCTTTAAGACAGAACTCTTTACATGTATAATCAACTAAATAAATAACCGTACCCTTCATCCTGGCAGAGATAGTGTGACAGTGTGCATTTAAAGTGATGTATTTCAATACTAAGAAAATAGTAGCATGTGCTGCTGATGCTGATCTAAATCATGAGCTGTATTGCAGACTCTTGCAAGGAGAAATGAGCCTTAGTTTTCCCTGGAGTTGTGCTTCTCTTACAGTCCCAGTGTCCTGGAAGTCTTTTGCTTGTGGAAAGCATAGAAGAAGCTGTAGATAAGCATTATTTCTTTAGATACAGATGACCTTGAGTGGTCCAAAGATGGGAGAGAACAGAGGGGAGTAAGAGATTATAAAGAAGAGGAAACAGAAAAATACAAAATGAGACAGAAAAAGGTTTTCCAAATCAGAAGGAGAAGCAACCCTGTTAGTAAGTGAAGATCAGGTTTCATGAATTATTGAAGAGAGAAGTAAAAAAAACAGGCCTGCCATTTGCCACTGGAGTGGTAGAAGACCCTACTCTTCACTCTCTTCATGCTACTTGTAATTCCTGATGCTAATACAGGGACATCCCCTAGCTAGGTAGATACACAAGAGTATCACTGGGGAGACATAATTATGATCTGTAAAATTTTACACCTGAGGCCAATTTTAAGTACTTAGCTAAATATATAGTTTGCATATTCAGTGAATAAATTAAAATGCATGTATCAGATAGAAACATAATGGTCCTTAGATCTGTTTTCTACATCAGTGTTTACAGGTACATGTGAATCTCTCTTAGTTTGTTTGTCACTGAATGAATAGGTGCCATTTCATGAGTTAGGGAATTGTGTTACCATTTTAAATGCAGAAATGCTTATCTGGCAATTTTAGTACATTAGTACCCAAGGTTACTGGCTTTTTAAAAAAGCTTAAGCAAGGATCTGCAGTCCTGTGACACTTCTAGTTCTGTCCTGCTCCTCCAGGTACACATTGTAGATTCAATATCAGCTTGGGTAATATTTTATTTCAAATATAATTTAAATTAATTCATTCTATAAACATATTTTCTGTAGGTTCACAATGAATATGCAAACATTTACAATCCTTATAAGCTTTTGGCTTAAGCACAATGAACCTACAGAATTATTGCTTAAATCAATCAATCAATCAATCAATCGATAAATTTTAAACATTAGGATTTTGGTTAAGGGCATATTGGAAGACATTATAATTTGTCCTGCATCCTTAACAGGTCTTTATTTTTAAAAAAATGTACCTAATCTCTTACTACTGTTAAAGACTATAAAAATCACTCAGCTGCCTGCTTTCTTCACCAAGTTGTTGCCCAAAAGTATGTTGATACCAACTTACCTGCACCACGACTTACTAAAGGGGTCCACAGCTGACATCAACTGTAACAATAAAAGTTAATTTGGAAGAAAAACAACCCACAGATATATTGATGGATCTTTTCAGATCTTTCCATGATTAATTATTCAGTGGAGGATGATTTGGGCCTCTTACAAATTTAGAAAGCTGTGATGATAAAGGTACCCGATTAAGAAACCTGAAAACCAAAATCCTATATTTATACATAACTTAGAAACAGCTTTAGGGAATATATTGCACTGCCAACATATCTCTCCTCGAAGCTAAGAAATCCTCTTCAGAGGCAAAGACACTTCAAGATCCATGTCTAATTAGTCTATCTTTTTGCCAAAAGTACTAACATAACATTTGACTTTATAGAATAGAGAGCACATAGGTCACAAGACAGAAATATTGATAACCACTGAGATTACCAGTTTTCACTGGAAGTTTGATCACTGAGGACTGGACTAGGACTAAAACTTACTCCGTTGCTCTTTTAATAGCCATCACACCATATTGTCTGTCAGAAATAATACATCATCTTCACTGAGATGTGACCCATTTGGTGACTGTGAATTGAATCTCACTATATTCCCTTTACTACTCCTTTGAGATAAAGATCCTATTATCCATTACCTGTGTCTCTGTAGAGCATGTAATTTCTTGTGAAATTTACTCATTCAAAAGCTAATAATGTGTTTAAAGCTCTATATTAGATGGTCTTCAGTCACTACCAAGGAGGAATGAAGCTAATGCTAAAAGTTCATCAATGTGTACAGTAAACAAAAAGAATAAAAACAGATTAGTGAGAATGGTTTTTACATTTGCTCTGCAACACTGAGTTCTGTAAAATAATATATACAAGTCAGAATATATTTCCATATCAAAATGCAGTCAACAGCAGGAGACTGTATTTTGATTAGCATAGTAAATTCTGTTTTGGTCAGCTTACAAATGAACTGGGGGGAAGAATGAGACAGAAGGCATATACTGGAGATCTTAGAGGAATGAATTCAAGCACTCAGTCCCACTGGCTGCTCAGAGTCTTGGCAAATACACACCATCACTGAGCCATTCCAGTCATTGCTTTTAACTGCTTTACAGGCCATCAGCTTATGGAAATATTGAGACAGAGTAAGTCATGTCTTGCTAATGCTGTTTGGTTTTTTTTAAGTAAAAGATGAGAGAAAAATAATAAGGCAGGGAAGGAAAAAGAGGTCTTCCCAGGTTTTGTTTGCTGGTGGGGATGAGACTCCAATCTCAATATTCCTCATCTCTGGCTTATCTAATCAATGTATATCCCTGGATCAGGCCCAGTAATGATGCAGTTTTGAGGAGGGTGTGGGGGGAAGCAGGTGGGCTTCTCCAAATCCCAGGAATACTAAAGATGACGAAGATAACAGTAAAATTCCTTCCATCCCCCCAGCCATTCTCCACAGCAACTTCCAACACTGTTTAATGACTTCAGAAAACATAAGGAGCAGAGTCATCCCCCCCTTGCCCTGCCTCCTAGTTAGTTCTCATTGCCAGCACTTCAATTATGATCCATTAATTTCTGGTTCCATTCCTCCCTTGTTTACCAGACATGATGTCAACCCAGTCCTTGGGTTGTATCAGTAGATGTTTTTGTTTTCATTAGTTCAGTAAGCCACCCTCTCCGCCATCTCTCTCAACAACCATTGTTATATGCAAATAGGACATTTTATGCAAAGTCTCTCACTTAAAAATCCAGCTTGCAGTTTGGTTCAGCCCCATAAGACCTCAGTGATTACAAGAGAAAATCTAGTATGCGAGTGTCTCCTAAGAATTTATCATCTTTGCTCTATTTAAATGTTAAAGCTAATGCCATTACAACTTCAAATTATCTGGCCTTCTAGACCTGTAATAACATTTAAGTAGGAAAAGTATTATGCTCTGTGTTCTCTTTGACAACTGTGTCACTCCTGAGTGCTCCTGGTACCAAGAGTATTTCCACAAGGGCAGTTATTGGTTTTATTCACCCACTATGTGCAGCAGCATGTCAAGTCATTCCTTTCACATTATCCGCTAATTAAAAAATAAACATGTCGTATGACAAGTTAGGTTCAAAAATCTCTGAAGGACAGACGTGCATACAGCAGATCAGCTGATCCTTTGTGCCCTCAACTATGACTTATTCCTATTCTCTTAAATTACATTCTGCCAGCTGATCAGTTCATAAAGTAAATGGACAGCTGCAGTAGAGAGCAGACATTTTAGTAGTAGAGTGCTGTAGACATGGCTGACTGCCAAAGAACACATTGTTAAAGCAAGCAGCATAAAATGAAAAATTAAGATATTGGCACCAAGACCTACTGGTAAGAGCTGAGGGTCAGTAAAGGACACAGCAATAATCTAAAAGATTTTTTCCACTAGATTAAATTTAGGACAGGCAAGGCATCCTTGCTTTAGAGAAGTGTTCTGCAGTGCTGGGAACAGAGGCAAGTCTCAAAACAAACATAAAAGACCCGGTTGGCTGTCCTGGCCACCACAGCTTCTCTTCTTGGCCAATAAGCAATTTGGTACAATCCTTCTTTATAGCACAACCGTCGCAGCTGGACATACCACTCAGATCAGTTCTGAAATGCACTTTGTCAGTAATCAGGACATATTTTAATGTATGTGTTTTATTTGATACTCTATTTTGTTTTGTTTATTTGTAAAGCATCAACAATTTCTTGAAATTGCCTTTTGCATGAAACAGATGCAGAATAACAGCAGCGAGGCAAAAGAATGTATTCAAATACTCCTTCATCAGTAGCTGCCACCGTTATCACTAGTTAACATACATTGCATATGAAAATGGTTTTGAGAAGTTCTCTAGTTAAATGGCTGTGCATTCATTATTCAGGAAACTCCAAACACATCATTGCACATCCCTTCCTCTGGGTACATACATTGTGCTCCAATCTTTACTTACTTACGTACTGTTACTCAAATAGTATCATTTTTTTTATTGCTGTCCTGTACAATGACTACAGTATAGCCTGTGATGTGTCTCTATTCCCCTCAGTAATTCTATTGTCACTATGACCTACTGCCTCTTTATTGACTCTGACTTCTTTATGTAAGTTGTATTTTACTCCACAGATGCATTTAAATAGTTTGCCAGCATCTGTATAGCATCCCATTTATTTCTGTGCCTGAGACTACTCCTTCCTTTGGAGCAATACAGAGCCGAAGCAATCAAGCAAACAGCTACAAATTGAGATGGTGAGACTCTTCAACAATGTCTTATAGGGCTAGTGACTTAATATTACAGTATAATCCTAAACATTTTTTTGCTTGTTTGTTTATATGGAGTCTGTCTAGGAGTATACCCAGTGGTCCCTGGAAAGCACAGCTAAGAATTAGGAGAATTCTCCTCTACCTGTGGCTGTTCACAAACAACAGGCAATCATAGCTACAGATGTCATTATTTGGAGTCATTTAGCCAAAACCAAAGGTATGAAGTGCCACCCGTGTGTGTGCCAGGAAATCTTGTCAGCTCAATGCAGCGAGGTTTTCTCTCTCAAAGCAGAGCAGCTCTGAAATTTCTAACGTGAATCATGAAGAGTGTCCTTTTGTGAATTTTTATTATAAAGCAGGAGCATTACTTACTCTTTCAATGATTTACAAAGCGTATAGGGATTGTGCGTGAACATCTTCGGCAGTGTTCATTATTCATCCGTGTTAGTCGAGCATAGCTCAGCCTGCCCTATGTTGCGTTGGGCAAGAAAGCAACGTGTCTGTGATTATCAGCAAAGACAGAGTGAACCCTGCCACACGAGGTGATGAGAAGAGGGAGAGAGAAGGGGAGATCTACTCAACCACGTGATGGCAAACACGTCGCAGGACACGGGAGGTTTTGTGCCACATCCAACCGAGCTCACACGGGAGAGGGGGAGGTGTATGCCTCCCTTGGTTTTTTTCCTTCCTCTTCACCCCACCTAAATCCAGCCTATTTACCTGTTGGTTCGGACTATAATTGCTGTCTCATTGGACAGATTGCAATCTTGCACTTTAAGGTTACTACTGTAATGTAAGGTATTTGGCTGACTTTGCTCCAGGTTATTTTTAGACATCAGGAATGAATACTGTTATGAATAATGGTGCGTTCAGTCATTTTGGATTAGAAAACTATACAGAAGAGCTTGGGAAATATAACTGATTTCTTCTCAGCAGCTTAATACAAGCAGATGAAACCAATGGAAAAAATTTAGCCTTTTTCACGTTACACATTTTAACAGGAAAGTGTGTGACATTTGTACCATCATCTAATTTCTCTTATGCAAATCCTTTCAACAGGGTATGAAATGAAAAGTCATAGATTCATTCTTTTAAGCTTCCTCCATGAACGTTTCAGCTTGGATAACCCTGTGTCTGACACCCTAGTCAAAAGGTGCTTAAAAATGCACGTCTGTAAGATACATAACCAGATATAGACTTTTTATAACTGCATCCATATGGATTTTTTGGGCTTATCGCTACTGGCCCTAATAGATTGTGACTGTCCACTCACTTTATTTTAGAGCAGTCAGAGAGCCTGGGTCAATTTCTTGTTAGAAAATTGACTTGCATTTGCATTGTTTTAATACAGGATGAAGAAACAGGCTGAATATAAGGCAGGGTTAAAATCCGGCACAGAAAAATCAGTCTGACTCTGGTTATGCATGCCTTCCTCATCGTGGGCTGTACCAGTCGGGGCTGATACAAATACAGCTATTAAGCTTCCTTCCATTTTAAGCAGCATTATTAAAAAGACCTGAAAAGTGGGACAACTTAGCAGCTTAATATCAATCTAACAGAACATGGAGCCTAATCTCTAATATCTTTATTCAGGACGCTCCTTCTCTGGGTTCTCTGCCAACACCCTTTCCCTCAGCCCTCTCTCAGCAAGGGAAGATCTAGGTCCCAGAGTGATTGAGGTCACTGGGGCAGCCAGCCCCCGTGATATAATCACAAGACTGCAAACCACAGGCGTTTGAGCCTACCATAGCTGACAAAACCACAGCCACTGGCTGACCCACACTGGGGGAGAGAGGAGACCCAGACAGACTCACAGCTGAGCCAGCCATCAACACGGATGCCCCAAGGCCCCCACACAAACCGAATTTCTCACTGATCCTGAGTCTCTTTGAGAACAACAGGAGGCATTTTAAGCATCATTTGTCACTAGGATCTCTGAAAAGAATAACACCGCTACTGGTAGTTAAGGGAATTTATTAAAAAGGCTACAACAGATTCTTTTCTGAGGGTTGTATGGAATAGGCTAAGTCTAATCAGGGGCTGAAGATTGAAGGCTAATATGAATAATTTTTATCCTAATACCTCCTACACATATTATTGATGATAGAGTTGAGCTATCAATATGAAAGGCAATTTTAAGGAAAAAAATTAAACACAGGCATAAATTAGTGAAGCTAGAGACAAATATAATAGTAACAACAATAATGAGTGCAATAAAGAATATCAATTTGTTGCATCTTCTAGAGATGAGACTCTCAGTGTAATAAAAGCAGTGTACATACAAAGTATGTTCAAGGTTAAAGTAACACCAAGGCTCACTTATTTCAGTTCCTCTGCCTTCTGAAATCCTCCTTTAAATTTTAAGACTTCAGTGACATCTGCTGTTGAAGACCTCTTTAATTAATTAGCTGTAATTTAACAGATATTCTCTCTAAGTGAATTCTTCTTCCACAGAGTTTCTGATACTCGATTCTATTTGTAAAGCTCCCAACCACCACAGAACCCCCCTTTAATCTGATGAGAAAACCTCCAAGACTAAGCTCTTTTATTGTTCTGATCGGCCAACAAGCTGCTAAATCACTCTTGTTTTTTTAAAGCAACAGAAATTTTCTCTCTACCTTGCTCCTGCCCTCCCTTCCAATTTTAATATGTGGAAATTGTATGAGCACATGTTTAACTGCCAATAAAGTTATCCCCAATATGTTCAAATTCATCTGTGGAATACCAAGATGGAGTTTATGATCAAAAAACAACCATGACAAAAGGCTCTGTGTAAAATGATCCTGGAACTTTGTAAATTAATGCATCTGTGCTCTCACAAAAGCCTTTAAGAAGGACTAGCAGAAAAGAGTACGCTAATGATTACCCTCATTAATTAAACTGTGGTTCCCTTTCACCTGTGACTTTAATGCTTGCAAGAGCAGAACTGAAAGGCCAACAGGCTCCTGTCAAACCCTTAATACAAGCAAATCAGGAAAGACTAAAAGTCAAGCTAAAAGTCTGATTGTTCAGCTCAGAGCAGTGACAGAAGAATTCAGAATTAAACTTACTGTATTGCTCAACCGAAACCACCAGTTATGTGATATGGTGATTACTATCCTGGATAAAAGGTGTTGTGTCAACATAATACTCCATTAAAAAGGTATGGTCAAGCAGTACGCAGAATACTGCTGTTTAGTTGCATTTCTTTCTTCTCACTCTGAAAAAAAATTCTTTTCACATGAAAATTAATGGCAGGTCCTGCACATAAGTCGAGGCAATCCCAAGCACAAATACAGGCTGGGCAATGAGTGGATTGAGAGCAGCCCTGAGGAGAAAGACTTAGGGGTGTTGGTTGATGAGAAGCTCAACATGACCCGGCCATGTGCGTTTGCAGCCCAGAAAGCCAGCTGTATCCTGGGCTGGATCAAAAGAAGCGTGACCAGCAGGTCGAGAGAGGTGATTCTCCCCCTCTGCTCTCATCAGACCCCACCTGGAGTACTGTGTCCAGCTCTGGGGCCCCCAGCGTAAGGAGGACATGGACCTGTTGGAGCAAGTCCAGAGGAGGGCCACGCAGATGGTCAGAGGGCTGGAGCACCTCTCCTGTGAAGACAGGCTGAGAGAGTTGGGGTTGTTCAGCCCAGAGAAGAGAAGGCTCCAGGGAGACATTATAGCAGCCTCCCAGTACCTAAAGAGGGCCTACAGGAAAGATGGGGAAGGACTTTTTACAAGGGCATGTAGTGATAGGACAAGGGCTAATGGCTTTAAACTGCAAAAGGGTAGATTCAGATTAGATGTAAGGCAGACGTTCTTCACTGTGAGGGTGGTGGGGCACTGGAACAGGTTTCCCAGAGAGGCTGTGGATGCCCCATCCCTGGAAGTGTTCAAGGCCAGGTTGGATGGGGCTTTGAGCAACCTGGTCTAGTGGAAGGTGTCCCTGACAGTGGCAGGGGAGTGGGAACTAGATGATCTTTATGGTCCCTTCCAACCCAAACCATTCTACGACAGGATTCTATGAAAATTAATGGCCCACACTTCTGTGGTACATTGGAGTTAAGGCTGCAGATTTGGGGTCCAGAATTTTGTACTCTGGTCCTGCTATAAAATTGCTGTAGGAACTTGAGTAAGCCACAAATTCAGATCTTCAAAAGCATTCTACATTTCTGGAAGATCAACTTTAGAGACTAGATTTTTCTTGCAGAAATGCCCGGTACACCCATAGCAATAATGGAAGTGATTGGAACATGCGAGTGTTTTGCACCCAGGAAGCCCTAGACCAAGGTCTACCAAGCTGCTTGCCCAGAAATGGAAGCATTTAGCATTAAAGTATCTCTTGGAAATTGATTTCATGTCCTATTTCACACAGGTTTTGTGGCCGATATATTAATTGCCCAGTGCTTAGGCCCTATTTATTAGTATTACCAAGGTGTCAATGAATGAAAAGTAAAATGTGATGTAAAACCTCAACTACCAAAATCCTGACTCCTATTGCTACCAAATATTAGACACATATTAATAGTGCATTGTATGAGGTGCTTGTAGACAAGGCAAAAAGGTACAGAACTGTGACATTTTTATTTTAACACTTTAAGCCCATAGCAGGCACTGACTTTTTAATTTTATCTCATTAAAACACTCAACATGTTAGAAGTCAGAGGTGAAGGAGTGAAGTAAAGAAGCCAAGGGGAAACCTGCTATTGCCCCATCAAACTTTCACTCCTCCATCCACATTGTTGTAAGCCAATGGAATTTAAATATTTACCAAACATAAGATTGTATTTTTTATTTCTAATCTTTTTTAAACTGCACCTGTGACTGAAACATCCCTTCTCTCAAGCATTTTGACCTTGAGTACAGCTGTAGTAAGCAGAACCACTTCAGTTTAATGTATTTTCCTCACTGGAAGGGATCCAGATGCAACTTTAGCAACTGTTTGCAGCTTCTTAAGAGTTTCTGTACAGCTGCCTAGGCAGGGCAGGGTCCAAGGGTGTGAAAAATAATTGGCTAAGAGACACCTCTCTACCAAAAAGGGGTAAGCATCAGCAATCCATAAAGAACTAAACTAAGTGGTAAAGAATCTAAACTCTATTTTACCTAATCCTTTTAGGAGTAAATTGTTGCACAGTGTAGAATTAAGTAAGAAAAAAACCCCAACCAACAATAACCAAAAAACCAAGAAAAGAGAATTCTCTGTCTTTCCAAAATGTGTTTACAATGTACTTTGATGTTAGGTACATTATACGTTGTTATATTTTATTAAAATTTAAAACTGTGTTTGTCATAAGACTTTTTGCCAATATTTATCAACTAAAGAAACCTGCTTTAATATAGAAAGCTTATTCCAAGGTTCTTCCCCTATTTTTGGAATCAAAGCCACACAAGTGTTGTACCACCGAGAGGTTTCTCTTGCACAGAGTAAGCAAATACTGTTCAGTTTGCATTTTGGACCTTGTCACTTCTTTAATGGAGTATTGGTTGTATTTTTACTTATTTGTATTTCTGTTCGGTTTCTTGAACTATAAAAAAGCAAAAATTACAAAGTTGTCATACTTCTCAAATTTAAATATGCTATTCTTTTACTAACATATAAAGTCTAATTAGTAATGCTCTATTAGTAATAGTAAGTCTATCAGTAATATTTAATATTCTTTTAAGTCATATGATACATTACCTGATAAATTCTCTTCCACATTTAGACTTTATGACAAGGTCTTCCTTATCTGATTTATTTTTTCCATTCCAACAGAAGTGGGATATGGATAATAATATATACCTCTCTTAAAATTAGTTTTCAGGAGAGAGAGAACTAGAAATTTTATCTGGAATACAGTGCTTATATTTTGCATAAGCCCTCACTGCACGATTGCAATGCAAACATGATACCTAGAAATCCAAAGCTATACTGAAAGCAAGAAGATCTGAATTAATAAAAGTTACACAGTTCAGCCACTGTAAGAAGCTAAAAATTGCACACTGCTAGAGCTCTCTTTCAACATGATGCTCATGTTCTGGCCAACCTCCTGCACCACCACAGCTTTCCCTGCGTGTGTCTCGCTTTCTCTGTGGGTCAACTCACATGGAGAAAGACGTGTTTATGCAAAAGGATCCCTGAAGTTCCTGCAGTCTGTCACAGGGGATTTGTCTTCTGCTACTTGGAATGCCAAGACTCGGAAAGAATGACAAAAACTAAAATAATTAGTGGGGTTTTTTTTCAGGATAGGTGGTAATTAGGCTGCTATATTTACTAGGGTAAAATGATGTTTTTACTAATTGAATTAACATCATTTTTTAAGCTAAGTAGGTGCAGGATTAATCTTTTTTTGAGCTTCCTGATACTTCAAACTAGAATATAAGTTCCTAAAAAAAAAAATACTTCAGCATATATGAAAGTAAGTTTAAGTCAGGCTTTTGT
Source organism: Aviceda cuculoides (assembly GCA_035590195.1). NCBI lineage: Eukaryota > Metazoa > Chordata > Aves > Accipitriformes > Accipitridae > Aviceda > Aviceda cuculoides. Next base: position 10,008,109 of record JAVJGG010000094.1, on the reverse strand, counting down.
ATATATATATTCATCCTGAAATAACTTCCATTAGAAGTGAAGGACTTCATCCCTAAGTGAAATATTTTAGACACAAAGACTATGATTATCTCTAAGACCTTGACTGTTAATTGCACATTTTAACAAAAGAAAGTTAAATACTCCAAGCTCAACTTGCAAAAGCTCCTGCAAGACTGTAATGCACTCTAATACTTGCTTTCATTTTTTCAGGACCCTACGGGACTCATGCTGTGAATACCTAGTGACAGTTCATCATCGCGTACCTGATCTTATGTCCTCTCACAGCTAGACACAAAAATCCCCAGGCTGCTTTATTCTCTGCTAAAAGATTAGTAGAACCAGAGTGCCAATCCCCTGAAAGCTGGGAGGCAGCTAAATACAGAGATGAGTAAAACTTTAAATACCCTGTTTTCTCTGGTCTGTTGTGAATCTTTTCTCTTATTTACCCAGCTGTTTTAGACATGCCTTCCCCCTTTCTGCATCTCCTGTAGTTGATGTGAAAAGCCTCCATCCGCTTTTCCATTGTCCTGAAATTATGTTCCACAGCCTAGGCATCTCCTTTTAAATGGCTTAAACACACTTTTCTAGTCTTTAGTCTTGCAAAAATGACCAGAAATATGACATCAAAGGGGAGGCTAATATGTTGATACCTGTTCAACTCTGAGACCACACAAAACAATCAGTTTGAGAAATGAAAACTGGTGCATTCATCTGAATTAACTGTTAGTTCTGTTACTTGCTAGTGAGCATAAAATAATGCTTAGCTATAGTTTCCAGCTAACACGTTTATGATAATTCTGAGCTTCCTGCCCCATGTTTGCAGACATCTGGAACACTGTGTCTTATTCAGAGAATTCCACTATATTTGAGTGTTTTTAGTATAAAAATATGTAGCTTATAGGTAGCAATTGTTAGATAGCAACCTGAATTCTATCATAGTGCTGGGAAATATGCTTGGATATCTTTTATTATTAATAATTCATTCAATGAGATTAATTCAATTTTACTTTCATTTGAGCTGTGTAAGAGTCTTAGAAACAGTAAAAACAACAACAGCCAGTAACCTGATTGCTTGTTAGCTCTTTGTACTAATGATTTGCAAACTCACAGATGTCCCTGAAGTAAGGCTGACCAGGAGATGGAGTTCATATTTTAATGTATAATCTATGACTCTCGGGCCAGACATGGGCAGTTCGTAGGCATCACCTTGGCACCAATTCGGCCAGCATGCCAAAATTTTCTCAAACATTACAATGACTTAAATAAGAATTAAAGCGATTGCCCTCAAGAAGCCCAGCTCACTCCCATTTGCAATGAAAAGACCAAAGTTTGAAACAAAACAGTCCTAGAAACACCCTTGAGTACATTTCTTTTAAAGGCTGGAAGGAACAGATGGCTTTTGAACCCTGATGCTATTGGCGCTGTCTGCATGATGAAGCACTGTATTCTCATTTGTACTGATTGGGGTCAAATCAGCCCTAGCCTTTAATTCACCCTAACTACTGATTATTTTTTCTAATTAGAATATATGTCATTACCTATTCCTACAGTAATGATAACCTACTGAACTCTAATGAATCAATCCCGTCTGCCTTGCTATGCATACACTTAGCCATTTCACTGCTCAGAATCAAAAGAATTCACTATGGCATACAAGCTAGGAATCAGAAGTTCTGCTCCATGTATTGTAGCATAAATTGAGCAGTTATTCCAGGTTGCACTGTGATTATCAGCAGAATTTTATTACCGAAGAGTTTGTAAGTCATTCCCATGGGAACCCTTAAGAGCCTGCTGAGCCAAACACAAAATACAAAAGCACAGACACTGTTCTTCAGCTGAGAACTGATGGTCTTTTGTGAAGGACAAAGATAAAGGGCACCACACACATGCATTCCATCTAAACACCAAATTTTAAGCTCCAGTAGGATTTCATACATTATAGATTGAATATTGCTGACTTTGACACCTGGTTTAGATCAGAGGCATTTGAGCATCACCCCAACAGGTAACAGATGCGATCCTGGCAGCTACTGCAAAGCAATATTCAGAGCCCTTGCAGATCTGTTGATGTCCTGGAACGCCAGTGCAACAGTTCTTTTTATCCTACCAAAGATGCCTTCCAGGCAGGAGAGCCATGGAAGGCCCACGTGCCATGTGTTAAGCTCAAAAACAATTTAGAAACTGCTGCTCATTTAAAGAGGATTTAACTGCTGATTCCAGCTCATTCTGCCGTAGACAGGAATGTTTCACAGGAAAAACAGGACAACGGCAGTTTGATTACTAACATTACATCAGGTTTAAAAACAGTTTTCACATGTCTACAGTTCGGGGGAGAACAGATTTGCTATTTTTTCCCCCCATAATTGTGCACATTCAATATACTTCATTGCCTTATGTTTTTTCTCCTCATGCTTTTCTTCTTGCTTTCATGCCCAACTGACTGTTACTTTAGTAACACAAAGTGGGGAAGAAAAAGCTCAGGAACTAACAAAATCAATTCCAAATTGCTAGAAATGATTGCATGTGATACATGAGCTGACTACAATACAAGAAGCTGAATTCACCTGAGAGGTCAGACTCCCTGTGCAGAGGAGGTCTGCTTGACCCCATTATTTGGAACTAGAACATTATCAGCAGCCAGCAATGACAGAGTTTTCGGGAATATGGAGACCACCGCCATGTTCCTTCAACTCAACCCACTGGCCCTGCATTTGCTTGCCTAAAGGATGGCAAAAGAAGCATATACATCCTTCAAACAGACAGTTTTAAATTTTTGCCCATAATTAGTATTTTACTGTTAAAATGCACAGCAGCCATAGCTCAGCAAAGAAGCAACCTGGCTGGGAAAAGGATTCATAAATTGGGAAAATTTAGACTGGCAAATAGTAACCCTTATCCTTTAACTCACAACAGATCCCAGGTGTCTGGATGAGTTACAACAGAGCAGCAGATCTGCACAGAAGTTGCTTAGTTGAGCATATCAACAGTGGCAGAAAAAATCTGCTTTGATCAGCCCCATAAGACCTTTGTGGGAATATTCTCTTTCCTCGAGAGGGTGTTCTTTGACACACAGCTTACTTATGCTGGCAGAAAGATTTGATCTCTCAAGACTGGCTGCTCTGAGCTCGCCTGCAATTATACCAGTGGCCGAGAGGGAAGATTGATTAAATTGTTACATTCTTTTGGCTGAAACACATCTGTGCATATTATGTACAGCTTAAAAGTGGAAAGAGATGTTTCTAGTCTCTAGCTTTTCAAGTCCAAGCATGATCCACCCTAGGTATCTCTATCATTTCTCAGAGGAAAAGCTTTGGAAAATTTGGCTTGATGTGCAAGACATCTTCTGATCAAATTTTTATTGCTAGATTTTGGCAAGAAACTCAAATTTAACTTCCAGATTCAGATATGTGCTTCTGTAGCATGAGGAAAAAAAAACTTGTTTCTGGATTTCTCCATTGCCAGTCAGTGATCTGCCAATAAAATACAGACAGAACAACAAACCCCAGAGATTTTTTCAGCATAAAACTGATGCAGAATTGGAAATCTGTAATGACAGATTCCATACCAAGTTCTCACAGAGAAGAGGCACAAGAGATGAATTTCTATAGGGAAGGATGTTAAATCAGTATTGTCCAGCTACCCACTGTCAGCTGGCGTGGAGGGTCTCCTGAGTCTCCCAAGGCAAATGGCAGCAGGAACGCCAGAGTGTCCCATTAGTATTAATTATCAAAATAACAGGTTGCTTTCTGACAGCTTGATATACTATTTTCTTTCTAGCCTGGAATTAGCACAAAGAACAGATGACAACTGCCAGCTCGGACAGAAAAGCAAGAGTACGTGCTGAGTATCTGTGGAGCTGTATTGATTCAGGAGAAGGATTATATGACATGGTTGCCTGCGGTACCAGGGAAGCAGACAGAATGGCTGGAAAGATCAGTTCTAGGCTCGTGGTCTCATCACAGGCTAGCCTGCTTTTGGCCTGAAATATCATACTCTGTTAGCAAGTCTTTGATTGATCAAAGAAAGGATTAAATGGGTGTAATGGTCCATTAACGCACGTATTTCATTAGTCCATCTGCATGTAGGAGGCATAAGAGTGGAGACCTTATGAGAGAGCAGAAGCAGTCTTCAGTAGGCAACATAAGCACAGATCTACAGCTTCACAGAAAACTGGGCTAGAAAGGATTTTAAAGGTCATTTAGCAGGATTTTGGCAGTTAGCAGGAAAGGCTATCTAAAGTACTCCTGACAGGACCTGGGTATGTGGAATTTGGATCAGGACCACAGCTGACGGCTTCTCTTTGCTTCTTACATGACTGAAGAACAAGCTTAGCCTGGGACTTGAATATTATGTTACTTTTTTTCTTTTCTTGGCTTCTCTGAGATTTTAAAAATGAGAATCTGTGCTTAACTATTAACTACATTTAAAAACAGTTCTATTAAGTGCAGCATAAGGAAGTACATTCATGCTCACAGAATAATTATCATATGATTTAAAATAAAATTTGACTTATACTCCATTAATCATATAACGGCAATCTCATTGTACTTGTACATCCATGTATTCATACTTCTCATACTTCTACATAAAATCAACCCTTTGCATAGGGCCAAAATCTTTTTCATACCGACTATTTGATATCATAATTAGGACAAGTTCAAGTAGAGAATTACCACATGGTACCAATACCATCAAAAAAAACCCCAAAACCAATCAAGATCTGAGCTTCTGTGGTGGGTTGACCTTGGCTGGACACCAGGTGCCCACCAAAAGCCACTCTGTCACTCTCCCTCCTCAGCTGGACAGGGGAGAGAAGAGGACAGGGAGAGATCACTCACCAACTACTGTCACGGGCAAAACAGACTCAACTTGGAGAAATTAATTTAATTTGTTACCAATCAAACCAGAGCAGGATAATCAGAAATAAAAACAAATCTCAAAACACCTTCCCCCACCCCTCCCTTCTTCCCACACTCAACTTTGCTCCTGATTTTCTCCATCTCCTCCCCTCCAGCAGCACAGGGGGACAGGGAATGGGGGTTGTAGTGAGATCATTACGTGTTCTCTCTGCTGCTCCTTCCTCCTCACTCTTCCCCTGATCCAGTGTGGGGTCCCTCCCACGGGAGACAGTCCTCCACAAACTTCTCCAATGTGAATCCTTCCCAGGGGCTGCAGTTCTTCATGAACTGATCCAGCGTGGGTCCCTTCCATGGGGTGCAGCCGTTCAGGCACAGACTGCTCCAGCATGGGTCCCCCGTGGGGTCACAAGTCCTGCCAGAAAACCTGCTCCATGGGCTCCTCTCTCCACAGATCCGCAGGTCCTGCCAGGAGCCTG
>JAVJGG010000094.1:9992486-10002558 GCA_035590195.1 Aviceda cuculoides | reverse complement strand
TGGAGCATCTCCTCCCCCTCCTTCTGCACTGACCTGGGGGTCTGCAGGGTTGGTTCTCTCACATCTTCTCACTCCTCCCTCCTGCTGCCGTTTCTGTGTGCCCTGCAACTTTTTTTCCTTCTTAAATCTGTTATCCCAGAGGCTCTACCACCATCACTGATGGGCTCAGCCTTGGCCAGCGGCAGGTCCGTCTTGGAGCCGGCTGGCATTGGCTCTATGGGGGAAGCTTCTAGCAGCTCTTCACTGAAGCCACCACTGTAGACCACCACTACGAAAACCTTGACACACAAACCCAATACAGCTTCATATCAGTAACAGAAATAATATTAGAAAAAAGTGATTAAGTAGAGTATTTTTCTAGAATGTCTAGATTTTCTAATTTTTTTCCTCCTTCCCTAGGACTAAGCAAAATATGTAAAGTCATGAATAATTTTTCATTAACAAGAACTAAAATAAATGTTTTGCAGCAGTGTATGATTTCACCTCTAGATTTTAGTCTGGAAAAATATTAATGATTTTTTTTCACCTTAACTGTTATAGTAATTATTACACATATTATTTACCCTTGTTTATCAATGGTAACACACCTATGCTTATGTTATATTTCTGCTTCATCCTGACAGACATGTAGATGTACTAACTTGATTAAATTCTTTGCATTCCTTTACTAACTTGGAGCTTATAACCACTAAACAGTTTTCAGTCAATGGGATGCTTAACAACAATGCCATATAGCATGGAGTAAATCCAATTCAGTTAGTCACTCTTGAGAAAAAGCTTCAGGTTGCTTTTGACAAATATTCTGGCACCAGTAACTGAACAGGCTGATTACAATTCAGTCTCGAGGTGGGGATTTGCATGATATATTGTTCCAAGCTGCCAAAGAAAAGCAGAAATAGCTTTCAGAGTATGTCCTCAGGGTGTTGGAAGGGCAATAACAGGAGGTGCTCTGATGTTTTATCTACAATGTAGCCACTGAGCTACAATTTTCAAAGGAGCCTATGAAACTAAACCAAGGCAGAATAGGCCTATGAACACTTGCTGAAATTCCTTGCAAAACCAAAGTTTTAGATAACAAATGCAATCAGGGAAAGCTTCCTGCAAAAGTAAGAAGTCCTAACGCAGTTCTTGCCCCACTAATTCCAGAGAGTTTGATATATAACCTTAAAAAGGAAGCACCATTAACATACTGTGGAGTTGCAACTGTTAGCATTTACTTCTAGTATAAACATGGACAAACATCTTCCAAGCAAATCCAGGACCACATTTATACTGCAAAAGCTTTTTCCTCCCAATAGCTTCAGGAATATTCTTGACAGTTCCCACAACGTCAATTCCAGTAAGACTCTTTATTTTCACACTTTTCAATTAACATAGATGCATATTACGGTGCGAAAACAGAGCACAAACTTTCCTAAGCCACAGCAATGAATGTTTGCTGAAGGTCTAAACTATTATTTACAGTAGTATTTGCTTATGCATGTGAAAACACAGTTTAAGCATACAAGGCCAAATTCTCAACTGGCATGAAACCTAGCACTCTGCCATGAAACATTTCTGAATGGTATGAAACGGCACTCTGTAAACACACCTCTGATGAGCAGACCCTTTCTTTGCAGAAAGCCCGAGTTCAGAAGTGTTCTCCCGCCCTCAGAGGCAGGGAAGTGCAGGTGAAAAGATGACAAGCTGTGGAAAATTTACTCTAACTGCTCAGCAAAAGATATTGGGCCAGGACCTGATCTCTCTTATCCTAAAGACCTACTTCTCTCTCACAGTGGTATCGAAAACATTTAAAACAACAGCACTACTTACTAGAGTACTCCTAGCATGTGTTAGTCAACTGGCAATGGGGTTACGTGGTGTCAGCGCGGGTGATGCAGCAGCCAGCCCCACATTGGTCCCATTTCTGAAGTGATACACTTTTTACTTTCATGGGACAACAACATTTTACATATGTGCTAGTGGAAAGATTGATCCCACGTGCCATGTCCCACCATCCAGCTCTGCAGTGCTGTGCTGCCTGTGCGTTGTTCACCATGGTTACATCTTTTCTTTAGCAGAAAGCTCCTCTTGTACTGTCGTGAGCACAGAAAAAATTCTCCACACGCTAAGAAAAAGCTAGGTATCAGAGCCACGTGGGTTAACTGAATGGGCCAGGGAATTGATTCGTCCACAGCAATATAGCAGAATGATGCATCGTGGGATGACACTGCAAAATGAGGAAGTCATTCCCTGTGGGAACCAAGAGGAATTTTCCTGGTATCTGAGCACCGTAGAGAGGTGTCTAAAGTACATTTTAATGTGCTCATGAGACTGAAATGGACCTGCGTAAGGGCATCCAGCAAATTCTGCATCAATAAACAAAAGGTTTACCACAGAAGTGATATACAAGTTAACTTGCAAACTCTACAGAACTTTCCTTATGTTTAATACAAGGGACAACAGTTAGGGGACCTCGATGGAAAATTAATCAAACCTATTTTATTTTTTTTCCCCTTCCTTCAGTCTGTGACAGCTTTCTCGGCTGCAGGCTGGAATGCATTCAGCTCAACTCCTACACAATCCAATTCATAAATCAGCTTCTCTTTTTCACTCTGATTTTTGTCTGTTGTATATAAATAGCTTGAAAATTTGAGAAGCTACCTAAACTTGTATCAATGAGTTAATCTCTCAGGCTTTCGGCTCTTACCATCATCCTAATTACGACAGCAATAAGAACAATCAGACCAGTAATAACAGTCATTTCTTCAAAGCCTTTATCCTGTGGCATCTAAAAATCTCCTTGGCCTCAAATGCGAGTACGCACAAGGCAGGCTGTGGAAAGGCAAGGACACAGCCATCCTTCAGGGACCTGGCCAGCTGCGCTGAATGTGCATGTCAGAGCCAAACAGCAAGGGTCATTTATTTTTTTGTCTTAGTCATTTGTTATCAGTCTGGCAGCTTCCAAGCCAGCACAGAAACAGGCGTCTTGTGCTAGAAGCCTAATTCTAGCCACTTCAGAACATTCTGTGTGTTACTTTCTTCATCTTGCTACGGGGAGGGTTTTCTTTCTGAGGTACCATGTTCAGAAAGAGCACAGAGTGGATGCTGAAGTTTCCTCCTGGCCATCTAAAGAAAGAGCAAGGAGGGCAGTTGCTGCCCAAGAGCCCCAAGAGCTGGGTGTATATTGAATATACTGTTACCTCGTGAAGGTACTCAGCCTCTCAAACATCACTTCCCAAGGGCACCGTGCAGTTCTGGAGGGCTGGAGGAACACAGAGCATTAGTGTTGCTTCAACCTAGGCTACAAAGCAGATTAATGTTGCAGCTAACCTATTTCTTCACAAGCGCTGTTTATTAGTTTAAGCCTGGCTACACGCAGTATGGTGAATACATTTCAAGGTTAATTCTGCCTAGATGCATGGCAGCTTCTGGGAGTTGCTTGCAAATATCCAAACCCCAAATCCAGCCTAAATAAAAGAGGACAAAAAATGCCAGGAGAAAAGGAAAAGCAAGTTTCAGCAGTTAGCATGTTGAACAGAGTACGCTGTGCATCTGCTCTTGAGTTACTGCAATGACATTTGTAGCTAAATTGCCGTATCTAAATGGTGATGCTGTAATTATAGTTTAGGAGCTTTTTCTATTTGGAATAGCCATTTTCTTCCTTTTATAACTGTCTCAAGCTGTATAATAGCCTGAAGTAGATCATGTAAGTTCTAGCCCAGTAATACTAAATGAACAGCATAACCATTTTTAATTAGGTGAGTAAAAAATTTTATTTTCAAGTACCCCATACCACAGGCTCCTGTTGGTATGTGCATCTACCTAACTCAGCTTTGCTTCTTCCCAGCTCATAAGCATATTCATGGCAGTAGCTAGAGATGTGAGATTAACACTTCCAATTGCATCCAAGCCCTTTCCCCTTGCGCACAGGCAGTCTTTAGTGCAGTCTTAAATGATCATCTGGATCTCAAACAGCAGGAGCCGATGTAGGGCATTTTTATGGACTGCCTTACAAACATGGGAATACTGCAGAGCTATTGAAGAAATGCTCTGCTCCTGCTGGCTTTCTAGTGTATTTCCTGGGGTACTGATGGGACATATCAGGTTTTGGAGACTTCTGGATGAGTCACTTATTTCTATTCGAGTTGCAAGTACCTCAGTGACAGGGATTTTTGCCTCAAGTAACAGAGAAGTTGCATCAATAACCTGGCACTGTCACGGGCTTTACATGCAGAGGGATGCTAGGATGCATAAATCCTTGGCACACAGACGACATTAGAGTGCCAAAGCAACCTCGTAATCTGCACACCCTGAGACAAAGACTGCACCTGCAACAGCATAGGCACTTTACACTATGGGCACACGGGACTCACTGCTAAGGGGTGGACAATTTTGCCCTGCAGGAGCTGGGGAAACCCTGGGGTCAGGCCAAGGTGGCCCACTAGCAGCTTAGCTCTTCCAGTCACTAGTTAATCCGACACTATCCTGACATTGTTAAGGCCTGTCATTTATAGGAGCTCTATCCGTTGGTACACAGACTTCCAGTCAGTCTTCTTCGCACCCTGGATGACCAACAGCACGTCCTTGGGCTGAGAGCTGCTCTGGGGCCCAGCAGAGAGTCCAACACATCAGCCTCATGTAGCCCTTGTGCTGGGAAACTTGTAGAGGTGCCCGCACAGCCACTGCGCAAGGAGAACAACACTTGGAGCCCATTCCCACATTACTGTCAGGAAACCTACTCATTGAGACGTACGCACTGATGTATTCCTTTGTTGCTTGTCTTTTTTCAGTCATTTCTTACAGCTCTGCTATAATTACAAGCCCTACCCATGCCTCCTGAAGTCAGTGGAAGATTCCCATTAGAGTAGTTTCTTTGAAGTTTTTTTTTCCATAGTCAATTTAGATTTGAATTAACATTACAAATTTTCTACTGTATTAATTTCATCATAAGTCCTTTTATGCAGTTGAGTAATTAATTTCAATTCTCAATAAGGGCTTTCATTAAAGTATTGCTATTGTTGAAACCCTATTTTCACAAAAGAATGGGGTGTTCTTCTCTGGAAAGATATTTAAATGGTTCCTCAATTTTAGATAAAGTTACAGTGTGATTGAAATAACTCATTATATACTATTCAATTTAAGTTTTATGATGTTTCCAGGCCCATATCTAAAACTAAAATGAAGGCGAGGTTTTTTCACAAGCTCATACAGGAACTGCATTGTTTCTGGCTCCTTAGTAGTCAGTTGTTTTGATTTGAATTTACATTGTACATAGATATCTATAATAAAATATTTTAACAAACTGATATGCTTTACTTAATAATTTCACATCTTAAAATAAATGTAAAGTACAGGTGACAGCCTACATTTTTTCGATTTATACATTGCCTCAGCAGCATGAGATTTAATTATTCTATTGAGTTTTGTATAGAACTGAAATCTCTTTTGTTGCCTTTTTCTTGCATGCCTATGAGGCACTAACCAGTGCTACAGCATTTTATGTACATGTCTCAAAGACTCTAGGAAAACAGCATGCAAGATCCCGGTTCTCCAGGCTCTATATGGGGAAAGGAGCAGGGAAAAAGAGATTGCCATGTAAAACCTTTGTGCTTTGAAGTTGTTTTTACAAACCTGGTCGTAATCCAGTACCAACTGGAACCAGCTTGGTGAATCTCAGCATCTACTTTGCTCCTTATATCCAGTGAGGGGGTGGAGAACAGCAGTAGTTCAATGTACTGACCTCCACCCTCCCTCCTGGATCTTCCACCCTGCCTTGCCGAGGCTGGGCTCAGAGATGCCCAGTGCCTTAGTTGCAGTTCCAGGATGCCTCCCTCATAGGGCGGTTTCTGTGCTACTTCCAAATCCTCTATCTGCTGCTAGGTCAACGAGAGGGAGCCATATACAAAAAAAAAAGGCAACGATCCTACCCTAATGTATGGAGTGGTTGACAGCAAGGAAGTTAACTGTCCCTGAGGGGAAAAAAAAGGACCCATTCCTAATGGGCAGCACTGGGTGCTGTGGAGGCTGACCTCAGCTGCAGCACCATCTCTGTCGGCCTGCTCTCGCTGCCGGCTCTTACTGAGGGCCCTGAGAGCCTAGGGCTCTTCTGGGAGGGGTTCTGGCTGATGTCGGGGAAGAAATACAGCGTGGTACGGGGTGCTGTATAAAATGAAATGGTGTCTGAGTATTGACTCCCTACCCTGAAAGCTGAGAATAGGGCTCGACCTTTCCCTGCACACATGGTGGTTGCTTTGTCCAGGCTCTGGAAAACTGGGATAAGTCTACATGCTTATTATTTGACTTCCTGCATTGCTTTTCAGAAGCAAGCAATTTTCTTCCTAGGGACGGAGTGGAACAGGTATTTATTCTGCGAGAACAAGCATGATTTTTCTGTCTGTGTTTTGAGAAGGAATAAAAGGGCAGCAGTAAACAGCAAAGCTTCAGATTCAATAAGCTACTTAAAGCAGCTGTGCTGATGCCTCCAGCCAGCAATGTGCTCATTTCAACAGCTGCATGGCATAAATAGAAGCTGCTCACTCTTATCTCTCAGCTAAATACAGGCCTATGGGCTTTAACCCCTGTAAAAATCCTGTACTGTTCCTTCAGGGCAAAGCAATTGTTTCCTAACTGAAATGCCTCTAACCACATAAACAACAAGTTAAACCACTAGGAGACCTGCTATAGCTTCCTCTTGTGTATGTACTGAGAGTCCCTGAGGTCTCTGTGGGGTCTGAAATAAGGGAATCTGACCTTACTTATCCCAGTATGGACATTGTCCAGACTATTAAAAAACTATATATAAAAATAAAACCCCCCAAAACAAACCAAACAACAGTTATTTAACCGAACACTTAGCACATTTCCTAAGCATCCACAAGAATATTGCGACAAAATACAACAAGATGTTACAGCCAAGACTTTCCTATATTTACACTTTCTGGTTGCTTTAAGAGTATATCCAAGTCTCCCACACACACTCTGAGGCAGACTTCTAGTCCATTAGCCACTCATACGCCACAGTGGTTTGGCACGTTTCTGCAGTTTGTGGAACTTCAGACTTGCGTGAAATAAGGAATTCCAATGTTCCTCAGTGCAAGAAGGCCAACATAACAGCTTCACAGCAATGGGACTCCCTATAAAGGAGGCATAGCCAGCTCCCTCCCACCCCCAAGTTTGTACTAGAATAGCACAGAGGGCACAGCCTTCCCTAGCACAGAGTCCTGTGAAACCAAGTACCAAACAAAACCCAGTTTATGTTGCTAACCATCAGGACCACAGGTTAAAGAATCACTGCAAGAGAGAGTGGTGCTTTCTCTGCAGAAGCCAAGGTCCCCCCCACAACTGCTGCCTCAGATAAACAGTTTGTGCCAGGTTTAGGATTTGATGGAAAGGGATCTTGACTTGATATTTCAGAAGCAACTAAAACTCCAGCATAAATTGCTTTACAGAGTCTTTAGCATAACACCAACAAAGTAAAAAGCAAAACATTACTTCTAACGCTTTCTTATTAAAAGTAATAAGCAAAGTATTCCAGCTGCAAAACAAATAGATAGTGTCTAGAATTGTTTACATTCCTTTAATTTATGTTAAATGAAATCTCTTAGACATAAGAAAAACATTTTCTAAATATAATTTACACTGTCACCTCCTATGTCTCTCATAAATTGCTCTCCATTTTTTGTTAAATAAGACTCAAATTGTTTATTGGACACCCAAATTTGTATGAATTGGATTTGAGAGTGTCCTAGTGAGGTGTACAGAAAAGAATAGATGTAAAATGTAGAAGTGATTATTGTGGAGTAACTGCTATTTTTTCCTAATGAAGGGAGCTGTTTAACAGCATGCACTGTAATAGAATTTTATTGCATGTATGAACAGCAGTGTTAAGTAGTACTTTAAGAGGACAGGGTCTGCAGTGCACTTGATACCACATTTTCGATATAGGAATAAGTTACCCTAATTATACAAAAGATACATTCCAAGATGAGGAATTTTACATGAGAAAAATGAAAATATGGTTTGGGGGAGCTTTCTTTCCTCTATCTGCTGAATTAATGATATTTCAGAGTATTTAATAATGCCTTGCAATCAAAAGTTGAAGCATGAACTATGAAAGCTTCTTTTAATAGAAAAATCCCAAGGGGCTGTTCATACGTTCTCTTCTCAGAGCTGAAAAATGATGATTTATCTATTGCTCTAAAAACTGATTGTGTTTTTGAAATTGAAAAATCATAGCAAAAATAGATGTTACGAGTATTTCCAGATGCAGCTTTGCAATTAGCATCAACAGCTACTTAGTGTATTATGATAATTATGCTACCCAAATATATGCAAATAATATGAAAAACGGGACAAGGGGGGGCATTCTTAGCTGCCTTTACAGTATTGGGCAATTATCCAATTAGACTAAAAGATGCCTCTAGGCTAATCCGTGCCTGGATGTTCAAGACAGCCAGGCATTTTTAGAAACTTTACTGACTGTCTGGAAATGTAACTTATTTGTAAAACTGCATGAATTTTAAGGCCAGAGCTGTAAGACCTCTCCATACAGGTAGGATGCGAGAGGTAGCTGTTAAAGAGAAAGCTTTACCAGTAAGGAGAGCTGGTGAAACAGAAGTTTTGGGGAATTTATAACAAGATCGCAAGCTTTTTACCCTTATGTCACTGGTTCAAATCCTGTCCAGATGGGAAATGAAAGTAAGTAGAGGCCTTGGCAGCTGGCTAAATGGGTTCATATTCTCAAACCAGTTTTAATGGGTGAAGTCTCTCCTTCAGACTCCAGGCAGTACTGCAGGCACGAGCACCTGCTTAGAGCAGGCATTCTTCCTTGAAGCACTGCAGTTATGATCTCTAATTACCAGTGCAAAGCCCTTCAAGATACTGGAAAGTGTTTTGCAGTGCATGGAATAGATGCTGTATGGAACTTGCCACACTAAGCAGCTTCAGTTGCTTTTTTTGCATTAGCTCAGGATTTGAAATCGCAACTGAGGCAAAACTCACTAATTGCTGTCTTTGCCACCATTTTGATTGCTTCTACTGGGAGCAGGACAGGACTGCTTCATGTTTCAGCTCCACCTCCTCAGACAGCAGACTAGCTGTACAGTCTAGTCCAAACGGAAAAAAACAACATTAGAGTAGTAGTATCAATTACGGTGCTGTCTGTGATCATGTGGCACTAGACTAGATACCATTACTCCCTTCTCGTCCTGTGCTCCTGGCACATGAAAGCTTCTAGTGTTGTGAGCTGAACTTTGCTGACATACCATGCACACACCATGGCCCTCAGAGTGCTTTACAATGAATCTTTAGTTTGTATGTAGCTGTATTATACTGCATGTGAGAATAAATGGCACAGCTGTTAAGATTTATGGCAGACTGTATGCACGGCTTTATGTTGCTGTTTCCTGAATGTGCAGATACGTACGCAATTTCTGCCACAGTACAGAAAGGGGTCATTTTCACCAGCCTTATTAGTCCTGAATAAATAATGACGATCATCACTTACGGCAAACTCAGTTTATAGTTTAATTAACCTGCATCTACTCCCAATAATCAAAGGCAGAAAAATATTGCTGGAGGATTAAACAATAGCTACCATTACATTTTCAGGACATTACACAGAATTTCAGTCATACAGCTCTTACTGATTTTAGAGAGAATCACACGGCTTAAATGCTATGTAAGTCTTTGAAAAAATCTACGAATTAGAAGAATCCATCTGACTTGCTCAGCATGCTGAGCATTCAAGAGTAGTAGTGAACGCTTAGCACGAATAACTGAGGGGAAACAGGTTTCAAAATTTTTGAAGCTCCTAATATGCACTTAAAGATTTGAGTTGTATAGAGACCTCCAGAGAAACCTCTGAAATAGGCAAATAAAATTAGGGAATTCAAGAATTATTCTAGAAAACACTACAAGTCCCTAAGGAGGTATGTCACAACTTAATACCTAATACAGCAGTACTATCAAGTAGAATCATAGAATCATTTAGGTTGGAAAAGACCTTCAAGATCATCAAGTCCAACCATCAACTATGCCCACTAAACCATGTTCTGGAGTGCCTCATCTATGTGTTTTTTGAATACATCCA
>JAVJGG010000094.1:9980970-9991308 GCA_035590195.1 Aviceda cuculoides | reverse complement strand
TCCATAATCGTCCCCAATACTGAGGTCAGGCTGACAGGCCTGTAGTTCCCCAGATCCTCCCTCCGACCCGTCTTGTAAATGGGAGTCACATTGGCAAGCCTCCAGTCCTCTGGGACCTCCCCTGTTGACCAGGATCACTGGTAGATGATGGAGATTGGCTTGGCAAGGACCTCCGCCAGTTCCCTCAGTACTCTTGGATGGATCCCATCGGGTCTCATAGATTTGTGAGTGTCCAGTTGGCGTAGTAGGTCACTAACTACTTCCTCCTGGATTAAGGGGGGTATATTCTGCTCTTCATCCTCACCATCCAGCTCAGGGGGGGAGTACACTGAGGATAACTGGTCTCTGTATTTAAGACTGAGGCAAAGAAGGCATTAAATACCTCAGCCTTTTTCTCATCTCTGGTGGCTACGTTCCCTTCTGTATCCATTAAAGGACAGATATTCTCCTTGGCTTTCTTTTTATTGTTCACATTTTCCAAAAACATTTTGTTGTCCCTTACGGTAGTGGCCAGATTGAGTTCTAGCTCAGCTTCTGCCTTTCTGATTTCCTCTCTGCTTGACCTAACAAGATCCCTGTACTCCTCCTGAGTTGCCTGCCCTTCCTTCCAGAGGTGATGAACTCTCCTTTTTTTCTTGTCTCCTAGCAAAAGCTCCCTGTTAAGCCAGGCTGGTTGTCTTCCTCAGCAGTTCGACTTGCAACAAATGGTAATAGCCTTGTCCTGAGCCATTAAGATTTCCTTCTTAAAGAATGTCCATCTCTCCTGGACCCCTTTGCCCTTCAGGACCGTCTCCCAAGGGACTCTCTCAACCAGTGTCCTGAAGGGGCCAAAGTTTGCCCTCTGAAAGTCCATAGTGGTGGTTTTGCTGACCACCTTCCTTGCCTCACCAAGAATTGAGAATTCTATCATTTCATGGTCGCTAAGCCTGAGACGGCCTCCGACCATCATGCCTCCCACCAGTTCTTCCCTGTTCGTAAACAATAGATCTAGCAAGGTCCCTCCCCTAGTTGGCTCGCCTACCAGCTGTGTTGGGAAGTTATCTTCCACACACTCCAGGAACCTCCTAGACTGCTTACTCTCTGCTGTGTTGTATTTCCAGCAGACGTCTGGAAAGTTGAAGTCCCCCACGAGAACAAGGGCACGCGATTGTGAGACGACTGCCAGCTGCTTGTAGAACAATTCACCCATCTCTTCAACCTGGTTGGGTGAAATATCTGAACATCACTCAGTGACTCAAGGCCCCAACTCTGCAAGCAGGTTTATACACAAGCTAAGCATCTCTGTTTTCAAAGTCAGAAAATGCCTGTTTCTAAAGCAAGCACTCCATTTTCACTTTGTTAACCCACCCTTCAAACACGGGGCTGTTCTATCCCAGGCAGTGATGCAACGTGGTGTAGATAACCTTCCCAGTTTATACCTTGATGTAGTATCTCCAGGGAGGTTATGCTGCAAACAAGCAAAGGCAGTTATGGCTATAGAGGTTTATATAGTAAACTCCACTATTCTTGTTTAATGCTCATTTTATAAGTAGTAGTGGAGTTCATTTTGGCCATTACTCTTGTGTTTTCTAGCTATCAGTTAGAAGGAGGTATAGTGCAGCCAAAAAACATTAAGCCTTTCTGTCTGCCAGAGGCTTAAATCTAGTACAAAACAAGACATAAGTGACAGAGGTAAGCATAGGAGTACAAAACCAATAAACCAGCCTTGCTCTTTGTGACAGGCAGCGATCTCAGCACACCAGCAGCATTGTTTCACTCTTAAACCTCTTAATTTGTTGTTGAGACAGAGGACATTTTGGAATAGATTCAGATGGAGATTCACATGGACATTCTTAGTAGAATTTTAACTAAAATTTGTTATGGAAAGCCCAGAGGAATTTAAGAAATGTGTTGTACTGTATGTAAAACATAATGAGACCTTTGCAGCCAAGGGGATGGTGAAAGTTGTTGTTGGGCCAGTCAGAAGCAAGGTTTGACATCTCACTGCAATGGGGTCAGAGGCACTAGACTCTGAAAGCAGTTGAAGGCAGAGATCAATAACATCTCATGTGCTAGAACAGAGAGGGGTGAAAGATGGGAAACTCAAACAGACTTAAACCAAGACAAAGTCCTTGCCTTGGCATGCCATGAGGATGCAGGAAGATTTGCTAAGGATGGAGAGGAGCATACTCAGTAACAGAGATGCGAAAGGGTTACAGTCTGAGCAGGAGGTTTAGTATGGGTGGAAAGGAAGGACTGTATCCTTTACAGCTTTCATTCGAGGTCAGTTTGTGAAATATAGACCCCTTTTCAACATAAGGACATTTGCAGGCGTCTAGATGATATCCACACAGTGGCTATCACTCTGAGTCACAGCAGGACAGTGGTAATGCTTGCAGTAGTCAGAAAGAAAAAGCTCAAAAGCTGTGCTAAGGTGGATACTGACACGGTGCCAGCAAGACTGGCCAAGGCTTTCATTTGGAGGGAGGGGATAACAGAAGGAGAAGGATGCTGAAGTGTGTGCATAAAGGCGGTGGTTACCTGGGGCTTTGCAGGCAAGATTTTCTGCAGCCAAGCTGTAGAGGAGAAAGAAAATGGGATCAGAACTCCTGGGATCTTTCCAGCAGCCTCTCAGACCATTAGAGAAAGATCTTCCAGCAAACGTTGCTGAAGGGAAGACAAAGGGCTGGACAACAACAGCGTCACAGAAAGCAAAGGACAGGTTTTGGGAGGAAGAACATAGGGAGGGATGTGGAAGGCAGCTGACTGGCCCAGAAGGATGAAGAGGGTGTGCTTGATATGCACTCAGTGAGGTCTGAGAGGCTTTAGCAGCATGGGGAGAATTACTAGAGAAAAAACAGAGCCCCAGGGCTGGGCTGGGAGGAAAAGGACTCCTGACAGCAAGGGCAGACAGCAGTCACATCACAGCAGTAAAAGCGACAACAGGCAGAAATTGGAGAAGCAGGTGGCGATCATGGGTAGGTTTCTAAAGAACATCCTTTCACATTTTATGTTACCAGCTAGCAGATGCGCATTTGACATTGTCAAGGTTGAGTTCCAGCTTCCACTGTAATGCCTCTTTCACCCTCTCATCACTGTCTGAAACAAATTCCTTATAGATCGTGATTTTCCACATTTGGTTGCAGCTTACATGGTGAAAGGTGCAGAGTACTGAGGCTCAGCAAATGTATGCAACGCTTGTGGTTCCCTGTACTACATTTCTGTAGATGCCTATGCACACATTCATATTTTAATACTCTCCATACATTATTGACAGTATATTGTTTGACAAATAACATGCAACAGAGAGGTATCACAAGCCATATGAGAAGTGACAGGTTCCATCTGGGCTTTGAACCTCAATTCTGCATTTCAATCTCAAATTGCATTTCCTGATAAATGTCTGATTATCAGATTTACTATTCATATTAGCATTAAATGTACAAAACATGAAGACAAAAGGATAAATACCTGTATATACAAAATATACCTACAAAATGTCATTCTAATGCTAGATGGAAGAAAGTATTTCCCAGATGTAACATAAAATTGTTTTAGAATTCAAGCTGGTTAAAATATCATTCTAACGCTAGATGGAAGAAAGTATTTCCCAGATGTAGCGTAAAATTGTTTTAGAATTCAAGCTAAAAATGCCACCATTATTTCTTCCTAGCCTGTTCATTCTAACAATGTATTCCAAAAGTCCTATTTTTTTCCTAGTAACAGTCGTATTTCACTTTTCCACATGTAGTTCCTCCCAGATAGGAACACAAGGTTGGACTGGAGAAGTTAACAAAACGGCAATAAAATAACTTCTTGAAAATATGAATGCAGGTCGCAACTTTGCAGTGAAATATTAAAGTATTAACCTTGTTTTGCAGAGGAGAAAAACCTAAAACCCGTGCAGATGTCGCAGAATGAGCCCAAATGGGCAGCTTTGTTGCCTGCAGACCTGTGTTCAGCCCCCACTGTCACAACGCTCCAGACACCCACAGCCACGCACAGCGAGGGTGCTCGGATGGGGCACTGTACCGGTGGCACAGAAGCGCAGCAGCCCTTCCCAGGGGCAGCCCATGGACTCTGACAACAACTCAGGAGCACCAGTAGTGACACTCCGCATAAGCACTGTAACTAGCTTCATAAATATCCCATTAACTGGCCGATACTTCTATCCTCAGATCTGGGACAGCAGAGTAGGGGAAGATTTCCCTGCTACAAGAAGCTAGCGAGGACTGCAGCCTGCTCCAGCAAGTGACCCAAACGCGCGATACGCTCTGCGTAACGGGAGCGGGGAGAGCCTCTCTGCAGCTCCGAGGGTTCAGCAGCAGCAGTCTGCACATCCTCCCGGACAGGGACCTCTGAAGCATTTACGTGTTGAAACAGCAACTAACAGTGAGGTCACGCCTAGGGCTTACAGAAATAAGCAGCAATAAGCTAGGAAATGCGGAACATGATCTTTATCCAAGCCTGTGCAAAAAGCCTGTCTCAAAAGAGGTGGAGTAAGGGGGTCTACCACTCCTCCCAGTGCAGGACAGACATTTGGCAATGAGAGATGGATTACACTAGCTGTGACATAAGAGAAAGTGAAGGGGCAAGAGGATAAAAAATAGTGGGTGAAAATTCCCTGTTAATCTTAGAGGATAAACACTTTATATTGATGCTTTCAAGCACTAGCTTTAGATATACATTCTTTAAAGTCAATTCTTTTTTTTTTTTTAATAACGAAATCACTTCATGAATGCATTTATGGCTTTGTTTTTACTAAAAGCCTAATTATTAGCATTTATTAATTTCTACAAAAGATGCCATCAAGAATGTGAAACAACATACATTGCTAACTGAATAAAAACAACAGTCATTTACAAGACTGGCAAGTTTTAAATTGAAATATTTTAATCATAAAACAAAGCAAATTTGCATGGAAAGGAAATCTGAGGACATAACCAGTTCTAAATGTTTTTTTTTTTTTCTGTCATAGGCCTCTCCGTTATCAGAATTGCAGCTTTTATCCTCAACTTTGAGCTCAGCCTGACAGCAAAGAAACTTTTTTTAGTATTAACCTTTCATTTAGTACCCTCTGCTGGCCAAAACAAGCACAGACAGGGAAGCCAAAACGGTAACCTCCAGTAATGAAAAAGATGCTGAAAAACCATCAGTGACCTTCAGCAGAGATGACCTAATCTGTCACAGGGGAGAACGCTAACAAGCACACTCAACTGAAAGTAGAAAAATCAATACAACGCAATGCAATGCATCTCTCAAAGCCTAAGCAGATTTTCACAATGCAGGAAGTCACATAAGCGCTCTCAGATGTATCATCAGCTCTATTCACTTTCCTAGCATTAGCTTTTGTTAAAAATAAAATTGCTGCTTAGTCACCTGGAAGGAATGGTAGAAGCCTTAGGTATTTGCCTGCTCGTTCGTCCTTCTACTCAAGGAGGAAAGTATGTGAATCACATCATATAACCTGATCTTCCCTTCTCCCTTTCTACAGTGAAACCTTTAAGCGAGAAATTTTTCAGTGGCTATTATGTATGAAGATTTCCTGCCATGAGCTGTACTGTCTACAGCTGGAGAGACAGACAAATGAAGAGAGACTGAGCAGGCAGGCAGGGAGCTCCTCACCACTCCTGCAGGCTCTCCTTGCAACCAGTGAAGCACTTTCCTTTGAGCCAGCTCTCAGGCACGGGCCGCCTGTAAGCAGTGCCCTGCTTGGCACAGTGATTTGCAGCCCAGGCTACCCTCTCTTGAGGCACACTGCTTTGCCTTCCCCGCTAAGCGGGCTGCACCTTGGCTATACACAGGTTCAGGACACCTGGCTGGCACATGGGAGGACTCAACAGGGTCCAGGTTTTGCCATCAGATGACAGGAACAGTCATCTCCACGCACAGCTGACTATGAGCAGATCAAATCGTTATCCCTCGTCCAGCAGGCTTTGATGTATCACAAAAATGCGATCAAGGTAAACTCTGAGCAATTGCTCTCAGCCTGCGCTCTGCTCAGATTTCATTGCTGCTTTTCAAGCCTAGGAAGAAGCCTTCCTGCAGCTTGTACTAATCCGTCTATCCGAGGCTTTACCTCTCTCTACAAACTACTAGGATGACTGCGTTGACTGGTGAGAGAATCACCAACCAAGCAGAGCAACACATTTATCAGGCTCAGCTCCTGATCCAGGGCTCCAGTGCAACCTTGCTGCTGGCCCTGGCAGCCAACACTGCAAAAGTGTCTGCTTTCCTCTTGAAATTGCCATCCCTGGCACAAGCAGGTGAAGGTAAAGGCAGACCTCTCCTCTTGCATTTTCTTTCCTGTTTCAGGAAAAAGCTCTGCAGGCTCACAAAAAGCAGCAAAGCTGTTGGACATGCGTGTCAAATAATGAAAGCCAAGCAGAAGTCTGAAGTGTACATGTGCATTCAGAGGCCTGCCCCGGGTCAGGCTGCGGTGTGCACTCCAAACAGCCTGGGGAAACCTGTCGCTGTGCAATGATACCAAAAAGCTCTGCCTACTCAGTGATACGACACGCAATTCATTTTTGTCTACAGCTTATAAAGGCAAAGCCAAAACACCTCACCAAGAGTTAACCATCAGCACAGAGATAGGGAAAGGAGAAAAGTGTCATAGGGAGATTTAACACAAAAAAAAGACTAGCCTTGCTTACCACTTCTTCACAACCACATCAGGGAAGCATGTTACTGCCGAGTTTGTTACACCATGGTCTAGCTCTGTCAGACAGTGGTTTTTAACTATGTCCTCATGATTAGGGTAAAACCCCAAAGATCTGGCTTCGGTTCCATATATAATCTTGTAAACCATGCTGTGAACAGTCACGGGACTGGCACTTTGTTACAAAGTCATGACCTTAGCAATTGCTGAAGTCCAAAGCAACCAGTGGCTGAACTGGGCTCTTAGGTGGCACCTTGAAAAGGTGCTGCCTTTGCTGGGATCCACAGGGAGCCCTGAGCTGCACTGCCAGAGGCAGCAACGTGCTTGAAACGAGTCTCCGTCGGCAGAGGAGAAGCTCCAACGAGCAGCAAGGTGGAGGTCTTGTCACAGCCTTTGCCAGCTACGAAGATTTATTCTTTTTTTTAATCCTTTATCCCCAGACAACAGAAAGCTTCCTGACCGCCACAGGTAACTGTTAGCTTTCCAGATCTCATGTGATCCTCCACCAGAAGGATTTTGGTTTTCCCTCCCAGCACGTCTATGCCAGAATTTGGAAGGATGAGGCCTCCTAAATAAAAGTGCCTCATCTTGCCTATTTCATCTTTGAGGGTGGCAGGGAAAGAAGGAAAACCCGAAAGGAGGTACTGGGCATCACCTGCCTAGAAATGCCTAGAATGACTGCCAGCAGGAATAAGGTTAAGGCAGCTCGAGAAGCGTCAGCCCTACCTTGCTGCTACTGCTGTGGACTCAAAGAAGTAAGCAGCTCCTGACCAAGCCTGGCTCAGCAGGGGCAACGCACCCGCAATCCTCCTGCCTTCTGGGGTGGCTCTGATGGCGACCAGGGCAGCAGACACGCACGGCAGGCCAGGTCTGCATGAGCCCAGCTGAAATACGCTCAGGCCTCAGACAGGGGAGCTGTGCTCATCCTTCTCCAGGCTACTTGATCTCTATTTAACAACAACACAACCACTTAAACTTCCCAGGCCAACCACCAGCCCCAGGCCACACCTGTGCTGTAGTTCAGGGTATTCAGGCAAGAAACCAGATTATAATAAAGTAAAAACAGGAGAGGCGTAGAAAAATATTCTTCCTAACTATAGTTCGTATTCTTGAAAAAAAAATGTTTCAGTAACAGATTCATTGTGAGAGCTTCTGGAGTTCCTTTCCAGCTTAAGTCTCCGATTTCTAATGCACCTCCCAGGTTGTTGAGGACCAAACGTGGCATCAGGTAAGAGCACTCACATGCTCTGGCACACATTCAGTCCTGTTTTCTGTCCCACATATGCTGGTCGCTTGTCTTTTTTTTGACCTGTCACACAAAGTTTGCTGAGCAATGCACAGCACCATCCAAGCCTTTTCCCAAGTCATTTGTTAATCAGTTAACAAGTCTTCAGTACTCTTCCATGGTTTAAATTAATTTATTCTTCCCACTGGCATTATATAGCATTTATTGATTTGCCATTGGAAGGCACTGAACTCTGAAAGCTCCTTAGAGTTCCTACCATCTCCATCTCGCTTAACCTCAAAAAACACTGCTCCTTGCATATTGTGTAATGTAACCTGGGTCTTAAGAAAATCTTGAGGAACATCGTAATTAACGCAGCTTTGTGCTGAAATTTAACTAAAAAGCTTTTCATCGCTTTGTCTTTTAGCCTGTATATAAACCGGGACATTGCTTTAATCCATAATAGCTTAGTACTTTAATAAGCTCTTAAGAGTGGTATTGGCAACAGATTTTTTTTTTTTTTTTTTTTGAGCTTACAAGCAAAGTATGCCTTTGTCCACTGTTTTGCTGGTGTACTTGAAGTTCAGCAAATTAGAGGAACATGATTTCCTTTGAAGAAGCCATCATCCAATGAAGTTTATAGAGGGACTTTTAAAAAACTAACTACTACTGCATCCAAAATGTGTGATGGTTGAAGTAAGACTTACAGCTCTGAACCACTCTTGTGGACGCACCACTTGCTTTCTCACATTTTTAAAAATACAGAGAATATACCTAAAGTTCCAGTATGACAAAAACGCTTTGATTGTCTAAGTTTATTCCTTTCCTTTCCTATTGGGAATATTGCAGTGGAGAGTCCACACCTCAGAACATAACAGAAACTACAAACGTGGCCATCCAGAGGTGAAAAAGCTTCATTATCTACACTTCTCCGGCATAGTGGCTGAAGCGGTTTTCCACTAAATCTTAAACTGAAAATCCCCTCCTGTTAAATAACAAACACATCATTTCTACAAATTGGGTAGGCAGAAGTTTCTGCTTTCTTTTCCAGATCTGCTTCTCCGTTTTCACTCCTCTTAAATGCAATGCATTTTGTTTCCAGGTGCACTGCCTGAGGCCCAAGGGATGGGAAGGTACCTCCTGAAGGTAGAATCTCTGGAGAACTCCCCCATCCTTCTCGAAGTATGGTCGAAGCCTGAAATAAAGAGCTGATGTGCTGAGTGCTCAGCAGGCAGCAGTACCTCCTGGAGCTCCTAGTTTAACTAAAAGTACAACAGCAGGGACCCTTCAGCTACACATTTCATACTTCCTAGGGGCTTTTACACAGCCACCCAGTTAGGTGCAAAATGCTGGTGAACTAGGATCCAGTTACCTATCCTGCCAGCACAGTATAGGATTCTCATCTCACTGAGCTGATTTTACGGCAGCTTTGGGGCAATGTAAGCTATAGTATGAGACATGAAGAACAAGCTGGTGAGTTGCTTGTTAGGGTGGTGACATGCAGGTGCTCCACAGAATAGCCTGCTGAAAAAACCTGGCTAGTACTAGCATGGATAACTTTACTGACAAACATTTGACACAGGCTAATTTAGGCTCACACCTCATGTTACTATTGCTTTACATGAAAACTAAGCAGACTTTAGCCATGTTCATTTAAAGCAATTCACGAGTTATTAGCTATCATACACTAAATAAGGATGATATCTCCAACCTACAGCTCTAGAAGCTTGCCAATCTCTGTAGGTATTTGTATGCTCCTCATTCCTCCGAAACTCTCAGATGCTGTAAACATTAATGACTTACCTCTCCCACTTCTGGGAGAGACATACTGTTTCTGTTGAACAGATGCACCAAGATCAGATTTGCCAAAGGTCATTCAGAGGGACAGTGGAGAACTAAAATATTTTTCAGGTCTTAGTTCAGCCTCAACTAGGAAGCTTTTTAGCCCACACGAGAAAGGACAAACTGAAAAATTAAACCTTGAGAACTATTCCAATCGAACAACAAGGAAAAGTCTCATGTTTAGCACAGATGACCCCCTTTTGGCCCTGTTGAACCAAATACATGAGCTTTAAGACCAACTTTCTCTAACACCAGAAGAGTCAATATTATACTCTTGGCCAAATTTCTGTACTGTTAATCTATTTTAGTGAAACAAATTCCAGCCTGTAACTGAAGTCCCTTAAACTCTAATCTTTTCTACACATTTCTGCAGATAAAAAGCAGGACCAATGTTTTCTAGCACTGTGTATTTGAACCTAAGCAGGTGAGAAACAGAAAAGGAGAGCAGAAGAAGGTGTGGGAAAGGAATCAAGGAAACATATAAAACCCCACCAATTGAAAAGAAACGTATGAATGGCTCTCCTGGTTTCAGCTGGGATAGAGTTAATTGTCTCCCTAGTAGCTGGTACAGTGCTGTGTTTTGAGTTCAGTATGGGAAGAATGTTGATAACACCCTGATGTTTTCAGTTGT
>JAVJGG010000094.1:9924377-9980870 GCA_035590195.1 Aviceda cuculoides | reverse complement strand
GGGCAGCTGACCCAAACTGGCCAACGGGGTATTCCATACCATGTGATGTCATGCCCAGTATATAAACTGGGGGGAGTGGGGGTTTTCACCGCTTGGGGACTAACAGGGTGTCGATCAGCAGGTGGTGAACAATTGCACTGCTCATCATTTGTACATTCCAATCCTTTTATTATTACTGTTGTCATTTTATTAGTGTTATCATTACTAGTTTCTTCTTTTCTATTAAACCGTTCTTATCTCGACCCACGAGTTTTACTTCTTTTCCTGATTCTCTCCCCCATCCCACTCAGGGGTGGGGGAGTGAGTGAGCGGCCGCGTGGTGCTTAGTTGCTGGCTGGGGTTAAACCACGACAATGGCATAAGAATACTGTGCTTTCTCCTCCTCCATCACTTAGTTCCCTTCCAAACACCATTTCTGTTACTTTCTGCTTCGTTCCTGGCACTGGCAAGCCTAAGCATTCCTAAATTGAAAGTCAGGCCCTCAGTATTACTTGATTGACTTACAGATCACACAGATCTTGAAAACAGCCCCCCTGCAGTGTGCCTGTAGAGTTCATTTCTTCACACAGAGCATATGCCCATGAGGAGTTTAGAGTAACAGCTGATACACTAAATACTATTAGAGAAGAGAAGAGAAGAGAAGAGAAAGAGCTTCTTTTGCTAGCTCTCCTTGGCCCTGACGGACCAGACCAAGGCCAACTATCTAAACCACAATGTTGTAGAGAGTTTTGCATTTAAACTCAGACCTTTAAAGGTCAGGCATGCTTACCTATACTAAAGCCTTTACTCTGCTTTCTGGTTTTCAAGTTATTAGGATTTGCTCAGATCATGTTTCTCTGCAACCATATGGACATTCTTCTTTCTTACACAGAAGCTGTAAATAAAACTCATGAGAATTAAAAAGAAAGCCAGAGTTAGCAATAGTCTGGCTTTCTTTCAAAAGTAAGCTTACTTTAATTGATATTTAGCTCAGAGGCACGTTGCAAACACTTGGGGCATTGCAGTGTTCCCACAATTCTTCAAAGAGAGCAAGTCTGTTAATTGCAATTCACTTTCCATCCTCTGAGTCCTGTGACACAGATGGAAACAAGAAGGTTAACCTGGAAGAGTGGATCAGCTGGTTGGTAGATGGCTCAGAAACCCGGTACGAGGATTTCACATAAGTAGCAAATCCCTAAAACATTCTGTTAGCATGGGAATCAAATAAATAACCCTTGCTGGGACCCCTAGGTCAACCAAGCACATACCTGGAGTTTCAGTCTACAGAGTAGGTTCATTATACATATATTTAATTATCTCATAGCCAGAAGGCTATAAAATCACCTGGTTGATAAGCTACAGTTAAAACACATAGCAGTTCACGGGCTCCCAGAAACCCGCCATTTTAAGTGCCAGCAACAAAATGCAAAGAAAAACCACACCGAACAAAAGAGTTATTTAGTAGCCAAGAAACAAGCAGGTTATTAAACTTGTAAAGGAGACCTTTAATTACTTGCAGCAGTTGTGAGAAACATTACCAGTCACATCTCTATAACAGATTTGAATTTACAAGTCATCACTGGAAGACTGTAATCAATCCTGAATTTGTTTTGCAAGCCAGTTCAAAGAAAAGTTTAAATATGGAAACAAATACTGTGTCTTTTCTATGGAAAGAAGAGAATATTTTTTATTTCTACCAGCTTCATGTTTCCAGCAGATTATCTTTAAAAAAAGCTTTTAAAATACAGCTGCAATCATCAGGCTTGAGAGGTATTACAGAACATGGAACCACGCAAAAGGATTAACTCCTAATATCATCCAGCTGAACAGCATGAGCTCATCTGGGCTTAACCTTCTGAATCCATTCCATTTGTAGGACCCAAGCAAAAACAATAAACCACAGCTAACAAGCAGGCAATTTTTATTCTAAACATTAAGGACAGATGACTTCCCTTGCATGTCCATTGAGGAACCAAATTTTTCCAGGAGTGTGCACATTTATCCATTCATGGCTGCTATGTTCCTGTTAGTGCCAGGCAAATAATTCATAAGGGATCATCTGACACAACACTTCCCTTTGAGCTCACGGGTTGGCCACGAACATACCATATTTCTCTCCGATTCATTTGGGAACACAGAACAAGGAGCACAGGACTGGCAGGTGGAGCACAATTGCCAGTTAGCACATGGATTTGGGGACACGGCATTGCACAGGGCACAGATCCTCGCCTGGCACAAATGAAAGAGAAATTCCACGAATTGGTTGCAGCGTGTGGTGGAGAATGAAACCCATCTCCCATTTGTACTTTGCCTTTTCTATTAATAAATGTATTGCTGGAGCCGAAACCACCCTGGAGACCTGCTCCAGGTAAGCCTGCTCAAAGCAGATAGATGGGAACAGCCCTTAGGCTGCGATTGACCCCAAACAGGGAGGAAGAGGGCCCCACAGGAATCAATCTGTCCGAGTAAGTTGGCAGCGAAGGGAGGGTGGAAGAGCAGGCAAAAGGCAACTCCTGTGGCTCAGGGTATGAATTTCCTCAATAAATCTCTGACTAGAAAGTCTGAGGAATTCAAAAAGGTCCAAACTCTTCCCTCTTTACCCTGCCTGCAACCAAGCTGATAAGGTGAAAGAAAAAAATTGGGACAGCGGGGCTTAGGAAAGATTTGTTTGGTAGAGAAACAGGACATTACCAGTGGAACATCTAAGAAAGCTCTTTGCTGTTTTCCTGTGACTGGTGACCATAACCTCTACCCATTATCTGTGCCTGCAATGTCTCAGCCCTCATCATCCAACTAGAGTTAAGTGGGAGCTCCACAGAAGCGAGACTCGAGACCCCAGCGACGCAGCTCGTGTCAATAGTTATTTCTGCGCGCTGCTGGGCAGTGCCCTGTCACCCGAGGCAGCTGCACTGCCGCCCTGGGAGGACACAGAGGGAGACGCTTGGAAACACTTTGCCATCCATCCAACAGGAAGGGCTAACACAGGACTGACCCAGCAAAATAGATCTCTCCCTGCCCCCTCCCCAAACCCACCATCTCCACATGGGACAGCAGCCTTCCCACCCCAAGTGCCCTCCAGTAATCCCTGCCCGTACGACCCCAGCAACAAAAGCAAGCCCAGACTCTGGATTCCTGGATGAGCTGCCCGGCATCAGCCCCGGCTGCACAACTGCCGCTGTAAAGGCCTGGGAGGGCCGGCAGAGAGCAGGCACCTTTCTGAGCCCTCTGGTACCTCTTGGCCCTAAGAAGATTTTAGCAAATGAGCATAATGATGTCAGTGGGGAAAGGGAATTAGTGCTCAGAGCTAAGCGCAGACCCTAGCGCATGATTTCATTGCTTTCAGTAGTGGTGAGCCAGCTGGCTGCCAGGTTCTGAAGGAAGAAAGCTACAAGTCTTTCCTTTTAATCCCCTTCGCCCCAGGCTGGTTCTAGAAAAATTAGTGGCCAGGGCAGTCAAACACTGAGGGAAGGGAAGGCTCTCAGTAGGACAAGATGTACCAGAAGCAACACAGAAGCACCAAAACAGATACCGAACCAAGCGTTGCGGGTAGGATTATACGAATTGCACTGCTCTGGCAGGCTCTCTGCTCACCCTTAGCTGAGAAGAGGATTCACTGTGTTTAAAAAAAACAACCACCAAAAAACCAAACAAAAATATGCAGAGAGACTCTTTCAACTTTGGTTTCTAAGCTTTCCCAGCATTTTCCCTGTCTGCACAGATGGGAGGGCTGAAGGGGAAGGTCCAGGCAGGGCAGCGTGACCACACATCCACATTTCAAGCTCATCTGGGTGGGAAGGCTGCAGTATGGCTGCTTTTTGGCATAATTACCTAGCATCCCCCCCCCCCCCGCGCAGACTATTTTTCTTAGTTCATCCTGAGTTATACTTCCTTTAGCACTTTTATGCATCCTGTCTGTACTTTGTTTTGAAACGAAAGCTCCCTCAAGAAGCACCATGGCACAACTGTATGTACAGATCCAGTCTAAGCCATCCCGGACAAACCCAGCTCAAGTGGTAGGAGTTGAAGCTAATTAATCATTTACAGCATGTGTGCCTTACTGCATAAGGCAATTAAAAAGAAGCAGAATTCCAAGCCTGATGCACACCTTGGCACAGTAAATAAAACATTTCTGATTTGGGGGGCATACTCCCACCTCTGCACAGCAGCCAGGCTGCGTCGGAGGACGCACGGCACATCCACCCTGTATTGCCCTTCCTCTGCAACACTCACCACAGGCTTCGTGGGAGCTTCTTTCAAACATTTATCTTGCAATTATAAACCACACTGAATCATTATGCAATTTTTACTGATTAAGCCAATTTGATTGTTTGGGATAATTCAAATAGGCCACATGATGTTAGTTCTCATGAGGAATAAATGCACAAACACTTTTTATGTGAACATCCATTCCATGGCATTTCAACAGCAAATATTCATATGCAACTATGACATCCACTTGTTCAAGAGCCTTTTCTAGAAAGAACATCTATGAGTTATAGAAGAAATCCTGGAGCAGTCTGAACAAGCCTGAAAGGAAAAAGGGAGGAGAAATTTACTTAAGAGACTAGTCCCTATTCAGAGGTGTTATTACACTCACAGCTGATACGTGGCAGTATTTTCCTCCCTTCCAAACAACACTGAATCTCTCTGTGCAGAAATACTATCCCACTTCAAGAAAATTTCAAAGGCAACAACCAAAAGGGGCATCTGCCTTGAGTTAAGAGCCAGGACTCTGGCCCTTCACTCCCAGTTACAAAGTACACACCTAAAATAAGAAGCATACAACCAACACAGTAAGGCAATTTCGGAATAAGATTCCCCCAAAATAAAAACAGATAGAGACTTGTTGAACACTTATCAAGTAATTCAAATTCACCTGCAGGACCACTGCTTGCTGAGTTTGTGTAGAGTTGCTGCAAAATTACTTTCAGCTGAGGTAATTTTTCAAGTTGAATATCAAATTTAACTGCTATTTTGCTCTGACCAAGGCAGTGCATTTTCTATGTGGAATTCTTTCTTACTGCTAGTTTTCACCGTTGTTCCCACTGCAAATGGTGAGTATCTGAGAGCAGAGGCCGGCTCCAGGCCTTTTAGGAAAACAGGTTGCTAAGGTCATTAACCCATCACATCCCTTCTGCCTGTTAGTTATGTCCCCTGCCTCCCCAACAAGAAACACCAACACACAAAGGCCAAGCAGCAGACTCCAGATTAGTTTTCACTGCTCGCTAAGCGTGTGTGCCAAGTTTTAGGTGACAGAGGAAACAAGCAGCATTCACACACCTGCTGGGCTGGCTCACGAAGCACATACGGGGGTGCTGCTGAACAGAAAGACTTGCAGGAATTAGCTGTAAAGGTAGATTCAAAACGGGTGCCCCTAGCTACTTCCACATACTTGCCAGCGCAGCTGTAGTCATGATGGTTGAACTACATATTTGATTTTTGTTTTCTTGCTTTACCTAAAACATTGTTAAATTCCTCTATTTTTCCTCAGCTGTTAAATTGGGACCCAGCAGTCTGCCAGATAGCAGGCAGCCAGCAGTGAGAAACTAAAATCCACAGAAGCACAATCCATTTCCTCTTTACCATTAAGAGGAGTCAGACCAAAAGTTGACCACAACTGGCGAGACACATGGGTCACAGCCTCTAGCCCTTTGAATACATTATAAAGCCTCATTTTCCCCTCCTCAATGTCAACAGCTCTGCAAAGTCATGTGCAGCGCTCCTGGACAGTGCCTGGTTGATTCCAAGCGCAAAGGGTGCTGCAATTGTAAACCTGGTTCTGCTCCACAAGTCTTCCTGGCGGCACTGCAGTAAGTCAGCACAAAATCCACCTTGTGGAGTGCAGAAATCTAAACAGCACATGCCAGCTTTAGCATCTAGATGTGGCACGGGGATCTCAACTCCAGGCAGCCTCCTGGAGGAAGGAGGACCCATAAGCTACCTCTTCAGACGCACATACGTCTTCCACCACTGCACAAGGCACTTACACTAGTTAATAGATGACAAGGCAGTTAGTACTTGAGTGACAGAAACCATGTTGCTTCAATAGCTATATGCATCTTCAGCCTGCAATGGTTTGGGAGCAGGGGTGAGATATCCGACTATTCAATGTCATCTGCACATTCATACTTTATTAATAGAGAGGAATTTCTTTCCAGAGCTTTAATTTGTAAAAACATAACTCTCAGCAATAAAGATCACCCCAGCTGGCCCTTGAGCTATGATCAGGAAGCAGCAAGACCCAGTTGCTCCCTAAGGGACAAGAAGAGAAGCAGGCACAGTAACAGGGCTAGCAGGACAGCTGCCTTACCAGCCAGGGCCCCATCCCGCAGTACTGGGACAAGGCAAGCTGGAGATCAGACAACTTCACGGTGATGAGGAAGGACCTCAATTAAGCCAGCTCACAAGTCTGGAGCAGCAGGGTCCACAGCCAGGCACAAGCAGAGGTGAGCCAGAGACCAACATTTCTGCAACACAGCTTTGACTAGAGCTGAAGGCCCAGGGCTGAGCTTAAATAGAGCTGCCAGCCCCATGGGCAGGGGCTATGGGTGGCCAGGTGAGGCTGGTCAGGGCCATTAAGGCCTATTAGTGCGATTACTAAGGACTAGTTTCTCTACAAGTGAACTATCCAGGGACGTGTGT
Source organism: Aviceda cuculoides (assembly GCA_035590195.1). Lineage (NCBI taxonomy): Eukaryota > Metazoa > Chordata > Aves > Accipitriformes > Accipitridae > Aviceda > Aviceda cuculoides. The sequence goes on along the minus strand of JAVJGG010000094.1, from coordinate 9,974,249 downwards.
GTGTGTGCACCTCAGAACAGCACTGATTGATAGAGAGATAATAGCAAAACACACCAACCTGTCTAACACAGTGACTTGTCCTTATCTCCTGGTACAGTGTGGTTGTTCTCTAAAAATTAAGTGAATATTTATGAAAGTTATTGATTGACAGCTCTGCAAATAGATATCCTGTGTCCATCCCAGAGCAACCACTGCAAATAAAGACATGACAAATATAATGTCAACAGATGCAGCAAGACAGTGACAATTCTTCTCCCATGCTGTCAGGAAGAAACTGCTCTGTGGAGTGATTTTATCTCTACATGGAGTGTAAGCAGTGTGCTTGCTTTGGTTTTAGTCACTCAATGCAATGACACTGCATAGCCTCACTATTTAAAAATCACTTTCAAAACTATTTAAAGTGTTTATACAAGGTGATCCTTCCAGACCTCTCAGGGTAAGAAAGATTTTCACCTGGTTTGCATAACCTCCTTGTGCCCTTTCCCATTCCTTGTGAGACAGCAGGTTCTGCACAGCCTCTGACTGTGCTGGTGAAGCATTTGTAACTCTTTTCATGAAAAGTACCAAAACCGGATCGTAATGAGGGGTGTATTGGGGGAGGAAGGGAGAGACAGAGAGAGAGGCCTCTCACCAGGAGTACAGGACTTATGCCATCTCACAGAGGACAGTCATAACTCTCAATTGCATTAGTAGATCCCAAAGCTACCTAGAGTTGAAAAGCTCCATGTTTCATTAACAGAGATCAGGAAAGTGAGATGCCCTATAACTTAACCCCTCACACAGTGGCATTTTGTCCCCTACTTGAATAATCTGGATGCTTGAAAAGTGATGTCAACTCTTCAGAGTGACGCTAAACTACTGGCATTTTGCAGTTTCTACTACATAGTGATTTTTTAATGATATTGTAATTCACCTTACAAATCAATGCTTGAACTTGTGGATTTATACTTTTATCAACTTGCATTCTTTTAGAGAGATTATTTTGTCATAGTTGTTCACAGCACTATTAAAAAATAAACGGAATGGTGTTAAAAAAACCCACAGCGATTATTGTTACCTATTACTACTGAGGACAAGTACCCATCTGACTGTCTACACCTCCATCTATTACCGAAACTGCCCAGTTTTGGAGCAGTTTATAATAATAAATAATTTGGAGCTAAATGCATGCCTTTCAGCTCCTCACGGGGAGCTCTGTGAACCCCAGGAAACACTCAACCATTCCTCTCCTGCACGCTGAGAGGGAGGTGAATGAGAGGGAAGAATGAAGTATTGGGAACCTAAGGCCTAATTTAAAACTTACAGTGCAATGTGCGCTCAGGCATGCCCAAAATAGCGATCTTTCTTGTGAGCAGGTTGCTTATCTGCGGTCAGAAAAAAGACCTAAGAGCTGAGGACCTGTTTAGAAACACACAGCAAAGAAATTCAGGACTTCAGTGGGGGGCAGGAAATTGAGTAACTCTTGTGGTTTTTGGCATCATCTGACTTTTAAATGGCAGCAGTGTGATGTAACAGTGAATCAATAAAGAGAATAAAGGATGTAAACCTAAATGGACTCTCAACATCAAGCCATGCCGAACAAATCTGTCCACCAGTCCATCTCAGATAACACTGCATCTCAGATAACACTGATAAATGCCCTGAGACAAACCATAGGTAGGAGTAGGTCAACTGATTATCATTCATTTCAGAATGCATCCATCTACTTGTAAATGTCAGTCTTAAGGAAACAGTCTTCCCTTCTACTTAATCTGCTCTCTTCTGAAAATCAGATCAGTGATTCAACTTTTCCCAGTTGTGACTCCCCACAAAAGTGCACCATTCACAGTACTCTGGGTCCCAGACAGATCCTCACCCCACCCTGCTCCATTTAGCAATACAGAAATGACAAGAGGGTCATGATCTGCGAACAGAAAATTGTTGACTTAAATGTAGGAGGAGCTGCATGCTCACATACTTGAAGTCTCAAGACTAATTCACGAGAGAGACAGGCAATCTGTGCTCTGATTTATGTCCACTCTGTGAAACAAGTGGCGTCACTAAGTGTGCAAGTTCTCATTCCTGTTTAAAGAGAGGAATTTTTTTCCCTCAGTAAGGACCATGCTTCCCAAAGGCTCCGGGGTTGGAGACACAAGTATGAGGAATTCCTCCCTGAACAACTCAGTGCAGAATTATATGTTGCATACTATGTATTTTCTCAGGCATGCCTGGATAGGGCTGATATCCCTGTTTAAACTGGAGGTATTATTATTTCATTCTACTAAATTTATTCTTGTTTCCAATTATGATAATGTATCTATCATCCCTACCATGGCTCCTTTCCAGCATTATAAATACACCTGTTCCTCAATCCTCAAGAGCAACCGGATGGGTAGATCACATATTACAAATTAAATTTCCATTAATAGAGGTTCCATTTTCCCTCATACCTGTGACAGAGAGGCACAAGAGTCATGCTGTCTGGTATTTTGTTCTTTGGCTAGCAGCAGCTCTGCGAGGGGGGAATCTCTTCTTCCCAAAATACAGAGACACAGCAGGTGAGGCAAGAATCTAGGCTAAAATCTTTTGAATGGAGCAAGTACCAAATTTGTCACCAAGTAGTACTGCCTGTGTCAAAAAAGCCTACATGCTCTTCTATTTTAGTTTAAAAAGCTGCTTTAAAGAGATTTCCCACGTAGAAAGAGTTTCCCTCTGGCCACCCCTCTCCGTCTGACAGGGACTTCTCCTCGTGAGGAGTACCTCCATGTCTGGTGCAACACTGGCTTGTGATAAGCCTCACATCTGACATTGCCCACCACCACCCATGTTCCCATCACTACACTGTGTGTCCCACTCCTACACACAGAAAATGCTTGTAGAGCTGTGCTGGGAGCTAAGAAAAGGGCCCAGCTGCAGATAATCCCACCGGAAGTGTTCACACCACAGGACCGGGAATGGCTCCGTCCATTGGCATGGGAGAGGGGAAAGGGTTGTCACTGAAGAAACAGGCATGTCGCAGAGTGATTTTGCCTCTTAAGTAAAAAAAAGTCATTCAAGCTGACACAGTGAATAGATCTGATCATGGTCTTTATTTACTGTTACAGTTCCTTAAGTGCCTGTTAAATACAAAGACAGTCTCCCCAGTAAAATACGGAGGATCATATACGTGGGCTCACCCTACAGAGCACCCAGAGCCACCAGAGCTTGGGCCTTCTCCCCAGAAAAACTTCTCCTTGCCTCAGGCCAGAGCGTTACATCCGAGACTTGTACGTCAGTCAGTCAAGACCTCATCATTGCCTGTCTGTCTTCAAGTCCTATCAGGGGCTGATGTAAAGTGTTAAAGCCGAGTCTGATTGTACCACCTCCTGCCAAAAGTAGTAGGGAAATATGCTGTCTCAGGACTCTCAAGGTCAAAGACGGAGCCCTAATCTGTGCTGCAGAAACTATATATATTACCATACAATTAAGAAGTTGATATACCATCTCTCACGGGTGCCTGCTGTCCATTACTGATGGAAAGAAATAGAGGCAATGTCACCACACAGGAGTCATCAATTGCCTTTTTAAGATATGTTTGATGGCAAAATTTTCAAGGGCAGCACAACCTGTCAAATTGCAGCCTAACTTCTCTACATACAGTTCAGAAATTGGTACTTTAATATAGGGAAAGTATAAGCAGCTTCAGCCATGCTATGACTATTCTAAGTTATGCTTTTATGTTGCTGTGAAACTATTGCTATTATTTCCAGATGGTTATTTAGTTGTTTTCATTTCTGGCACCTAGAACAGTTTGTGTTTTTGCCAGGGTTTGCAAACATTTCTCAAACTTTCTTTAATCTTCCTGACGCTGGGTTTAGTAAGAAGGCAAAATTATTGTATTTCCCATGGAATGGAAAGGGCAGACCAAAGACACACACCTGTCCAGAATGACAGACTGAGTTAATAGCGGAGACAAAATTAGAAATAGGAAGAAAACTGGAAAAGCCAGTACTGTACTAAATGTCCTTCACAGGGAAGTGTCAACTTCACAAATGGCATTGCAGGGAATCACAGTCAGGACTGACCGAGGCTGTGTGTTCCTGGGTGCCAGGCGTGGGGCCTGCCCAAAGCACACTCAACCCAGTGCAAAGTCTCCCAGTGATGGGTGTGAAATGAAACTAATTGGGGTGGGAACATGTAAAGACAGTAGGAAAGTAGAAGAGTAAGAGACAGGGCTCAAAGGAAACGTAGCCAACAAAGTACCAGATGTGACCGGTATTCCTCTGTTTTGACCAGCTAATATTAAACCATCCCAGTTTTCATACCCAGTTGCCCATGGAAGGAAAAGCCTGGGGAAGGCACCTAGAAAAAAGCAGGCTTTTTCTCTTTTTACCAAATAAAACACCACCAGCAACAAAAGCCAAAACGGATTTTAATTAGGCAGAGGACCTCTACAAATGGACCTTAAAAGCATGCACAGTTTGAAGCCTTTGTATCTGCATATATAAATGCTGACATACATTGTTGCTTGTGTAATAAAATGAGGGCATGTCACTCACAAGTGCTTGGACTAAATCAGCTAAAAGACCCTGACAGAAACTGAGCTCTGGATCCGCAGCAGCTCAGCAAGAGTTGCTGACTTTACAGAGTACCTCCAGAAGGAAGAGGAGTTTTATCCACTACTTTCAGAGAAGGCTCTTTGCATGTCTTGCAAACCATATTTGACATTCAACCTACCCTACAAGAAAAAAGCAGCTTCTGACAATGTTTCCTACCAGATTCCAACACTGTTCCTACCAGCTTCCACTCTTTTTCCACCCTGTTTAGGGGGAAGGAGCATGGACATGTCAGCAGAGTGCAGGCCATTAGCTAGCAGGGGCGGCCAGGGAGGTAAGTGAAGAGTACTGAGCCGCTCTTTGCCACCAGAAACCTTTTTGCAGTATGGTTTATGGCGGGGGAGCTCAGAGGGAGCAGGTTTTTCACAAAGCTATCATAGCAATCTCTTTCTCTGAGCATTAATACAATCTGCACCTGTGCTTTCTCTGCATAGCTTTTAGGCACCTCTGGCCAAGAACAAAGCCGCTCCCCAGGGTCAAGCTCAGCCTCTGCAAAAACGCTCAGCCTGCTCCTCTGGTGTGGGGCTGCCCAGAGCAGCACGATGCTGTGACCAGTTTGCTGGTGATCACCCAGCATATGGGCCTGGCACCTCTCCACTCCACCGTGGTACGCAGTGTGGACTTACGTCCCTCGGGCTTCCCAAATAATGAAGGTAGCTGCAATCTCGGATCCTCCTGCGGGAGCTGCCAACATGGAAAAGGGTTTTTTGAGAAGTGGAAAATCTCAGGGAAATGTCTTATGTGGAAAGTTAATAGGTAGATACTCTGGAAGCAGCTTGGAGAAATGGTCATGCACATTTCATTTTAATAAGTGGAAAATATGTGGTCAGACTGCCAGATCTGTCAGCCTCTTTTGTGCATTAAGCAGCTATATAGAAATGACGAAATTGTGTGGGGTTTCTACCCCAAAGATAAGGGGCCCACCTCTGGTTAAGCTGTGTTGTTTGCAGCCTTAACCAATTTTTAATTGGCTTTTTTAACTGTGCAATTACAAGCACATTCTTAGCACCTCTCTAAGCCAGAATGGGGTCTCTGGGCCAAAGGCTCAGCTTCGTAATCGCTCACTCCTGTGCATAACTTCACTGGCAGGAGAAGCCCTGTTAATAATTCATGAGTAGTGCTTGCAGATTGAGGCCCTCAAGCACTTTTACTGTTGCTGTAAAAAAGGAAAAAAGGGTTTGCTCTGTAAAGGTGTGACATTTATATTAAAAAAAAACAACAAAACTTTGAAAAGACTTTGTTGGCTTGTTCATAAGAGCACAATGGAGCTAACTTGATCATCTGCTCTAAAGTTCAGAGAGCTCATGTGTGGGCCTTTGAAACTCAGGAATAAAGCCAACTTGGCCCAAACAACATCTCATTTGTCTTGACCATTTAGACTGCTGACTTCCTTTAGCTGCCTCTTAGATTTCACGTCTTCATATGTGTGCAATGTGCATTCGCTAGTTTAGCTTCCTTCTATGGCTGGATCAGATTGGCATGTTGGAGTGTGAAGGTGAATTTCATTTCCTTGCAGTCTTGTAGTTGAAATATGATGGCAGAGAGACATTATTCCTTTGAATGCACTTCTCTGCTTCGTATTTCTGAGCAGATCCTTTGAGGAAAATCTACTTTCTTTCCCCACCTTTCTCCCCCAACTCTGTTCTAGCATCTTTCTCTTCATCTATCTGCTTTGTCAGATATTTTTCCCTCCATCAGATAAATAAGTCAGGTGCATACGGCAGTGAAAAAACATTTTTAATCAATTAACAGAAGTCCCCTGCTGACAGCAGTGCAATCATTCTGCTAGTATGATAAAGATGCTCATCAGAGGTGATTATGAAGAGATTAATTCCTTTAGGAATTGACTTTAGCTTTCCTGACAATAGCGCTGGGAGTAGTTCTGCTTAGAAAGGTATTCTCCCAGAGTAGACGTTTATCAACGTTTGGTTTCCCAGCAGTTGCTTGTTGTTCGTTAAAAGTTCCACTTCCCTGATTCTTCATCTGTTCCCCTGTGAAAAGGGGATTTGTTAGCATAAATCAGAAATATAAATCTGGGATACCATATGTCAGACAAACTCACCCAGGAGCCAGGTGAGGGGGTACATGTTTTTATTCTTTGAACTATGTAGTGCCAGGTTGTGGAAACTAATAAAACAGATTACATGTTCACACAGATTGCTCCAGCCAAGAAAATCTGATAAACCTGCATTGTAAAAATGGAAATAGAAGAGCAGTTCCCCCCACCCTCCAGTGCCCTTTAGAGGCAATGACCTGCAGCTAAAATGGTGTGGCTGTTCCCACTCCCTCCTCTGCTTGACCTCCTGGCTCTCTATTCACCAACTCATTCCCTTTGCTCCTCAGACGGCAGCTCCTCTTTCTTCCCCACTGCTCCTCTCTATGTCGCGGGGAGTAGACACTCCGCGCTGCCCCCGCCATCTGGAGCAGCGTCCCTATTGCTCTGTACCTAACTGAATTTGAAGAGAAGCAGGGAGGCAGTCTCTGGAAGAGACATTTCCTGACCCTGCCTTATGACTCCTCCAAACACAGCGTCTGCTGGGGGATTGAAACACCTCCTGAAGCTCTGCTCCTTTTTGCATCCAACAGTTCAACACTTGCCTGCTGTTTAACCTGCGGCCCACCATATCTTGAAATGACGCCTTTCTGCTACAGCTGACTTGCACTATAGCTTCTTTCTAGGGTAGCCTCTTCTGTGACTGGAACAGCCCACCCTTGGCCCAGTGCCAATCCTGTGCCTTCAGGGCAATGAAATCGTTTTTTTCCTATGTGGCAAGTCAGACACAGCCCCCAGCTCCCCCTCTCACTCTGAGTTGTGTGTGACACAACAGCCAGAAAAATGAGTTCCTGACAGCCTGGGGGAGAAACAGCACCCAAATATAAACAGCCTTCTGTACGAAGGGTTCACGGGGCAGGGAACGTCAAAACCTGATGGTTTTGCTTCCTATTGCACGGGGTAGGCTGTGGTGATGGATAACCTGTTTTATGGCTAGTGAAATACAGCAACAAGCAATTGCTAATCATCGCTCAAGGAAAGTATGAAAAAACCATAAATTGGCATGCAACCCAGATGCACTCAGAGATGCCAAGGCTCTGGCAACATCACAACACTAGGTAACCTATACTAAGTTATCAGCCTTAATATTAGACAGACACAAGTTAGAATCAAGTCTGACCCAAGCCAAGAACAATACCATGTAGGGAAAGAACAAGGCATTAAATGAAGTTCACAGAAGCTTAAGAATAGAGAAGGCAAGCTCAAGGATTTCCGATGATTGCTTCTCTTTGACAACCTGTTATTCAGACCTTTGGAGAAACTTCAGCCCTAAACGGGGATTACCAGAACCCCCAAAAGAGTCCTGGACATGGGAGCAAAAAGCCAGGGGGCAGCACTGCACGGCATGAAGGATGGCTTGAAGGCCATACAGTGAGCCACCTGCAGCTGGCCAGGCCACCACAGTCATCTTATACTTGACGATTGAAGCAATTTGTGGGACAACTGGAAGCTGAGAGCAATAGATTAATGTCAATTTTGAGGCCTCTCCAAAGCATTTCAGCAGTACAAGTGTCTTGAGATACATGGATGTAAAGGGCCATGCTGCTGGCCATGTGTCCCAGCGAGAGCCGAGGGGCTGCCAGCAAGCGGCACTGGCAGTGTGGGCCATCACTTACGGGGGACAGGCTTCTCAGACCACTCTGTGCTGAAGCAGTCCTACTCTGAGCAGCTTCCTGGAAAGCTGTGCACTGATAGAGGGTGCTAACAAAGTGACAAGATTTCATTTTACGCTGAAATCTACAGACAAGACTCAGTGAGAAATGGCCACTGGCCAAGTGATAAAATAAATGAGGCCAGTGTCAGGAATAAATCTGAAAAGCTTGACACCACCAGAGCTAATCTAACATCAGAAACAGCATTTTAACACAGACCAAGTCTGAGACGTAAGTAGCTGTGTCAGCGAAGGGAGAATACTGAATTAGTCCCCTGTGAGATTGCGGCTGCGCTTTCTTTGCACACATTCAGTGCAAACCCAGTCCCAGTAAGCACCATGTAAAGGGTGGAATTTCCCAAAATCCTCTGTGGTCCTGCTTATGCAGTGCCATCACTGCTTTACCTATCATAGGGCTCTCCAGGGGCCTGTCCATGAATCCAGGAACTTGCCCATGGTGACTAGGAGTCACTTGAATACAGCAAAGGCACAGAAAGAGCAGTATCTCTTACCCCTGCCCCAGATATCTCATGTAATCCTCCAGAATGAATGTGCCATTGGAGCTGTATTAGTTTTCCCTAGTTCTCCCTTGTGCTGCAGAAGCTTCATGGGTGATTTGGTGGAGTCTTTCCTTCAGGATAGAGATGAAGCCACATGGTTCTGGAGTCAGGACAGAGTCACAGTTTCTACCCAGACCATGCCGGGATTCTAATGGATAACCTGCGATCTGCAGAATGTGGGCCCAAACATCTGCCAAAGGAAAGAGGGAGCACAAGGAAAATGAGCTGAGAGTATTGCAAAGGAAATGCCTCTTCCACCCAAGGGCTGAGCAGTGCTCAGTCACTGCTGTTAGAAACTGCCTGGAAGTGTAGATGTTAATGTTGTGCCAGATCTGGTGTGGAAGCAGAGAGATTCATTCTATTTCATTATGAAATGATACCAAGCACCATGAAGTGTCAGCTTTCAAGTTAATAATTTATAAATTAAGTGTAAATAGCCCATATTCTGAGCTCCTCTACAGCCACTTATTTATCCTTCCCCTGTGAAAAATTAATGAGTCTATAAAATAGCTTGTAAATTTAGAGCAGTCGTGGGGTTTTTTTTTAAAATCAACAGTGCAATTTTCCTAGAGACCCTGAAGCATTAGCTGGCTGCAGCCGCTGCTTTAATCACCGGTCTTAGGTGTGCTACTATGCTACAGCAAACGTTTTTCATCTCCTGCTAAGATTCCTGCTGCAGACCAGTGCCAGAGACAAGATAAAGCACTCTGGTTATTAGGCTGTCCTAGTGCGGCAATGCCTGCTTTCAGCAGCCTGGCAGACTGCTTCCTTCATGGGGTGCTTGAGGACTTAACGTCTTATCCAAGACATCAGGGAAAATTTTTATAATCAAATTTTCTAAGTAGAAAATTCACTCCAGGCAAAACTTCTGGTCTGTGGGAAAGAAAACGAGCAGAACCAGATCAGCTAGTGCTGTAGTTCTGCTAAGAGGATTCCCTAAGGTGCTCTTTCACTATTTTGTGACCTTTTGGGCTTGCCTCTGGACTAAAACCTGCATTGGTCATTTTGCAAGGCCCTCTGCAACTTAGCAAGGACCTGTATTCCTGCCTATTGGGGTGCACGCATCTACCAATCCCACATAAAGATCAGGGCGGGGTAGAAGACAGCCAGAGGGAAGCAGGAGACCGGTAGGCTGAGGAACAGATGGGGACAGGCACAACACTCTGGGTGTTGGAGTCATGAAGGACCACAACAGAGGAGTGCAGAGAACGGGCAATAGACTGGTCCGGAGGTACCCACATGGGTACTAAGGCAGCTTTCACGCAGCTGAAGACATGCCCCCGCCTACCTCCATTCTTTTCTACCATCTCTGGGGACTTTGCTTAACCCAAATAAATGCTCATTAAGCCTATTCAAACCCAAAGATGTTTCTACACAAGAACTCTGTATCAAAATGCATTGCAGCTTGAGGGTCTGTACTCAGCCAGGGTTGCTGGAAGAGGAGACAGTATTTTATGGCTGCTACAGCATCGCAGCAGGAGATGTTCTGTATCACAAGGGAGGATGGTATCAAGACATGCAGGATGAGATGGCTGTAAGATAAGCTCCAAGATTTTCTGTTCACTTTTATACTTATGCTTAACATTTGGAGGGATTGTCTCAATAAAGAATTTTGGCTAAAAAGTTGTTTCACAGAAAAAAACTCTTATTGTTAAGCTCTCTCATGAAACATCCAGCTCTTTTTAATTGAACAGAAAAAAACCATATTAGAGTAAACAAGGCAGAGTAAACAAAGCACAGAGATTACTCTTCCCCTTCTGTATACATATGTATGAGTATGTTCGGTACTCCTTCTTCTATACAGTCTAACTCTGACTATCACAAACAGTAGGTTGCTGCGACGATTTATGACAAAGTGGCAGATTTTCTTAGACATAATGTTAACTTATTCATTAAATTCCTACAATCAAACATTAAAATGGATACTATTCCTCTGGGGAGAGATGAACATAATAACTTTATCTCTGGTGCATGTAAAATATTTGTAATTGAGCAGAAAGCCTGATCCCAAATGCTTAAAAATATAAGGCCGAGGCAGCAAATGTGATTGGATTTCTTATAATGTAATCATTTTGCTCCATATGTGGCCCCCAATCTGTTTAGGATTGTTAAAAGTCCTGGGTATTGTAGTGCCTTCCCCAGAGAACACTGGGAAGAGCTACGGGCAGCCTGGACCAGATGGGATGCCAATGACTCCAGCCAGCAAAGGCAGAAAAGAGGACAGTGGTTAACTCCTTCTCTGCCAGCCACCACGGAGGAGGTCCAGACAGGAAAATTAATGCAGGCTGCTTTCCAGTATTGTAAAAGGCAGTTTATAGTTTAAAGCTCCTGGGAGTAAACTGCTGCAGCCCGTGGGGACAAACAAAGCAAGGACCGATAATCACATCCTTCTGAAAAATTGTTCAGTGCTGTAGGTGGAAACTTCGGTTGCTTGCAAATTCCCCCTGGTAGGTGAAGGAAGGAGGGCTCCCAGGAGCCCAAGAGGAAAGTGAAATGCTGTAAATGAAACCAGCACCACAAGATGGGAGGCCTCTTGGTCAGATCAAAAAAGCTTACAGAGTAGCGCTGGATCAGACAGCCTCCCTCCAGAGGAGTGAAATTCGGCAGGCCCGTGCTTAATTTAAGAGCAAGTCTGGCTGCTCAGCACAACCTGCCCCTCTCTAACTTGTTACGGAAAGGAGTTAAAAACGGGCACTTGAGAACCTCCACCATAGGAAACACTTGGATGCTCCTTGTCCACCAGCGTGGATTAGTTCTATTTATATGAGTTTAATCCTTTGGCATATAAAACAAGCGACATGAGCTAAAAACAAAATACAGGATTACCCTATTAAAATGGTGCCCTGATTATGGACAATGCCACTTCTTTCCTTCCTGTGACTTTCTTAACTGAGATAACCAGCAGCTTTTAGCTAAGCTGAAAACCTTACCTTATTATTCCATACCTGCCCAAACTGTTATGCTGATGGCTTGAAGGGAATTTTGTAGGTGTTTTCTAAGGCATTATTTAACCGGACTTAACCTAAAATCCTGAAAGCCTACGGGTATGGTAAAAGGAAAAGGAAATGAAAATAGCAGCTCAGGACCTTCAATATGATTTCCTCTTTAATTCATAAGGAAGCTGTTAGTGCAATACTGACTCCGGCTGGGGACATGAAGATTTTTCTGTTGCACTGAATTTACTCTTGTGGAGGAACAAATTCTATCATAAAAATAAGGAATTTTCCCATTAAGTTGGATATAGTAACCTCAGAAGCAATCTCTCACATCTCATGAGATCAAACCTTTGGACAGGAAATCTCCCCTACATCACATCTATTATTTCTCAACAGACTCCTCTAACTAATTACAGTCATTCTTAAAAATATGGAATATGAAAATAGTGAGGGGTAACCACGTGTCCATAATCTTTAAATTGTTGCTCACTAAAAGACTCTCCCAAGGCTATCATTAGTTTCAACAGCATCAGAAACAGATCATTTTGAAGTGTAAAGGTGCCAGCATCTTATCCTGGAGCGGGACTGCTAAACAAAAACCACATGTGTAATTTCAGTAGATACAGCAATTATTAATATATAATTCCCTGGAGAATTTCTCAACATAGACATGCCATAATGGGGACTATGGATCCAAACTGTAGAAGGTCACTGGCTTTTTATCCTCCAAAACCAATATGTACTGCCGGGACAACCCACCAGCTTCCAAAATGACCTATTCCTATAATCTCACCTGGGTACATGCTGCAGGAAAATTCCAAGTCTGCTTTTGACTTATGAGCAATTCCCTGTCTCTCCTGCTTATTAATGCCTCTGAATAGGAACAGACTAGGGCTTTTCTTAACAGGGAGTGCTTTGAGTGCTTGTGCATTGCCAGGATTTGACAAAACCTGGAAGAAATAGAAGCAGCTGCCCCACTACGGTACCCTCAACAGGTTTTAAGTGCCAGACTTTTGCTTAGGTTCGTCTTTCACAGCTTCAAAGAAAAGTGTGATTCTTTCTGGAGCCCAGTTGTGTGTCAAGAAGATATTTTTTGAGCAATAATACTAACCAGAAGTATGTTAACTTCTCAAGGACATACTAGGTCCGGTAGCTGTCAAGCCATGATTCCAACAATCCCTCCTCTTGGGAGGGGATTTTTACAGAAATTTGTACCCCTCCTTTACTCGGACATAAGGACAAGTCAGAAGGTAGATTCTTTTGCCAAGAGAAATAGATTGTAACTTGCAGCCATGGAAAATGCAAAATGTATTTGAATGCTATAATTCCCCCTGCAGATCTGATATGGAAGACATTAGAAAATGTCAGACATCCATAGCTACTTCCACTCAGGGCTATGAACAGAGTTTATAAAGGCTAATTAGTTAAGAAGGTATTTTGCAGGCAAACAGGGAGATGGGAGCCAAAGACTAACAATTTCAACTCCTTTGTTCATACGATACGTGTGTGTGTAAAAAGCAGAGAAGGAGAATATTACTTGTCTCATAACTGAAAGATTAGATTTCTATTTCCCCATGCATTTTTAATGTGCTTACAGAGTTTCTTGAAACAGAAGCCCCTGGGCAGGGCTGGGGGCACAAGGAAGTTGTCCGTGTTTGGGTAATGGCCTGGGTTACAGCCAGGGCCTGATCCAGCTGGGCAGCGGATGGGAAGACCGTGCAGTCCTGTTACCGCTCTCCCATGCATCGCACTAACGGGGGGGGACGACAACTACAGCTCTCTTGGCCCTTCACACGGATACCGTTTCCTGATGAAGGTGACCTGACCATCCCAAAGGCAGGTGGCCAGGGCAGGGGAATTGCCTATCAGAAATACATGTGGCTAATTTTTTTGCAAGTACAAAGCAGTGCTGCATGGTTATCTGCATGGGGTTGGCTTGGGCATGCTGCGCAGCTCTCCAAGCATCCTTTCAAAGGGGATGCTGTGAAAGAGCAACCAAATGCTGCAGGCAGGGAGTGCTGTGGGACAGTGTGCTGTCAATAGTGCTGTCCGGACTGGGGGACACTCCTCTGGCTTGCAGGATCTCGCACCCAAATACGGAAATTGCAACTGCAGTTCCAGGAAATACGTATCTGAAGCATCTTTGAGAGCTTCAAGCAAGATCCCTGGGAAGGTCTGACTCTGTGCTCCGATTTCAACAGAGCTGCTTTGGTTTTAGCATTACAGATCTTTTAGCAGAGCTACTACATAACAGAGTAGAAATCGAGTCTCTGGTATCAAAGGTGGTCATCTCTTACATTTGTGAAAGGTGTTGATGGCAGGCAGGGTTGGGACAGAAGTACGATCTCTTGAACAGCCCTCCTGAAGTCACTGACTCAGCTCTGAGATGCAGCAGAGCCTGCTCATTACAGACTACATTTTTCTAGCAAGAAGTCTGTTGTATCAATTTTATGCCAAATCAAGGGTTTGATTTATCCCTGTTGTAACTCCACTGAGTTCAGTCAAGCCGTACAAGTCATGAATGTAGCTCTTAATTTTCTCCACAGAGAATACTGATTTTCCCTTTGATACCACTTCAGTGAACCTCTAAATCTACGAACGTGCATCCTGCTCCAGCAAAGCATGTAAGCACACACATGTGGGAAGTATGCGAGAAATCGTTGTGAGAGGAGCTGGACTACTTCCATACTTAAACCACCTGACATCCTTGCTCATATTATTCAGTGGGAGACACAGTACTCCTTCAAGCATCTGGCTTAACACAGCTGAAATGATGGCCCATGGAAAGACTCCCACCGACTTCCCTGGAAACTGAACTGTGCCCTGGGTAATGGCTTGTCTTGATGGCAGTGGGGAGGTTCAGGGAGGATGAAACAGTGAGTCCATTCCTTCTATAACAAACATGTCTACTGTGTCCACATTGACTAGGGACTTTACCAGACAGGAGTGATGTCTGCTCCTGAGCCCTGCCTGAAGATCTTCCTCCTTAACACCACCAGTTACTTCCTCACAATTCTCCCTGCTTACTTCCACCCATGAGTCCCTCCAAATCTCAGCAAAACCACACTGTAGTCCCTACACTTATATTATGGCCAATACCTTTTCTCTCGTGGTCTGTTTTCAGTGCACATTTTTTAATGCACCTCATCTGAACCACATCTCCCTCTTCCAGGCCTGCTCTGGGAACTTATGGGACTTCGCAGCACCTTTTTCTCATGCTTCTCTATCACTGGGGGAAATGGTTTGCTTCCGGCTAGGTGCTTGTATTTTCATTAGTTCCCATGTGTGTTACCCTGACATTACCTGTTCTAGATTTCACACCAGAATGACAATTTGTCTGAAAGATCCTATTTGCTATTTACCCTACTTTTGCTAGTTGTCTAGCACATATCTTGCTTTGTCCTTTCTTAGCTCAACAGTGCCAATACTCTGATCATACACTGCCTGCATAAAGGCTCCCACACACTGTTCCCTTTTTAAAAGCTCAGCAAAATTCTTCTGCAAATAAATTTTTAGCAAACCTTTGATGAACATCATCATAATTATTTCTATCTTCTGCAGTGACAGTAAACACACTGTAAATATTTCTTTCCATTACATCAGTTGATAAGCAAACTTCCGTTTTCATAGGGATCTGCTACACAGAATCTGTTGAAGTCTCTTCCTACTTCTCCCTCATCTGCCCCTCTTCTTAGCAAACTTTTAGTCTTGGGAAGGCTTAAGTAATAAATCTCCAAATCCAGGGGGACAATGGTAAAAGGTTATTGCGAGTCACTCTCTTCAAAAACAGAACAAGAGACTTTATTTTAAAATAAATAAATAAAAGGCCTGGCCTCCCTGCTATACTCTGTCTTTGCTCCCTGCAAAGTGCCTGCCCAGAAGCTCATGTAGGTTTCTGGAACTTGCATTTCTGAGCAGACTTGAAGAAGCTGAGTACACCCCCCCGCTCCAGGGACAACCCCGGGGCCTCTTCCCTGACATCTCGGGCCAAGAGGCCAAGAAGTACAAGCAGCACACGAATCCTGGCCATACCCAGCCCTTGCTCAGCAGGAGCAGGCCTTTTCAGAAACGTGGCTTTGCTACAACTGCTTTGTAGCCCTAACTGCAGAAGCAATTGTTTGCGCTTGCCGTGAGCCGTTTCCCATGCACCCTTGTCCTGCCTTCTCCCTCGGCCACAATACTTTCACACCAGAAATACTCCCCCAACCCATACGCTTTTGGAGTTTCTTTCTTAGACAGCCTCTGCAAGCCAAGAAATCTACTCAGCTCTATTCAGCAGATTCCCGACAGTCTTCAAAGGATTGCTAATTCCAGTCTGCTTAAAAAAATGCAGAGCATTCCCTTCCTTACAGCTTTTCTGCCTTCCCTTCTGTTGAGCCAGTCAGCACCTGTTGAGCCATAAAAAACCACACCAGAAAGGTGGTACACCTGAAATTATCTGGAACTCCTGCAGCTCTGTGGGCAAGGAGATTGCATGCTCCATGGAAGGGCCATGAAGCTGCTAATGCGAAACTAGTTTTTTGGAGAAGACTGGTGCACCCCTGGCTGGCTTATATTAAGGGCTAACAAGGGTTAACAGTGTTTGTTCTCTCCATCTCACCCCCCCCTCCTCTCTGTGCATTTCTGTCAAAGACCTGCTCTCCGGCCAGCCACCGCTGGGATTAGACTGCTCTAACAGTCTGGCTGACACTCTGTGCAGGAATAACGTCCTGCTGTCTGGAGGCAGCACACACAAATGTGCTTCGCAGCCCTCCAGAAGGAACTCTAGAACTGAAGGAGCAACAACCGGGACTTTGACGATTTCAAAATTATGCAAGTTTAAAATAACATTTGAAAACATCCAATTTAAGAAAATACCAAAACTCGCTGGCTTTTTTCTTTTCTTGAAAGACTGGAAGCATTTTAGTTACTATGTCTGTTCAGGAGCCATATGGAAAAATCAGTTCGTTCCTGTTAAACTGGTTGCACAGTTTTGGTTTTCATCTGTCTACAGAGATCTGAAAGTCTATGTTGTTTTATTTTATGCTTTTTCGGCAAAGAAAGCGAGTGGTCTGGGGATCATTTGGCCAGGAACACAATAGGTAAGCAGAGTATTTCTTGTGTAACATATTTCCAAGAGTCTGAGAGTATACTGTTTGTGTAATTGGGTGAAACAGCCTTTAGGATGATGTTCTCTTTGGGATAAGCTGATTATAGATTGGTTGGTTGCTTGGTTTGTTTGTTTTCCTGGACAAGAAAAGCTGAGCTGCCGTGGTATCAGTGTGGTTTGCAAGATCCTGTCATTTAAGCGGCAGAAAGAATTTTTTTTTTTTTTTTTTTAATCCTCTCTGAAGCACAGCGCAACTCAGACTCCACTGTCAAAGGTAAAACAAAATATTTGGGGTTATGTGTTGAATCTGTAAGCTATAGTTAGACTATAATAACAACAAAGGGGTAAAGAAGTGACTCAGAGTCATAAGGAAAGCTCTCTCATAAGAACATTAAAAATGGAATTGATCTAATAATCTTCACTATTCTTTCAGCTTGTTCAGATGGTTGTTTAATCTTGCATTTAGCCAGGTGTTAAAAATATTACAAAGAGGAAGAGAACATCCTAACTTTATTAGGATGCTAAGTGGGACATTCATATGACATTCAGTGATAATTTCAATAATAATCTCACTGATACTAAAAATGTGTGTTACTTTGGGAATCACAGGTGAAAACAAATTTTGTACATAAAAATCTACAGATTTATTCAAAACTATGTTTAAATTTGCATGTTTGAAATGGATTTATAAAGGAATCGGTCCTTTTATTAAGTCACTGTAATTGTAATGGACAGCAGGTCTGCTGAATTGTAGATATTTTGACTGCCTAAGATCTTCTGCACATTTGCAGACATCATGAGGAAAGGGTTGATCTCAGAAATGAGTAAAAGTTAAAGGATGGAGCCTTTGTCTTTTATGTTCTCTTCCATCATTAGCCAATAATCAGATTTAAGCAGGATCTTTATTCCTTGCTGCTTTTAAGATGCAATAAACTACTTTTTCCTCAAAAAAAAAAAGGGATCTTGCTCACAGAGCTCCCTCTGCTTTCCAAATCCCTGAGCTACAGCTGGCACCTGTATTAAAGGTCTATGCCCTTCTTTCTTCTCCCTTTCATGCCCTTTCTACTTTTGCACTTTCCTCTTTCTGAAACTGGATGTAGCAGACACAAAAGTTGTAAGGATAATCAACAACTTCACATAGTAGTGTACTGTCAAAATTTCTTGTCCTAACTGGAGCCTCCTATCTGCACAGCTCTGTGCAATGTACACAGCACAGTCTAAAAGTCAGCATTTTCAGATTATTTTTGGGACTGTGTACATTTGTTTCATAGATTCAAAGCTGATAATAAAGTCTCCTGGCAAAAGGAGGGGGGCATGCATGATTTTTGAAATCTCTTATCAAAGTGAATACAATAAAGCCATTACAAGTTCCAGTGACCAGCAAATGCGGAGATGGGCTGGAAGCGATGCAGGCGTAAAAGGAACGGGCAACACAAAAATCTCAGAATTATTTATCTAGCTGCCCTACAGTAATAAAGCTTTCCTCCAAATGAGATAGAAGACTTTAAGCTCTTTGTGTAAGTATCAATTTAGGGATTTTTATCCAGGATCCTCTGCTTTTCATCAGAGTATCTTACACTAGTCTGAATAACGTACTCTGATCCTCTTTTCTACACATACCTAAAGTCACAACGGATGAAATAAAAATTAAATGATCTCTGGCAGAATGGCAGAAGCAGTGTTTGGGATATAGTGACCTCCTGTGAGTTTGAAAGTGACATTCCATTACAAGTAACCCAGCCTTGAAATTTAGCAAATGAACCCTATAAACTAGGCAAAATATTTTAAATGTAATTCTCCCCTCATTTTGTCAGCAGTGAAAGTTGAGGGGTTTTTATAACTGTCTTGTGATTCTGCACCTGGGCTACATTGACTGTATTTTTCTATAATACAAGACATCATGGCAGCTTCTGCCATTAAATCTTGCAGAGATATCTTCCGAGAAATATTTTTCTGTGAACTTCAAGCAATTTAGCAAAGTGGAGACTGACACTGTTTGAGCCTGGCTTGCTGTGATTATGATAAATACCAGGAAAGGCACAGAGAAGGTCACTGACTATCTTCTCCCCCACTTTTGTCATCTCATTTTGCAGTACTGAAGATGTCCTGGTTCTGGTTTTACCTGCCTCTTCATCTTCTCATGGCAGCTTGCTTGTGTCATTCCATAAAAGCACCCATCACCAGCTCCCAACAGAGCTTCAAGACCAATCTCTTCAATTTCTACCACTCCCTGATACTTGCTGATGGTAAGGAAACTACAGTTCACCTGCTGAAGGATATACCTAAAAGGTAAGAAAGAGTAAATCAGTAACTCCTGTTTTCAGATACTTCCCTATGACACTGGTAGCTGCATGCTACCAGTACAAGCCAAGAATTGCTATGCACCCGCAGAGCTCTATCAGGGTCCACTGAATTTCCGAAGAAATACCCCATTGCTGTCAAACTCAAGTGTCATTACATTGCCCGGAGTCTGGAATGACCCTCTGTGATGAAGTTCAGTTTCATGTATGCATTTCAGACAGCTTTCTGGGGTGTTCAAAGGAGGAGCAAAGCCAATACAGAGCGGGTGGGCTCCAACAGCAAACAGTTATGTCACAAACAGCCTGGCTTCAGAGACACATCGGCTGTCCCACATTCACTGTAAGATACAAGAATTTTACCTAGCAAGTTAACTATCCCAAAAATCAATCGAATATCTGCACAGACTTCTTATCAGAAAAACTTCTGCCAGTGTTCTGCATGCTGGAAGTATTTTTGTTGAATGGCACTAAAGCTTGCTAAGATCAAAAGTGCTTTGCGTGTGGAAACTCCACAGATTCTTCACTTGCCCAAAATATCTACAAAGTTTTTTGCCATATCTAGATATGTATGTGATCTAGATATTACAGCTGGCACTGCATCTTGGGTAGCAAAGATTGATCTGCTCATTTGGGAAGAGACACACTTCAAGTGGTTTAATCAGACTCCACTTTGAACAGTGATGAACACATACCGATTTTGACATACACCCAAGCAGAGTGGTCATGGAGCAGAGAATGAGCCAGATGGTTCAGTCTTGATATGCATTGTACAGAAACTGGAACACAGCACATGTTATATAACGTGACGATGCTCACAAGCAAAACTAGGAGCTCTCCTTGTTAAAGGCAAATGGGTATTGAAATCTCAAGAGAAAAGTGAGTTTTGCTATACTCTTGTGCCATAGCATTAAGATTGCAATTAGGAAGCAAAAACCCCTTCAGTTTAGCATGATCAGGTGAGGACCTTATGAACCCCAGAGTCATCCAAACAGGAAACCAAGACATGACAAGTTTCGGCTTAAAGTAAAAGACTCAACAATGTGGAACTGTTTCCAGTGAAGCTTGACTCCGGCCCAGTAGCCATATCCTGAAAGTAAGCCAGACCTCCAGGCTGACATGATCTATCCATAATGTCTCACTAATGAACAAAAAAAATCCTTGAATTGTCTTCATTTAACTGCAGAGTGAGTGACCCAAGTCCACACATTTCTGCGGCTGTATACAGTCCGTATACACCAAAACAACAGAAATACAAGTCCAAAGGAGCGATACAGGATCTGGGCTTTTTTTAAGCAGGAATCAAAACCTGACCAAGTAGGCTGATTGCACTTTGTACTGCTCACACACTGCAGCCTCTGTCATGAAGGCAAGGAAGTTAGAACTGGCCTGGATGAGACTGCTGTTGACATCTGATAATGTTCACAGCTGGCTAAAACCATTCCATTACATCCACTTCATCTGACGCCCAGGAAGACCTAGATATGCAAGCACATATGAGGGAGGATAGGCTCCAAAAGCTTTCACTGAACTCCCGTCAGGAAATCCTGGGAAAAAGCACACCAAATTCCCCAGAGTTAGCCAACAGGTGGTTATCTAGAAGGCAGTCAATTTAACCACATCCACCATCCAAAATAGCTAGGTAAGTGCCAAGATATGATATTCACCTGAAGTGTGTTAAAATTCAGTGGGAAAGATATTTCCTATGGTAAGCAGATAAAACTTCCAGCAAATATCTGTAGATTTAAAAAAAAAAAAAAACAAAACCAACAAACATGGCGCATATTCTTCCCACAGCTGAAGATTTCAGACATTCACCATCCCGTTGTGTTGATGTGCCTCAAAGGGCAACAGTCGTTTCTACCTACAGCGGAGTGACCCACATCAGAATGGCTGATTACAAGTGGGATCAGGCAGACTTGAATTTCCTGACACTTTCTCTCTGTTTTTAATCCGCATTTACAGGTACTACTTTGTTATGGAGGAAGGCAGAGACCTTGCAACTTTCACCGTAACAGTGACCCCCTGTGATGTTCCCATCGAATGGAGCATACTTGTGCACAAGGCTTCAGCAAGTTTCCTTGGAAAAGCAGCACGAGGTAAGACCTTCTGTCTGCCTAAGCAGAGACAAAGAAAGCATAAGTTATAAGGCATAACATAAAGCATAACACTTAAGGAGTTGTGTTACAGGAAATTCCTCACAAGCTTAAACATTGCATGCTTCCCTATCTTGTAAACTGCCATGGGCCGAAGAGGACATTCCTGTCTCCATGGGTGAAATGTGGGAGCCCATGGGATTTCGTCATCAGCTCAAGTAAATTAAGGATTACATGCAAAAAAGTCTACACCTAAGGTTAATATTTGGGAACAACCCTGGGTCTTCAGGGCTCCACAAACACAGATCAGCTTCATAAGCTGTTTGTACTGGCCCAAACTTCCCTCTGCTGCCTCAGCTCTTTTTCTGTGGCTTAGACCACTTGAACTGGCCATTTTGCTCCCCACAGTGATGTGGAAAAGATCATCATGGTAGGAATACCATCTACCATGGCAGTGGGTATTATGCTGCCTTTAGCCTAAAAGGAAATGCCATTCTTTTTCATAATTTTTTTAATTAATTTTTCAAACTAAAATCTGAAAGCTGCCATTAAGTTCTTATCTGTTAGGCAGGTACACCAGACTGAGGAGTTCAAATAATGTGCCTTTGAAGTGATAATTTTTCCCTCTTCATAGGAAACAATGACACAAAACTAAACCAAAGAAAAATCCTTTCATAGAAAGTATGAGTCTCCTTGAAGTAACGTACTCAAAGAGACAGCCACTGGAAGGATAAAATTGTAGGGACATCAGGCACAACACAAGTCAAGCTTTTGCAAGCTGTAGTTTTATAATTATTGCCTTTTTGAAAACACAGTTCTACAACTGCACTGCTAAAATAAAAGCTACTCAAATTTTATTTTAATAAATTGCCAGTAGCAAAAAGTATTTAGTTATAATTATTGTTTTCAGGAAGAAAATATGATGTTCCCTGACATACGAATAAAACCTATGGAATGTGCTTTACTTCACATCTGTTAAAACAGAAGTTACAAGTCTGCTTTTTGCCTGCAGGTGATCACGATACACAAGAGGTCTCAAAATCTCAGAAGGCTCCAAGCATGGTGTCCACCATTTTTAACTATAAGGGAAATTCTGTGGAGACTTACATGGGCATGTCTTCTCATTCTGCCCTTTACATGCTGGAGTTCTTATCCACTGAGAGAGACACACACATTACTGTATACTTAACAACTGACACAACATCTGGGCACCTCTATCCAGAGCTTCCAGTGGATCCACGCATAGATGTTATTGGCATTGGGCATACAACAGTGACTCTGACCTGGAAACACAGTCCCTCTGTCTTGCAACATAGAGAAAACATCCAGTACTGTCTTCTAGTTAATGAAAAGCACAACTATAAGAGCTTATGTGCTGCTGAGACAGCAATCAGATCCTCTGGAATGAAACTGCCACCTACATTAGCTTTGTCTCTCTCTCCGTACCTTCTTGAACCACAGCAGGTGATGATATTGTCCAACAGCGAATTGAGCATCATCAACAAAGTGAGTAGTGGGGAAGTCAGGCAGATATGCATGGGTACTAAGAACACTTACACGGTGCCCAATCTCAGTCCCAGCACTCAGTATTATTTTGACGTTTTTGTTGTCAATCTCCTCACAAATGCCAGCGCTGCTTACACCGGAACATTTGCAAGAACCTTGGAAGAACCTGAACCTAAGGTGATGGAGCTGAAAGATGGGAAAGTGATTCAGGTTGCCCTGGATGGGAAAAAACAGAAATTCTACAGTCTGCAGTACCAGGCAAGGCACAAGAAAACACAATTCACCTTTCAGTTGTGTCATGGCCAAGTACAGGTTCACATAACAAAGAATGGTAAAACAGTGGCATCAGAAAACATCTCAGGGCTGAGGTATTTCTCACTGAAGGGAAAGCTGCTGGACACATATTTGGTGCAGCTGAGATCCACAGAGGAATCTAACTCTTCTGTGAAAGTACAGGTGTCCTCCCATTTCTACAAGCCCTTATTCCCAGTTCTTCCAGAGAGCTTAAAAATCAAGTCCTTCAGTAAACTGAGGACCTGCAACTCTGTCACCATTGCCTGGCTTGGAACACAAGAGGAGAGCAAGTACTGTGTGTACAAGAAAAGGATTGAAGATGATCAGGTCTGGGTGGAACTGCAGAGTGCAGACAGGTGCTCTGGACCTGAATCTCGGCACAAGTCAGAGAAAGTGCTGTGCAAGTATTTCTACGATATAAATCTCCAGCGAGCTGTCACCACAGAGACCATCAAAGGGCTTGATGCAGGGACACTTTACTTGTTTGATGTTTATCTTTTTGGGCCGTCTGGCATTCCCATCAGATATCACAGCAAAGTCGTGAAGACCAGAAAAAAATGTTGAAGGTTTTTAAAGAAATGTTTTGAAGTGAGTGAAGGAAGACTATTATCAAAATCTATGCCAATCCATGCCATAGCCTGTGCAGTTTAAAATATGTTGACACACAGAAGATTTAAAGCTGTGAGATTCTACAGAGGAAACATCTTAGTTGTCTAGATCATTACGCTTACTTTTGCATCATTTCTCCTGTAAAAGGGTTGGGTTTTTTCCCCCACCCTCAGCTGTCTTATTCAAACATCAAAAACAGACCTGTGAAACAAATCCATGCACATAGAAATAAAATACCCACAATGGCACCCATGAGAAATAGATTTGTTACCTAAAATGCTTCTGAAATCCAATACAGAAGTGATGGGAAATGCCTCTCAAGAAGCACACCCCATTATTTTAAAGTCCCAGAGAGTTTTCTACTTTGTGCAACCATCAGCTAACAAGGAACTGAGAGACCCCACAAGTCAAGCAGCTCTTGAGAAACTGAACTTCCCCGCTGCTTGAACAAGGATGGAGAAAAAAAGAAATTGAAAAAAGCAGCAGAACCGGTGTAAAGCTCCACACCTTGAGTAAAGCAGGCTGAAATATATCTTCCCCTATTACCTGCATGTTTGCTTGGCTTTAATTTCTGTAAAGAAGCTGTGCTTGGTTAGAAACAGACAGAATTCAGGCCAGGAACTGGCTCTGGATCCAGCTTTTCTAGGGAGTGTACAAATACACTGCTGTGATGCTGTCCATTGAGAAAAGCAGCAAGTAAGGAATCTTGCCATGGAAAGGAGGTTTTTATCTATAGTCCCCAATATCAAGCCCATATCTATCACTGTGTGACTCAAAAGTGTAATATACTCACTCTTTACAGCCCTAACCCAGCCTTTATCAATGAATGCATTGCTTTAGGAAAAATTAATTGTAGTTTTCCTATTAAATATCACGGAGGGAAAAATATTTGTAGTAAAAATCCTGACAAACACTTTTTTTGTTGTCTTGTTTCCTTGATTACCTTCCTTAGATGACAAGAGACATAGTAAAAAAAAAAAAATTAGGATAGATTCACTGACCCAGAGGTTGCCAGAGAAATCTTGCGTGCTGCAATTCTTTTTCCTCTACAATTACACTAAGCAAAGATATAAATGATTAATTCCATTATTGTATATTTCAGAAGTTTGCTTGCAATTCAAGGTCTTCAAGGTTCTCATGTACTCTGAATAATTATTACCTCCAAGCATGCTTGGAGGCACTTGGTAAGGACTGAATCAGTCCTCTGTGCACACACAGAGGATTACGTGTTTCCTGCTCCAAAGACTTTGTAGCATTGTGCACGCTGTATGGCACATGCTATACATCAGCAGGCTCATGAGCCCCAGAAGAAGGGTTCTGGCCTTTGCATGGGATCAGCTGCAATATCTGGGCTTTAGCTAGGCTTCACGTTCCTGCAGGTGCTATTCTGGATTGAGCAGCGCCACGGCAGGAGCCATGTGCTCTGTGGCCTCCTCCCCAGAATCTGCGGGCCTTTTGGCTAATTACAGGGCTGGCAGTTGCACCGCCTTCTTTCTAAGGCAAGCCGTCTCTTCATTTTGCTCCTGCCAAAAATAGTCTGAGCTCACATAACAACAGAGGTCATCTCCACTTGGAAATCTTAACGTTTTCTTCTGCCTTCCTCCTCAATTTCAGGCATTTATATTCTGGATGAATTTCACTTAGATACCCTAAAAATGACTGTAATAACAACCATAATAATAATAATAAAGGACGAACAGAAAGATCTGTTTAACTGCAGATACAATATACTCTTAATCCACTGCTCCCAGCATGACAGAGCATTAACCCTTGCTTTTGCCCTCTGTACACAAATGCCACAAAAAGGTCACCTGGAAGAGGAAGATACATTGGCACTTTTCCTGACACCAGTGCCGCTACTGAAGAATATCTTTCACAACAGAACTGGCTTTAGACTTCTCAGCAAAACCTTGGTTCAGGGCTGTAGCCAAGAGGTCTGAGGAAGGGATAGAAGGAGAATCTGGGAGAGGGCAGAAAGAGAGCTGGGCAGTCAGAGGTGACACATAAGCCAAGGCTTGGTGTAGCTCTGAGTTGACTGACAGTTAATCAGACTCTGGAGAGAAGGAAGTGCAGGTCTGGAGGTCAGCAGATATTTCAGGGAGACTTTGAGAAGAGCCAAGAGCTTCTCCTGCTCCCAGCTTCACCAGCTCCTCTTCACTCCACTTCTCGGTGGCCATTGCCACAGGCTGAGGCAGAGACCGGTGGGGAGCTCTGAAGACCACAACTTACTGCTCCTGCAGCCCAGGCTGACCCAAGCAGAGCACTGACTACTGCTGCTGCTGGGAGGGCTGATGTTAGTCCCTCACTCACAGGAGGAGCTGCCACCCGCACATAACAGTCCCTCCATCAGCAAAGGCCCCTGCGCACAGGAGGGAGAGCTTGACTACAGAGAGGAACATGCTGTTCTGTCAAAATCCATTTCGTCTAATAGAAGCAGAGCAGGCAAGCTGCCGTCCAGGTAGCAGTCCACTTCGCTTACGCGTGCAGCCAGCCACAGTCTGTAATACAGACCCCAGGAGCAGCAGAGAATATTCCTCTCCATTGATCTTTCTGCTGTGATTCTGCCTGTGTGCACCAGACTGCAAACCTGTTTAATTCACTCATGCCCATATCCTGCTTATGGAGCAGCCTTGGGATGCACTGGTTTTTAAGTTGGGCATTACTTTGCTGACTGCTGTCCTGGGAGCGAAGTTTCAGAGGTTTATCCGCAACAAAACCAAAAGGTGATGTGTTACACCATTGGTGCTCTTCCTACCCCTACCAACTGCTCGTGTGCGCAGCTCCCCGTCTTCAACACTTGGAAGCCTTTCTCTTTCAAAGCTGTTTGTCATCTTTCCATCTTCTCTCCCTCCCATTTGACTAGTACTTACCTACTGTGATCTGACCTTAAGCATTTCCCAAACTACATTTACCTCCTTTCTTTTATTTATGCTTTCTGCAGTCTTTCTTGCCGAATTTCTAGGGAAGCTCATTTCCTTCAGTCCAGCCTGTCCTAAGCTGTCATAAGCAATTCCCATCTGCTCCCCATCCCCACTGAATCCAACTCACATCGGAAGCACAGACAGATATCTTCATGGAGAACAGTTCAAGAGCAATGTTTTGCTTTTGTGGATCATTTAAATACCTCCTCCTCATCATTATCAGGCCAAAGTATTTTTCCTAGTGTTCAGTGGTGGGTCCCAGCTCTTGTGTGCTTCCAGCTATCGTATCTCAAGTCCTGTCACAGCTGAGATCAAAGCCCGAGGTCATGCATCTCTTCCCAGCATTTTTACAGAATTGCTCCCATTGCTAAGCCACCCCTCCACATGGGAAGTGGGGGTCAGGGGTACCGAAACCAGAGAGGCCAGGTAATAAGAGAAAACAGGTTTCATATCCACATCCCCTTCCCCTGTGGGCTCAGCCTCACAAATCACCACTTGCATTCTGGAAATGAGGTGCAGGTATCTGAAACCGTGACATAATAAAGCACAGGCTTTTAAGTTTGCCATTGTATGTGCCTGTAAGCCACAAATCAGTACAGCAAGGGGCTCTTCAGCATCACTTTCCAGTATTTCATACAGCTGCTATTGCTGGAAAGTTTGAAACATTAACTTAAGACAGTAATAACTGCTCATTTTAGTTACACACTTTGAAAGATACTGCTACCTAAAACCAATGTAGACATTTCTGACACCAGGTTCAAGGACTGATGACATCTGTGAGTTATTATTTAACAGACATTGAGAATCATCTATTCTGTTATTCATTTTTCCTCCTGTATTCAACAGACCATTTAGTCATTCCCTGTTATTTTGAGTTTCCTAGCAAATGTAAATACCCTTCAAAGTGGATCTGGTAGTCTTTTCGAACTTGTTCCCCATCTGCCCACAAATATACTCAGGGATGCATTCATAGCTTTGAGCAAATTTTTTTTTTTATTTCATCTTTGTAACTTTGCATGTTTTTTCTGGCTACCGCCTTCCTACTCAGAAGACTTGCTTCTAGCTTAAGCAACATGTTAAAAATAGTCTTGGTATTTTGGTCCCAGGTGCTGGACTGAAATCCTGCTCACTAATTGCTTTGAAAGACACATTGCTGATGTATCTGTTTACATGTATACACATCACCTCTGTTTTGTGCTTCATTACTTTTAGTTGCTGGGTTTTGGTGGGTAGAATTTATGAACCATGGACACTGCAGTTAAACATCCCAGCCACATGTAGCTTTGCACAAGGCTTAAAATCTCATTTTGGAAGTCAAATAATATTAGCACTGACAGCAAGTCCAGACCAGTGACCCCAAAATGCCAAAGGCTTTCAGGTGCTGTTAAAGCAGCTGAAGCTTTCTGGCATTTAGAGAAAAATGGATGACTTGGCAGCTGAATACTCCTTCAGCAAAATAACAAATGCGGGCAAAACAAAATAGATTATTGCATCTTTGGGGAAGAAGGTGAACAACAGATGCATGGCTGCTCATCAGTGTTACCTATTCTGCACACACTGAATTGAGAAACCAACAGTGTAACAAAACACAGGCAGGTGAATGTGCTTTTCTTGTAAAACAACAGGTATTTCCTGGGCAAGTCGGTCAAGGAATATTAAGAAATAGCATTGTAAAAAGCAGCTAAAAGAAGAGGCAAACAATAAGTATGTCACACTCCTGCATGGCATTCTTCTGCAAAGAAACAGGATTTAATTCAAGGATGAGTCCAGAAGATACTGGGCTAACAACCACTGCTGGCATGAGCTGCTGTGGCTCCAGCAGCCAATGCTGCCAGAAGGTTGAGCACCCCAGGCAGCAGATGAAATGCCATGCTGCTGCCAGGCCTGCCAGCACGAGAGGGCAGTGTCAGGCTGTATAAGAAGCAGAAAGAGCTTACTTGATAAGGCTTATCAGGGGCAAGTATTGCAGCAAATTTAACAAGCCAAGCATCTTGCTGATAAGATTAAGGCAGAACGGATAGAAGAAAAATCCAAGGAGCTTGCATTTTATTTTCTTTTAGTCTTTCAAGTGTTCCAAGTTTGGGTTTTGGTGGGTGGGGGTTTTTTTTGTTTGTTTGTTTTGTTTAAAATTAAAGTGCATAAAAAGTGACAGCCAAGGAACAAAAAGAGATAGGCACCTGCTGAAAGGACTGTAATACCAGTGTTCCCACTGCCTCCAAGATGTTCAAGACTGCCATCACTGATGGGGCCAAACCTCCTATAGAACAGAGAAATACAGCGGTGCTGAGGGCAGTCACAGATTTCATTAGGGTAAAGTGGGGTGTGTTAGTTCAGACACAATCTGCCCAGCAAGTTGTGATCGCAGGCACCCCTCTGAC
This sequence comes from Aviceda cuculoides, assembly GCA_035590195.1. Classification (NCBI taxonomy): domain Eukaryota; kingdom Metazoa; phylum Chordata; class Aves; order Accipitriformes; family Accipitridae; genus Aviceda; species Aviceda cuculoides. The sequence continues at coordinate 9,945,285 of JAVJGG010000094.1, read as the reverse complement.
AACTCCGTATCTTTTCCTGTAGTGCCCTTGCCTTGAGAGAGGGTCTCTGGGACACTACTTCCCTGTCTCACTGACAACACTTAGCAGCAACTTACCTCCCACCAGAGCTGGATGCCCCACCAAATACTCTGGGACATGGGCAACAGACCCCAGTTTGTTAGGGGTTTATTCTTTGGGGAATTTGGTCACTGATCTGATGGCTTCTGCAAGAGGCTGAGGATTTGCTTACAGGGACAAAGAGCCATCCCTGGAAAGCGGTATACACTGTCCTGTAATGCTTTTGCTCCAAGGAAGGTTGTCTTCAATGCTGCTCCTCTACCTCAAACTTACAAAAGCATTTGAACAACAGCAGCCTTCCACGGCTGACAGCAGAGTAGAGTGAGGAGGTAAGCACCAGAGTGCTGTTTGGTTTTGCAGGTATTGGTATCAGTGACACAAGGAGAGGCTCTGAGAAGGGGACCTCAGAGCTCAGTTTGAAGAGGGTTGTTTCAGACTCCTATGGTAATTTGCTCTGAAAGCAGAACCCAGTAGGAAAGGAGACCTTCAGAGGCCAAGGTGGGAGCAGAAGAAAAGCATGAAGACGCTGCAAGTAATGAGGTAAAATTTGAGTTTGTTAGAAGCTTCTAAGGAAAGGAAGGGCCCAGCCTAGATCCACATTTTGCATCCAGCTCCCATTTTTTAAGTTGCTTACTACTCAGGAAGCCTTTTAGCCTGAACAGAGATTTCTCCAGAATGACATTCATTTTCAGCAGGGCTCTACAGGAGCCTTGATAAAGGCTGCCAGGGGGATGTATCAGTCCTGGCCCTTCCTGCATGATTTTCCAGGCACCAGGACCACAGTGGTAACTGTGATACCAATCACTTTTTCATTCTCTTTCCAGCAGACGGAAGATTGTGCTTGATTGAGCTTCACTACTGAGTCATTTCTGTCTCAGAGATTCAGTGCCAGCATATAAACCCACTAAGCTCCTAGTATTCCTGTAGCTCGTGACTCACACAAATAGAAGAACTCAGCATGCAGTGTGTTGTCTGTACCAAGACCATGACTCATAAGGAAATACTCAATCTCTGTGTCTCCTTTGGAGGCCTCAAAATAACCACACACAGCACACGGTTAAGGTAGTGTGCTGTAAGACCTGGATTTCACATCTAACAGATCAGCTACTTAAAAACACAAAACCAAAACAGGGACTTGAAGCAAATAGTCAAAGCCTAGCTCCTCTGCTTTTCACTTTCTTCTCAGGTGCATAGGTCAAAACCAGCCTGGTAACACTCAAAGTGGTGCTACTCAGCATGGCTAAGGTGGTACCATGATTGAGAAAAACATCCAATTTAAAGATGGGAAGTACCAGTGTGGGCTCCCATACTTTCAGTGGAAGCATGAGGAGCCTGGTGATGGCTTTAAACAGGTTAACTGCATCTCCACTATGAGCTTAAGGCATGATCTATCTCTAAGGCCACAGACATAACTAGAAAGTTTAAAGTTGAATATTTAAGTGTATCTCTCAGTTACAGGAGTGCAGAAAAACAACTTTCCTGCATGTCCCAGTGGAGCATTTTAGAGGTATACCTCTGAGAACTGGCTGAGAAGTGCATCTGGCAACCTGACTGGTTTCCTAGGCCGCACTAATGGGGTAAGGAAGATGCAAAGCTCTTGAAAATGAGTGCCATCTGGCTAGAAAATTATTTGAAGTCAACACTTCTGCATGCAACTAACTGACAACATTATGATACACATTTGTAAGATGTATAGGTGGGAATCTGTAAGGCCTCTTCTTGAACCCGTTTTCATTTTCATAAAACCTATGCTCCGAACAACTTTATATGAAGTTGCACAGTGGTATCTACAGATATCAAGTCATCCCTGAACAATGTGTGCTCTAGGCACTACTAAGGAAGAGAGGTAAAGCTCTCCACACACTCACCCAGACACACACGAGGCTCTTTAAACAAATCCATTCTTTCAAATCCCATTTAACTTGTCTTGGAGGAAGTTAACCATGAGCAGAGACTGGAAAAAACTTGCCATAAGACATAACTCAGAAGATGTTTCAGAAATGAAAAAAGTACAAAGGAGATTGAAGGGAGTGGATGGGTCGAAATTGAGTTTCCTGTAATTTCAGGAACTAATGAAGCTACCAACAACACACACAGCATTGTTGGCTCTCACTGTGTTTCCAGGATGCTTGCAATGTTGTCTAGTGGCGTGGGACAAGCAGAACTATTGCTATCAATCGCAGTGGTGCTAAAGGTTCTTCTCCTAATGATTCACCCACCCTAAGGCTTCACCTTCACCCACTACACCCCTATAATTAGGGAGTTAATTCCTTCCTTTACCTTTTATCATTCTTGATACATAGAAAGTAGTTCTATGTATAAGCTTAAGAGTATGGCTATGTAAGGCTTAAGAGTAGCTCAGTGTCTTGACTTGGGTCCGGATTCATGATTTTTAAGCATTTGGAGTTGACAGTACCCATGACTCTGGATTGTCAGCTGCAGATTCATGAAGGACCATGAAAGCAACAGTTTGCTTACAATGACAATCAGGAAGTCTCAGGATGCTAACTGTATATGGTGGAAAGCTTTAACTTGAAGGATTCTTTGGCCTTTTTTTCATATAGAAGAATATCAACCAAAGAGGGAACCAATATTAAGCACTACTGTCAGTGATCAGTGCCTTTGAGAACAACAGCCATCCACCCAGAGAGAAGGATTGCTTGCTTTATCTACAGCTCAAAGAAGGAAGCAGTTTTATTATTGGGTTGACCTGAAAAAAATCCAAATATTTGTATTCAGGCAGTTAGTTTCATAAGTGGGCCAAAACCTATGGTTTTGTAATATGTCACAGGCATTAAAGCCAGATTCCCAAAAGCATACAGTGCCAGTTTCTCAGCTCAGACTGAGAACCCACAAAATGGCTAGACCATCAGAAGTGCTTTGTACATATCTCCTATTGGGACAAAACTTTTAAAATCTGTCCGTAACTCAATGAAACCACAACAGTTACAGCTGCAAACAATTTGGCCCATAGTATTGTCCTTTCTAGTCATGCTTATGCAAAGCAAAAAAATGCTACTTATACAGTAACTACTTTATCAATGTTATTCACATGTACTCATGCTCAACTTTCTAGAATACCTTGGAAAAAGCAGCAAGGTGCAGGTTTTGGTTGGTGGTGTCCCACCCCCCCGAAAAGAATTTAATTAACTACAAAAAAGTCACTTCTAACCCCAAAATACAACTATTCTGTAACTAAAAAGTAGACAGTTTCACTTTGAAATGAAGCTTCTCTAGAAGCGATATCAGAACTTCTATTCGTGCAAATAGTTTTTGTTTGCAAGAGTAGTTATTTTTTAAGAAAGGACTCAAAGATGGAACTGAAAGGTGATTCAGAACACACAAAAAAACTCTAAGTCTATAGTTCAAAACAAGACATTAGTGGAAATCCACAGCTAATGTTGTCTTGGGCACAGTCAGTTCTGACTAGACTAACTCACAATTACATTATTTAATAGCCTTTTGAGTCTCAGAAATTGGCAGCAAACCTAATATTTCAGCTATTTGGATAAAACTGTTCCTTGTCTCCAGGGTATTGCTGTTTATTTGCCTCAACTCTATTAATTCCATCTTAACCAGGTATTCAGAAAATGTGTGATAGCAGAATTGATCAGTCAAAACATACTGAACATTCTTTTCCAGAGGATTGAGAAATAATTCATTTAAGTAGTTCTTTTGCAACATCCTTTGGCTACACTATCCCACCCACTAGCTTCTTATAAGGATAAGGAATTACATCTATTATTGTGCCACTACAGTTTCTTTCTTTACAGACTTTAGCAAAATATTCACATACGCTTTTACTTCATTTAGAGCAAGAAGTTACTCCCCCTCCCAACAGAACAGTCCCCCACCTACTCCCCAAGAAAAGTATGTAAATTGTCACAGCAAGGCACAATGACATCCAAAGGTAAAACTGTAAGCATGCTCATGTCCCACTGCTAAAGTGTATCTAAAGGTAAGCAAATGGAATAAACAAAAATAATGGAAAGACTAAATCTTAAGCATATGAGAAGGAAACTAGGAAGAATTACCAACAGCCTTCACACAGGAAGGAGCAGATCCATGTCTCTTAAGGGTTACTTTGGGCAGCTAAAGAGACTGGATTTGAAGCTATAATTCATCTACAAGAACCTGACCTCCTCTGTGTGTCTCATGAGACTTTGTAGAGTTTCTGGATCTGTTTTGGCTTGCATCCTCTTTTGCTTTCTACAGATCCTCACCTGCTGGAGTGGGGTCCCTTCCCACCTCCTCCAGCACACTTTCTGCCCTGTGGAGCCCGTTCACTGTAGAGCTACCAACTGTGCAGATACCACAACTGTGCTGAAACACTTGGAGGCTGGTACAAAATGAGTGGCATTATCGCCATGCATCCATACTATATTTCCCATGTTCAGAGAAGCATCTTTCTGCTTACTGGAAATCACACAGGGCCAGCAAATTGCAACACTGTGGCCAGAATAAAGAAAAAAAAAAAAAAAAATCTAGACACAAACCTAGGATCCCTATCTGAATTTTCTATTCCCAACAGAACAAAGGTAAACAGCATATGGAGTTTTTAATTTGTCCTTTTACAAAATTACAGGTTTATTTTCAGAATGCAGCTTTGATTTAAGTTCTGGTTGCTTTGGTTCAGGCTTGTATCCAAACCTTTTAAAAACCATTTCAGTTAAAACAGTTCAAGGAAGTAGTACAGGTTTACTGTACTTTCTCCTTTAACAGTAAAATTTTTTGATTGGAAGCAGTTGGGTCAGGAACCATTTTTATTATACATATATTCAGGCCATAGCACTGATCCTGATGGACCTAAGTGCAATAAGTGTGGTGGGTACCCATTGTTTATTCTCACTTTAAAGTAACTGAGTAATTTTACCATTAGGTGGCACCAGAGAATATTTTAACATTAATATGAAGGATCACTGGAACTGTAATCTGGAATAGTCTTAAAGCAGATGTAGCCACTAAATTAAAAAAAAACACCAAAAACAACAAAACAGTCATCTTTGCTATGCATATGAGCACTTTAATTACTTGACTATAAGTGACAGCTTTACACAGCTCATCAGAATGCAAGTTACAGCTAAATCCACAATTTCTTTATTAGCAAGCTTTTTCTGTTCTTAATCACACTTGAGAAGTATTTTATGTGAAACTGCCATACAGTTTGATTTACCCAATATGAACAGCTTTGTAGTGTTTTATTTGTCTTAGTGAAAAGAGAAATATATCTCTGCCCAGACAATTCCAAATGTAGGCTATTAAAAAAGGCCCTTTCAAGAGTCTCTGTGCATATCTGGTATAATTCCAGCTAGGTCTATGAATAATTTACCAGCTAATGAGCTCTTTTCTGTTTGTGAAATAATACTCTTAAGAATAGTAAGGCAGGACATAAGCAGTAGCCATATGTTTCTTCTCGAATTCCAGCTAGACAAATGACCTGAAAATTGCTGTTGCAAGAACTTCTAAAACATATGGCTAAATACAGGGAATTTGTTAACTTCTTGTGTCAGATCCAAGAGTTTCCAATTATCAACAAAAGATGGCATACCAACCCAATTACTCCTGATATATTCCAGTCAAGACAGATTCCAAGTAACCATAGCTGTGTGGGTGTATGCGGTTTGAAATAACAGGAATCACTGAAAATTTAGTGTAAATAAAAAAAGTAGACCTTCTACATATCACATCCAGACAAAAGTGTCCCAGTGTGCTGAATGTGCTTTCAACAGGAAGCAGGAATTTTCAGGCATTCTACCAATGCTGATTTCAAGCCATCATAAACTATTAGAGGTACGTTTACTTTCCAGCACTACAGAAAACTCCTGCAACAGCTTATTTATTTCATTTGTCAGTGGGGAAAAAGATACATGTTTCTTACATAAGATAACAAAAGTGTACCAAATAATTTTCAGTTATTTTTTAAAAGTTATTAATAGCTGACTGCTTTTTAAGACAACATCCTTGTAGGGCTGGATGAACATGAGGCCACAATTAACAGTCAGAACACTGGTACATTATGCACATTACTGATACCTCTGACTAAGCAACTGAGCCTGGTCCCATGTTCTTACTCACAGGAGTACTTAGACCCAGGTTCTGTAGACACAATGTATTTTCATACCATGCCTTAACCAAAGAATCTCCAGGCATTCTACTTGACAGCAATATGGAAAAATAATTATATATTCACAACAGTGAAACAGAATTCACAGAACCACTAAGGAAAAAAACCATGAGGAACACATTTGTAAACTAAACAATATTTCATACTCATACCGTAAAATTCATTACATCATCTTAAAATCTATATAAACTGTCAAGGATAACTCCCACTGTACTATGTCAGTGTGTTAATCCAGGTCAGTGACAGTATATTCTTCACTAAGTATTTTTCTGGGTTAATTTTTGTTTTAATCACACATTCATCTTGCAAGGAAGATAAAGGTCCACAGGTCACTTCATGCTGCATTTATATTTTAATTCAGCATGTTGAAAGCCACTGCTTAGGTCCTTCATATTTAGCTTCCAACTACTACAACTGTTCCAAGGTTTAAGCCATGGGTGGTAGCAAAACATACTAAATGACAACTATCCACAGGCAAGCCAATTACTGAGATGCTTGCCTTCTGATCAGTCACTCCTCAGAGACAGGTCCCCTTGGGTCAAGTTGTGCAATCCCTACCAGAGCAGAATTCACTTACTACACTACAGACCTCTGGCTTTGCTCTAGTGGGAGTATGGCCTGACTAAAGGCTGCAGGAACATCCCTAATGGGCCATTTGCTGAAGAAAAAGCCTGAAAGAAATCATGCCACTGGAGAAGTGAGAGGAGAAAGCCCCACAAAGCCGGAGAACCTCCTCCTCTTCCTCAAGATTTCTAGGCAGACAAGTTGATCAAGAGGGAGACTGGTTCATTCCAACCAAAGTAAACAAAAGTGATCCCCAAATACTTAAAAACAGAATAAACATTAGAATAACTACATTTACAAAAGATGCTAGTAAGGCTCTAGAAATGCAATCTTTTCCTAATGGCTCAGTTTTCACTTTCATGAAACTGAAAATCACTAATTTAACTAATCCCTCATTTATTGCCTTGACTTTAAGAGTAGTACCTGAACTATCAGTGTAAAAAACAGGCAAATTTTTTAAAAACACAACTCAAACCTAATTAATGTGTCATGAGGAAGAAAAAAAAAAATAAAGTGAAAAAAATCATATTTTGTACCTGCCTAAAGTTATCTTTAGCTACAGTAGAAAGATTCAAAAAAACTACACATCATTTTGAAATTTGCTACCTCCGTGCTATCTGAGTGTAGATGACTGATGTATTTCTCCCAAACAAGATAAAAACTAAACTGTTGTTCCTTATCAGAGCAAATAATATCTGGCACTGTTCATAGGAATTTCCAATATTAACCCACCTGTAAACCAAAGAAAACATTTTCTCATAGCTCAGGAATCACAGTGCCATGGCAGCTCATTTGTAAAGACACAGGAATGTTGCTTGTGAAACCTAATCTGCTATGAGCACATGGAGGTTTTTTCAATGATTAGCTATTGTTTTATCAGCTTCATGATGCAAAAAGATGAGTTTTCACCAGAACATTAATGGTATCTAACTGGCAATGCTTCCTCACCACCAGAATAAGTATTAGTAGTTAATAAGTCTTCCTACGTGTCCTTATACACCTTTTTGCCTACTAAAATGTGGAAAAACTATTCAGAAGACTGCACCACAAATCAAAATGCCTATTTCTAAGTCAGCAACAATACACCTGCCAAAACACTAGTCCCCACTGCACAATACACTCCACTTGTCAAACTTGAGCTCTCTCAGACTTGCATATTGCAACAGCCAAATACATATTTTTATCTCCTCCTTTTCATGCTCTTAATTTTGTAGGGAATTGTACTTTCTCCCCGAAGCGCATTGTTTCGCATGCCGTAGCTTGAAGTATGTGACTCCATTCCAGCAACACACAAGCAGACACATGAATTCAATCATGTAAGTAAGGCTATTGATTTTGGTGAACCTATTTGTACACATAAAATCTGGCTTAAGCACCACAATGAATGATGGCCTTTCTTTATAATATCATATATTGTCTAGAAACATCTAGCTATCTTAACATCAAGAAATGTATGTGCAGTCAGCTTCAGCTATTTCAGAGTAGTTGTGTCCATGTTTTTTAAGGTATTAGCTAAACATTGGCATTTTGGTACCACAGAGTGCCTACCAGGGATCTGAATCCTGCTCACTCTCCCTCCTGAGAGACACGGTATTACAGGTGAGGCTCTCGACTACTACACTTTCAAAGGGGATTCAAGAAGTTTGTTCCTCTACATCAATGTTTAGAGTCACTCTAGTAATTGCACATCCACCAGTGGATTATTTGTCTGTTGTACTGTATTTCTGGACTGTTTCTATATAAAGTGATTATGCATCTTTCATCTGCTCTCGCCTCAAGATCTACATGCCCTTTGCCACTCCAGCACTATTCAGTTTGTTACACAAAATGAGTTCAGGAAGGATACAGATTAGTTAAGTGAGCTTCATTTAGCACCCAGCATCTGTGCAGAAGCCCTTGTATTGCAATATTACACCTCATAAATGAGAGCCCCCATCTCCCTGCTTTTTTACATCACTCTGAAATTGCACTGCTCTTCACTAACTCCTCCAGCTCTTTCTTGCACATGATGGCTGTACGGAAGGGCACTGCTCTTGTTAGTTGGAATCACTGCTGCACCTCTTAAGATTAATTTGGTTCAATGGTCTTGGCCAGTGGGTTTGTATTGGATATGAAAAGATTTGTTTACTTTAAATATCCTGACAGAGTCAGATAAGACACACTCAACCCGTTTTAGTATAAAATGCACGACATTCTTAGAGCAAAATGTGCAAAACTCCCACAACTATTTAAGTTAATAATTAAAAGGCCTTCCCCTAGGGTTAACCAAGTCAAGTTAGTGATTCATCTCATTTAAAGTGCACATACTAGGATTAAAAAAAGGAATGGAAGACTGTTTATTTTTGCCTTTCATCCATGCATAGTTCTGTATTATAACTGCACAGAGAAGTGCAATATGCATCCAGAGAAGTAAAATATTGCTACATACTTTAGTAGTTGTGACAGAATGCAGCAAGCCACATACCTTGAAGCCATCCAAGCCTCTCAGTGCCCCTCAGATTGCTATAGAAGACTTACCTGCATATCTGAAACTACTCTGGTGACTGCACCAGTTCAAACACTATGGCATTCACTCAAACTACAACAGGCAGACTTATACATGTAAAAATACATTTACAAAGTTACTTGTCCTGTATACATCCTGTATGGTCCATGGTGACTGTGACTGGTAGTCCTAGCCAGTCACTAGCCCAAACAATGCTTGATAAGCAAATTTGCTTTAAACCCAATATCGTTCATAGCTTTGCCGAAAGGCTAAACCCTAGAAGAACACAGCAAGTGGAAAAAACATTTCCGGGGGGCACAAATAGAAATTAGATGCTTGATTGTAAATCAATCTAAATTGTCTACCTAATTCCATTGGTTTTCTGAGAATTCTTTTTTTTTTTTTTTTTAATATATATATATACACACACACTCACCTACAGCAACTAAATCCAGAAAGACAATAATCCCAGCAGTCACCAGTTTAACATTTTGGAAATTAGATCTGTCTCTGCTGCTGCCAGAAAATTGCTCAGCAGAAAAACAATGTTAGCGTGGTCAACCTTACAAAGGATAACTATTTACTAGATACCAGCCAATTGTAACATGTAGCTCCCAGGGAGAGACTAGTCACTGCCTCCATTAAACAATAAACAGTGCTTTCATGCCAAACCTAACTCTGTCCCCATGCCCTCCATCTATAGGAGTTAAAGCATTATGCAGAAAAAGAGAAAAGGCACAGCTCCAGTTATCACAGTAGACATGCTGTATTTCCCAAAGTCTGTTATTACTCCATACAGGTGATAAATCAGGGACCATCTTTAAAAAGAAAAAAAAAACCCAAAACCATACACCACCATCCTCATGAAAAAGAAGTTAAATACAAATGAAATACAGGAGTACAGCACCAAATCCAAACACAGAAAAAAGTGGGAGACTGGAAAGTTAAAAGATGATACTAGAAGAAATTATTGGTAAGTGATTTTTGAACAATTAGGACATAAAGCATGGCCAGATTTGCCAGGAATGTGTCACGGCTTCAACTAGCAGATGTAGTGTATAACAATAGTAAGATAAGCCTTTAACAGAGTTCCATGTAACGTCCTTATAAGTAAAGTAGAAAATTGTGGTCTGGACAAAGTTTCTAGATTAAGAACTTAAAACGGTTTGAAATACAAATTCAGAAAAGACTCTCTCAGTATATTTTGTGTAAGAAGAAAATAGAATCATAGACTGAATTAAGACGGAGGGTCATCATACCCAGTCTCATGGTCAAAACAGGGCCAATTAGCTCAGGGTTGCTCACAGCCTTGTCCAGTGAAGTTCTGGTATCTCCAACAATGGAAATCCCACACTCTTCCTGTGCAACCTGTTCCAATATCTGAGCACCCTTAAGGTGGTCACATTATAAAATCTGCTCAGGACTGTGTGCTAACCTGTGTCCCCTACCTCCATCCTGTCATCAGCTGACTGTTCTTTTAAAAAAAGAAAAAAGAATGGCTATCAGTCAGGTAACCCTGCTATCTGCAGCCACAGTAACACTGGAGATTGTGCTGAGGGCAACATCAATTGGTCCAGAAGACTACCATTAAATTAATTGTTCAAGTTTGGAAAGAAATACTAAGTTATGGCTTAAACTATTTTTCAGATGAATGCTATGTCAACATACAATCTTACTAATTACAGTCGAAGCCCAAGTTTGGCTTTACTATTTGTATGCCATTCATGCAGTAAGGTAGCAAGCATTTCTACATAATTAGTCTTGCTACTGTGTTTAGAGTTTTGGGGTTTTTTTTGTTTTGGTTTGGGTTTTTGGGTGGGGTTTGTTTGGGGTTTTTTTTGAGCAATACAAACATTTGCCCAGAAATCAAAACAAGATTTTTTTTGAAAGTAACATTTTAAAAACTAGCATATTAGCAAATTGAGAGTCAGGTATTTATTAGGCAAACTAAAGAACATGCTTCATGGTATTGCCAAAGAGTATTTGTTGCATTAAGCTCTCTGCATCAGATCTTTATCTGTTACATGTGCAAATTCATTTACTCTAACATGTCTGTTTAAAGATGTCCAAAAGCAAAACGTATTCCTTCATGTCCACTGAAGTTCTTGGCCATTTACAGTCACTAACCTGATAAAACACTATTACAGACTTGTTTTAGGAATGTAATTCAGTCATTTCAGTGCTTCCTGTCTCTGCCTCTGTGGGCTAGTAAACTTGACTTCAACAGTTTGGTTACATTAACCTAGCTTTTCTTGCCATTACTATGATGTTTTTCTTTCTTCTGAATACTATGAGTCATTTCCTTAAGTCTTTGCTGGTTTGGCTGCAGTCTTTAGGATAGTAGGAACTGCCAATGCTTCTCTTCCACTTCTCATTTTAATTCCACTGTGTGCTAGAACCATTTCTCTATTACATTGGTTTTATCTAAGGTATTTTTGCTGAAATAATTAGATTTCCACCTGATGTAAATCATCCAAGCTCAGCTGTCAGCACAGCTTCTTTGAAGCCTTACAAGTTTACAGTTGTTGAGAGACCAAGCCCAATGTTCTATTACCATTCCAATAAAGCCCTTGCAGATGACTAGCTGCTTACCATGTGTTTAGAAATATGGCTGTACCACTCCATTCTTTCATTCCTCAGTTTTGACTGAAGGAATAAATGGAAAGAAATCTTTATGCCTAAGTATGTAAAGGCTTCTGATGCATTTTGGTGGCTCAAGTCCTCTATGTAGTCCTCTATGTATTCTTAAGCCTTGGGCAGAGGAAAAACACACCAAAAGGAACAAGAATATCAATACATGGAATCTTTGACCTCCTGAATGTGAACGATTTTTTTTATTCATCTGTTTCCCTATTGGATCACACATAGAACTCAAGCTAATTCTTAATAAATAAATCCAGAAAGAGAATACAGGTTTCCTGAAAGATAATAGCTCAACATGATCGGTCCAGAAGAGACCAGGTAAAGGTGGTTTGCATCATCTTTGAACCACTTGGGCTCCAGACTGTTACCACTACTGAAATGGTTCTTACTGACAACAGACTTTAAAAGACTCTGAAAGTATAAGATACCAAATAGCATTCCACAGTGAGTGTCTGCTTCACCAAAACGTTACAGAGAAGGAAGGGAAAAAAGTACAACTGCTGAAACTACCTCTGTGTAAGGCCAATATACTAACAAATCGGTTTCTCTCTGGTAACCTTCCCATTAGCACCAACAGGAAAGGTGCACGCTTCTAGTATCACAGAAGCCAGCTGCCACTGCAAAGCCGGCCTGCTCCTCCTCCTTCCCTCCACCTCCCATTTAGATCATGGCAGCATTTGCCTCAGATAGAAACACTCTGGGAAAACTAAGGCTACTGTCTTCCCAGTCATGGCCCATGTTTAAAATGTGCATTAAAATAAGTGCCAAAAATACCAAAAATTTAAACATGAAATAGCTCCTTGCCCTTAGTAGACCCAACACCCCAAAAGGAAAGAAATCTTCCTCTCTCTCACTCCTAAACTAGATATTAAAATGATCAAATTACACAGCATATAATAAAGTATGAGATCTGAAAGAAAACAGGACTGCTCCCATGCATCTTTACAATGCAATTTGTACACCTTGACTACTGCTTTACACATAGCTATATTTAACATTCAGAGAGGTATTATGCTGAATATAAGGCAATAACTATACAAATGGTAAATAGAAAGTATTGAGGAACATTGTCTCCTGAAAATTCTGCCTTTTCTGAATTACTATAGCAAAACTAAGTTTCTGTAGTACAGTGCAGAAAAAAAAAAAAATCATACAAAAGATTATTTCAACTATCAGCTTCCTTATGCTTATGATGAGGCAGTCTCCCTGCCTCTTACTGAGTACTTGCATGTCTTCTCACAAGGGGAAGTTTTTTGCTCTCATAGCCAGTTCTGTGTTAAAGTTCATGGACCTTTTATCTCCCTTCTGTTACCAGAGATCATATGTTTATTTTGTCTTTGAAAATAGAACAAAAAGTTCTTCAGGAATCATGCAAAACCAAAGACATCAAAGCTACTAAGAGTATTAGGAAGGGAATGGAACTGAATAAAAACTAACAGAAGATCTCTTCTAGAATAGTTTTTTTTGTCCCCTGCAGTTCTATGATCCAGTGAAATATCAGATCTGCTCAAGTCAACAAGATATTTTAGATAAAACAAATTAAACAAATTCTTCAACTTCCACAAGGAAAGTAAAGCAAAAATCCTTTTTTGTTGTTTGTTATGACTTTCCGTTCACTGTATTTTGTTCAGCTACTTATACCTGCACAAAGTAGACATCAGTGTTACTTTAGGAAGAAAGAAATCATTGGAAATTCTGAAATAACAGCATTTGATACTAGGGGACTAAGTGACTTCACAGAGTGAAAGGTATTAGAGAAACAGTTACCTGGAGTTCAGATTGCAGCTCATAAGGTTCTCTTTCTTTTTTCTGATACAACATCTATATATATTATATATAGATGTGCTACTGAAAAGCCTGATCTAAAACTCAGTATATCTCCACTAGTATCACCCCTAACATTTCAGTCACAATCAGACAATTTAAGTTTGCAGTATTGACACTTACCCACTTAAGAGCTGTGCTCCTTTTCAGAAATCAAGGACAGCCAGCTGATAAAGGGCATTCCTACAAGAGGGAAGTCCCTACTAGGGAACAGCAAGGGCAGGGCTGCTCCACAAGGCAGGACGACCCAGGAGCATAGGAGAAGAGTACCTCAGAATCCAGATGCAATTCCACACTCTCTCAATAGATCAGGAGGAAGACAGTGCTGATGACAAGTTCTATCAACGGTCTCAGACAGGGGTCAGTAACAAATCGCCAGAACAGATCCAGGAGCCCATGCAGGAACAGAAAGAGACAAGACAGAAAACCACCTACCTGCAACACGGACCCAACATCCAACCAAACCAGAGCCAGAACGTGAGACTGAACTCCAGCGCAGCTCAAAAAAGAAATGAAGGCTCAGGGCCAAGCTTAAATGGAGCTCCTGGCCCCATGGGTGGACAGTATTGGTGGGGCCCCAGGTGAGGCTGGTCAGGGAAATTAAAGCCTACTAGTGAACTCAGAGCCCTGACAGTGGAAGAGTGTGGCTACTGAGGACCGACAGATGAATAGTTGTATGGAATAAAAAGCAAGCATGTTTTAATCACTAAATCTATCTAGGTTTTTTTTTACAGAATAGTGACTCACAAATTGCAAACAATTTTATAGTAATGAAATCAAGTATTAGACTTGCATGCGAAAACAAAAAAATCCTCAAGTCCCATTTTTCTGTTTGATTTCTGGTAGATAACCAAAGGCTGATCTCAGCAACTATTAGCCTTTACTACTGAAGTGGAAATGCATGAATTGAACCAGCCATTTTACACAATATGAAAGCCTTAACTGACCGAGGGTACCTGTGCAGTGTAAAGGAGAATTTTTCTTAGTTGAGGGACAATAATAATATAGTAAATCTTATCTGCTGATACAAATGGAAGAATAGATTTTAAACATGCATCCTTGTTAAATGCAGCATTTTAGCTATGCAGGATGCTAAGAATGTACACTATATGTACAAACACTAGCAAACCAAAAATGACCAGAATACTATTAATAAAGGTTGATCCATTTGGAACCTGACTCCAGAAAACACTTTAACCTATATGTAATTTTATTTCTATTCATTTAGGAATATAGAGGAAAACAGCTTAAGTATATATTTGACTTCAAGTGAAGGATTAACTCCCCTCAGTGGTAAAGTTGTATCAGAAATTACTTTAGATACCCTCTCCCTCTTTAGTAAAGACACTTCCTTCTGCCTGCCACTTTAAACTTATTTGAGTGAAACAGAAAGAATGTGAAATACCTAAAAATCACCTGTGAAGATTACAGTGGCAAGAGGGGAGTTTCAGAACAGGAATAATTTTTCTTAATCCAGGAGGACTTTTTTCCAGTGTCTTCTAAAGAAGAGAGAGAGAGACTTTCTCTTGCTCTTAAGTAGGGAAAGAACGTGGTTATCAAATTCAGGATTTAGTATTTAGATTCTAATTTACTGACAACATTACAAAACAACTTTTCCTAATTTACAGATACGTAATGCGGTTCCTTTGACAGGAATGCAGAATTTTACCTGACATGACAAGGAGATTGCCAGCGCAGTATTCACGTTCTCAGTCTTTTTGGTTCTTTATAGTGCCATCTCCAACTACACTCTAAATCAGGCAATTATTTATTAATTACTCTCCTTACAAATTAGGCAATATAATTTTTTTTTCTAATTGGTAATATTTAAATCTCTCTTTATAGTTGTTTTCTAACTAGATTTAGAATGTGAATTTACTACTTTGCTTCTGAGACCCAAAAGATACAGGTTGCACTCTTGCCAGAAATTGCCAATGCAATTTCCAAGAGTGAAAATTCCTGGATTTCTGAGTCTCGTACATTTGTTTCTAATTCTCCTAACATTTCAACAACGACAAGGTTCACAAAGTCCATCTGTTGAAAAGTCTTCCAGAGATTAAGATGTTTAAAACTGCCTGGCTATAATAAATAACAGTGTATATATAAGATTATATAGCACATCGAATGTTAGCAAATGTTAACACCTTGTGTGTGTGATCAGTCAGACTTTTAAGCCTAGATCCTATGGTTTTCTGTCACGTTCACCAAGGCCATATTTATTCCCCTGCTCATTCTTACAAGCATGAATGGCTTTCTTTAAAATTCTTTGGTGATGGGTGAGGTACCAGAAAACTGGATAAGGTCAAGTATAGTGACTGTCTTTAAAAAAGGCAGGAAAGGAACCAAAAAATTTTAGCCTAGTCAGTTTAACTTCAGCTCCCAGAAATATTCTGGGGAAAAAAAAGTATCACAGAAATTGGAACAGGTAACTGGAACAGGTAACTTAATAAGGAGATCTATACACAGCCAGTATAGATCTGACAAGAATAAATCCTATCAGACCAATGTGCTACTATAATAGACCAAGAATGTCTGTAGACAGGGGAGCAGCAGCAGAGGCCATACTTCAGGACTTGAGCAGAGTTTAAACCCTATTTCCTGTAACATTCCCTTAAAGTATAGCAAAAATTGTCAGTCGATGACATAAAATTGGGCAAATAAGCACCTCCACAAAGGATTGTTATGATTGTTTCACTGTCAGAATGGAAGGATGTATCAAATAGGACTGTGATATTCTATTCTGGGCCCATATCTGTTCCCTGTTTCCATTGATGATCCGGATGAGGAAACTGAAAGTATGCTGCTTAGAGGCATAAAAAATAAAACTGCAGAAGTACAGCATTAGTGCAAATAGATGTTAAAAAATCAGGAAAACAGTGTTTAAGAAAAACAGGATGAAATTCAATACGGACAAGACCAAGAGACCATGCTGAGCAAGAGTAATCAACTTAATCAAAAATATACAACAAAGAACAATTAGTTAGACAGTAGTTTTTTTCAGAAAAGGATGTAGGGATGTACATGAACATAAGCCAGTAACATCATGCCGTGGAGACAAGATAAGGATGACATGGAAACAAATAAGCAGGAGTATAGATTGTGAGACACTTGATAAGATCATGCAGTTCTGTTCAGCACTGTTAAGGCTTCAGCTGGGGTATACTCTCCAGTTTTGTGCTTTGTGTTTCAAGAAGGATGTAGACTACTGTGGGAAAAGTTTGTTGGAGAACAACAAGAAACATGACCTCTGAAAATGAGCTGAAAGACTTAGGAGTGACTAGCTTAATGAAGAGAACACATAAGGATTGATCAATGCTTGATAAAAATATTCACAAGCATCAAAGTTTGGTACAAAGAAGAAATAATCAATTCACCGTGTCCATGGTGGACAGGACAAGAACTAATAGCTTTAAGTTGCAGCAAGAATAATTCAGGTTACTTATTAAGGGGAAAAAGTACTTCTTGACGGTAAGTAAAGCACAGGAATTTCCTGGAGAGGTCATGGAGACCTCATCATTAGAAACTATAAAGGAGTGGATAAACAAATATCTGTCAGGAATGAACTTGGCATAGTTGGGAGATGAACTAGATGACCTTTTTGAGATCTCTTTCAATCATTTTTATGGTCCCATGATTCAGTATAACTAAAAAGACGTTTCGGATCCCTCTGCTTTTATGGTTAGAAAAAGAATTTATCTTGGGAATTTCTAGGGGTGGAAAAGTTTTTATAAAAGCTGTGGAGGACCTTTTATTTATTTTCTGGTGGACCTTAAGTGCACAATGCTTTAGTCCATAATAGGCCACATTATATTATTCTGAGAAATTGGAGTTAATGGGGCCTACTTGGGGAATATGGCACAACATCATGAAAGACAAAATATTACAGGCTCTTACTTCTGCAAAATAGATGAATGCAATAAAGCCTTTCAAAACACCACCAGCATGAATTTTCACCAGTAATAAACCTCCCCCAAACAACTAAACCCAAATTTAGCACTCTCCCTAGAAAAACATTTCTAGATACCACAGACCGTTAAAGATTCTGTATGCCTTGTTCTCTTTCCCCACCCTCACTTTGCAGTTTTCCAAGCTGGTCTTTTTGCACATGGCTCCCACCTCAGAAAAACACAGATAACAGCCCTTTGCTTCATAATGGTGTTGTGAAGTAGATAAATTCCAGATCAAGAATAATACATAAATGCAAGCTCTGGAATACAGACCGTGCTGTATTAACGATAAGCTACATTGTGTCACTCTTCCACTGATAGATGATTTCTACATCTTGCACTCATGGAGTGCAGAGACAGCCAGCCATCAGCTTCATGCTTTGGCAGCAGCCCTAAGGCAGACCCAAAGCGATCTAATGGTGCTCTCTGCATGGTGACTGTCACTTCTCGTCCACAGGCCCAAGGGCAGACCCACATTCTTCACAGGAGAGATCCTATACCACTCTCAATTTGGGGGGTTTACGCAGTCCCAGAGAGACGTGACTTCTTACAGTAGATCAACCAATTCATGAATCTTCTTTAAATTCATAGGAACTATTCCACCCCAACGAATATCACACAATAGACTTTGCATATAGGCTGAGTGTGAGAATAAAACGCTTTTCTATTCAGTTATGCTTTTTCTGAGATTTGCAGATATTATGTGTGTGTGAGGTGAGGAAAAGAGACCAGGACGAAAAAAGAGGGAGAGAATGTAGCAAAATAGACATGGTATGCCAAAATGAGAAAGATTCCTATTATTCTTTTCTTTGATCAAGCTACTGGCCACAGAAAAATGGCCAACATAAATTATATATGCCAAAGTCAACTTCAGCTGATATTCTTTCTAGCCATTTGGTCTTTTATCTGCCAACTTCCACCCATTTTCCCCAATTGTATCCACATTTAATATTATTTTAGCCATTAAAAATGTGGTTTTCTACTTAGTTCAAGTTTTCTGTGTAACAGACATTTTATTCTTCCACTGCAATATACTGGAGAAATAAAATACCATTTATGCAACAGAAGTGATACTCTACTGAATATATGCTACCAATAATAACTCCTAATCACTAAAATGGTTTATTTTTTTTCACCACTTATATGGATTCAAATAGGAAATCAAAGAGTTTACTTCTTATTTTTAGTCTAAAACCACGCCATGAAAGGGTTATTTTCAATGAATAAAAACTAAACTGTGTACATCATTATTTTTTAAGAGTTTTTTGATTTATTATATCATTTACATGGCTGCTGAAAAAAAATACTGCTGAGTTCCACCATAGCTAATTGATGAGAAAAAAGGTTTCTGTGGCTATATTGCAGGAACTGATAAAACACAAGGAAAGAGACCTCCTACACTGAGAATCTCTGACTGTAAATCTCACTAGTTTATGAGTAGAAAATACCCAAATAATTATTTTGCTCAGAGGTGCTAAGTACCTGTAGCTGCCATGGACTGTAACAGGTGCTGTCAACCCTCATAACTTCCAAACATTTGGATAGTGTAACTCACTGGTCCTGGCATCTAGAAAACAGACAACTACAGCTGGTGCTGATCTGGGGTGAAGCAGCAGACTTCAGGGCACTTCAGGTTGTTTTGACATGGACAATATTCACTTTACCATCTGAAAAAAAAAAAGCAGTTGATAACTGTAAACTTCTGAACTGGGAAGAAAAATACTTTCAGTCTTTCCGCAGACTGCCCCGCACACCTAATGTATTATCACGCTACAAGCAAACTATTGAGAGAAACGGAGATTGTGCTGTTTTCATGACTTACATTCATATTTTGTTCTATTGGTTTTGACTTCAGCTGTTTTATTTCCATGGTCATGAGAAGCATCCGAGGATCTTGTGAGCAGTATGTTGCCTACAAGCCACTAGCCAGCATCCCCAGAGGCTGTGAGACCAGCAAGAGAAATACTACAACAGAATACTAGATGTTTCCACTAAAAGCGCCTCCCTCTGTGCACATAAAGTTCAGTAGAAATGAAACCATGGGTATTGTAGAATTCACACTGTCGTGGTGCTAAGTGGGAAATACGTAAAGGCTCAGTAAACCAAAATCTGAACCTCTAAAAATGACCGCATATTGCAACCAGACACAGCGCAGTTCCCACCCAGCTGGAGTATCAGCACAGCTCCTGATGAATTTTAACATGGTCCTTCAAGCTGATGAGGTGAGTTCACCATCACTTAAGTCAGTTGTAGTTTTTGTATTGCTTTCCAGCATGCATAGAACAACCTGATTTTCATCATAAATATGCAGATGCTTCAGTACTGGAGAAGACAGATGACAGGTGACGTGTGGCGCTCTCAGGGCAGGATACCTTGTGGGATTCCAGACATGGCGCTGCTGGAGCATCTTGTAGCAGACTGCTTTTTCACTGGAAAACTGTGATCAATTGAAACAGAAAGCTTTTGTTGGAATGTGCGATGTGCAACGTAACTTTTTTTGTCAGAAAGGATTTCTCAGATTCAGTAGAAACAAGCTGGCTGGCACTGGACGGACCCAAAGAGAGAGGGGTGTGCACGCCTCACCCTCGCCTACCTGATTTGGGCAGCCAAGCTTTGGGTGGCGATTGGCCTCCTGGGCAGTGTGTCCAGCTGCAGGAACAGAGAAAAGGCACCGGTGCAACCGGACCTGCATGACCGGCTCACGCTGACGGCTTCCCCTACACTAGCGCGTGCTTTTGGGCTTAAAGTGTTTGTAAAGCGGTATGAACTGTGCCGCTGCAACACCTGGCGCTGGGACGCAGGGTGCGGATTAACGCAATTACGCCTGGAAGGTGAGGGATGCGTCAACCCGGTTTCTTGGGGTGCAGCGCAGCACCAGGGCACTTCGTCCTTCCGAAGCTTCGAGCCAGGGCCCTCCTCGCCATGAGGAGATTGCCCAGTCCCGCCAAGCCAGCGGCGTTCCCAGGACGGGCCGGCCAAACCTACGCTCGCTCGTTCCCGCTGCACACACAGGCGCGTTGCGGGGGGATCGTTTCGGGGCGGGGGTGTTACTTAGGGCCCGTTTTCCAGGGCCGCCACCCTGCCCGTCGTGCACTTCACCCGGCACCTCACCATCGCCGCCGACCCTCCCTCCGCCGGCGGAGGCGGCACGGCCGAGGGGGCCGCGGGCAACCCGGCACCCCCCGACCCAACCCGCCCCGGGCACCGCTCACCGTCCGGCGGGGCCTGCCCCGAGCGGGGGCGTCCTCCGCGGCGGGCTGGGTG
>JAVJGG010000094.1:9865929-9911440 GCA_035590195.1 Aviceda cuculoides | reverse complement strand
TTCAGTTTTGGGCCCCTCACTACAGGAAAGACATGGAGGTGCTGGAGCGTGTCCAGAGAAGGGCAACCAAGTTGGTGCAGGGTCTAGAGCACAAGTCTTACAAGGAGCGGCTGAGGGAGCTGGGGTTGTTTAGCCTGGAGAAGAGGAGGCTGAGGGGAGACCTCATAGCTCTCTACAACTACCTGAAGGGGGGTTGTAGTGAGGTGGGTACTGGTTTCTTCTATCAGATAACTAGTGATAGGACAAGAAGAAATGGCCTCAAGTTGCACCAGGGGAGGTTTAGAATGGATATTAGAAAAAATGTTACTGAAGGAGCTGTCGGGAATTGGAATAGGCTGCCCAGGGAAATGGTGGAGTCATCATCCCTGGAGGTGCTCAAAAAACGCATAGATGTGGCACTTCAGGACATGGTTTAGTGGGCATGGTGGCGTTGGGTTGACAGTTGGACTTGATCTTAAAGGTCTTTTCCAACCTAAACGATTCTATGATTCCAAGACTCTCAAGCCCCCACAACTCTTTACTTTTTATGTTGAGAATCTCTCATTAACTCAACTTCAAGAATTAAGCATAAGCTTTTTAATTTAAAAAAAAAAAAAAGTATTAAAAAATTTGGATTCTGTACCCAGCTACACAAATCAGAGTAAACAGAAAAGGGAAAGAGGATACAGGGAACAAAGCTGAAACGTGAAAGCAGTTCTATAAACCTACAAACAGAATTCCTACGTGAAGTATCGAAGGTAGGGGAAAATGTATGACATCAAGTAAAGTAAGCAGATTCTAATGAAAATCTGCTAAACTGGCATTAAACTACACAAGTGCAATACTTCAGGTATAACTGCCTCTGACTTGTAGATTGCATTACCTCTCTTAATGGAATGATTACACTACACAGGCTGCCATCCTGGCTAGCAAAGCAGATGTAGTTTTCGGAAATGCACATTTTCCCATGAGTGTTGTAATGACTGAAAGGAACCCATAAGAAGCACTCATGAACTTCCTTCAAGGTCTCTTCTTTGGGTAGCCTGAAGAATGCACTAAACTGCTCACTGTGGGCACGGCTCTCTAGGCCTCTAGATTAAAAACAAAACAAAAAACAGGGTAGAAGAGAGAAAATAAAAATTAGATAAGTTTAAAATGTCTTTACAAATACAAAAGTTAAAAATACCTTGGGAAAAGTCAGTAATACTAACATCACGCTTTACCATAATCCGTGGGGTTGATCTGGAGGGTTCAATGTTTTGCTTGAAGAGGCAACAAAGGGCAGGACTGCACCTATCTATATACACCCACTTAACAAAATACTTAAATACTTCACTATACAGGAATAAATTCAAGCATGTTCTTACACAGTAAAGTACTTTGCTGAACCAGGGCCTACAGGTAGTGCAGAAAAAACATACTAATAGCCTAATCCTCTCTGTTTCCCTACCCATCAGAATAGTCCATTTAAACCTAAAAAAAAAAAAGTTTTTGGCTTGACAGATGTTAATTAGCTAGAAATGTAGCACATGCTGTAAACATCTGCCGTGGGCTAACTCTTCTCAGATAACTGCAGCCAGAAACAATGTTTTGGTTGTAGAGCAACATCCCTCTCCAGCGTTGCTACCAAATTGAGGTATCAATTATCCAGGAAACACAACCTAAACCAGGTTTTATTATCAGTGTACTATAAAACTAAATAGTTTTTTTTTATTTTAATCATAGGAACATGGAGCTTTCAGTAGGAACAATTATTAGAAAAATGCTTTATCGTAATTTCTGATTTGCAGATAGGTAGCGTTTTCCAACAATGATTTAGTCCCTTTATGTGAATCTAAATTACCTAAAACCAGACTTGCTCTTCCTGGTTACTTTTCACAGTAAATAGCTGTGGTCCACAGATCAAAACCTGAATATTTGAGTGTGAATTTGGACAGCTCTGAGGAAAACACAACATTCGCTTCAACAGAAACCAGAACTGATGAGAAACCATAAAATTACTACAAGGAATAATCACATACCTTCCTTGAGAAGGATGGACCCTAACCATCAGGTGACTTACATACACATCTTTCCCACTGCCTAAAATACTGTGGTAAATAAGGAAAGCCATGCACCCATCTGCAACTTACTGATTTTATCACGCATCTCCAGTGGCAAAAAAGCCATGTAGTTATTATTTACATATGTTTATTAAATGATTTATTCTCCACCTTATCCTTCCTCATCAGGTCTCTTTGCAGACACTGCAGCTCCAGTCTTAATTTTCTAATCCTAAATGCTGCTAGAATGCCTTTTAAAAATTCAAACCACTACAAACCCTATAGTTGAAGGCCAGCTCTGAAGTTTTGATCACCTCCTGCCTTCATATAGACTTTTGGTACTGCAAAGTAACAATGAAATACAATGCCTCACATTTCTTTCATCCCAAATTTTATTGAGACACTTGTTTAAGAGCACACCAGCTTTGTTGACATTTATGTATCTCCTTGAGCAAAGGATTCTCTTCCCCTTTCCCTAAAAAAGTACTAGGCCAAGAGCAGATAGACTCTAAGTAACGTATTACCTCTTGGTGATCTGCAGGGGGTCATGAAGGACTAGATCATTTTCAAATGTCTCCTTGTCAAAAAGTCTCCTAACAGCATAGTTTGCCAGCTGTTCCATGAGAAGGAATGTTTCACTAATGTGCAAAAACATGGAAAAATAGTGATCTTCCCCACGGGAGCAGACATGAATGCTCTCTGTCAGAATCACATTAGAAGTCTTCTCAAGTTTTGATATTTCATCCCAGGAGATAGTAAGTTTTACTGAAAATACAAATATAAGCAGATGTGAATAACTTCTTGTTAGCTGCTACCCTCATTTTAAAAAAAGAAAAGTAGTAGTCAACAGCACTAATAAAATATAATTAAGCAATACAGTTAAATGATAACACACTTGGAAATGGCTAAAAACTCACAAAAGCACAAAAACCACTGTCTTCACAATTCCTATAAAAGAATTCCATTAGAAAGAATTTTAAAGAAAGAAAACCACTAAAGACACACCATGTATGAACATAGAAGCTTACATCACGTTTTCTTTGCTCTGATGTGAAACTGCAAATTGCAAACAAACATCATCATATAAGCCACCCCAGTTTAAACAGTCTACCAACAGGGCTTCTTAAAGTAAATCAATCCTGTATTAGCATTTAGAGGAACCATTCCCATTAACTACGACATTTCCCAATACACATGAAAATTAGCTTAGAAAGGATCCTACTTTCTTTATGCTTTCTAGTTTTCACATAAATACAGTTACAACTCACACTCTCACAGGCATTTGTTTGGGCATTTCAAACTAATGTTACACAAGAAAAAAAAAAGACGTGCAATTATCACCAATGTGTAGTGCACCCATGTGAAATATTAGGTCTGTGTGTGAAGAAAAAACTGTAATCCTTACAGGCTGAATTAATACACAGCATGAACTAAAGATGACAACTGCAGAGTCAACTGCAACAGGTCTGCCTTCTCTCTGAAGCTTATATAGAGGAAGAAAACTAATGGACATTATGTAGCAAGTTACACAAATGTATTCATTTCCATAAAGTATTTTTTGTTTGTAGTTTTTTCTATTCTGTGTTGACATCTGCCCACATGGCAAAATAGCTCCCTTAGGACATAGGAATAGTTCTTCCAAATATGAAAGATAAACAGTAAAATGTGAAGGGACTAGGCTTAGTATCGAGGCTTACTTACTTTCTGCTCCCAGCAAAAATGAGTAAAAGCTAAGAAAGTTGGTACTAAGATAAAGCCATCCTTGACAGGGCACTCTGCCCTTCCAGTAACTGCACGAGTAATAGGTAACCAACTTCTCCTGCTCGGGTAATCCAAAACACTTTTCAAACTTCATAAGACCTTCACGAAACTTCTCAGGATCATCTTCTTTTACAAAAGAACCTTTTCCCTCTTCAGCAATCAAACCCTAAAACAAAAGAACCAGTTACTTTATATATGCATCCATGTGGATGGGTGTCACATATCCATCTGCATACATACAGCATTGCATTCTCCTAACAGGATAGTAAGTTTTAGAACAGGAAGAGTAGTCTGAGGATCAAAACAGAGGTCACAAATCAAATGTGCTATTTCAGACTCATCCACCAAGTTTCCCACACAACTTAGGCAAGACACACACATTCCCAGGTCTCCTCTTCTGAAATAGATGTATTCTCCTCATTTAATCACAAGAATTTATGGGCTAAATATCTAGCATACATAAAGTGAACTGTTGTGCTTTCAAAAAAAATACCATATGCTTCCCAGGCATTATTAAAATTATTGTGAAATAATTTATCAATAGCTTTGGGCCACTATCTAAAGGCATCTGATGTACCATTTACCAAGAAGAGTTTATGTCAAACAACCTTACTTACCTGTGAGGGAGATAAACAGGAGCAATGGAGTGTGTTGAAGCTAACAGCCACATACTACTCAATCAGAAGTATGTAGCATTACGATGCTGTCTTGTCCTCTGATATTCTTAAGAGGACATATTATTCACGTACATTTAGAGGAAAAAAAATACTTAGCCTTTCCCAATTATGTCATGTGCCTGTTACTTACTCTTATCTTTCCCTGAACAAAGCTCGTAATATCTTCATTTGAATCAAATACTGATAAAGTCTTCATTACATTGTGTTCTAGCCAGTCCCAGTGTTCTGTTATTTCTTCTCTGCTGGATCCTGATTGAAAGAGAAAGTTAGTATTACTTAAAATTAGAACAGACGTTAATCATTTCACTAAAAATATTAATCAAGAGAATACTTAGCAAATTCCCAATTCACAGAGTAATTTAGATAAACAAGTCCAAATCACAAGTCTCAAATCTATTGTCCTCAACTCTTGTGTACACTAAAAATGTATTTGGTGTACATTAAAAAAGTGCACTTCTCTGTTTTTATCTTTCAAGCCCTTTACGCAGCTATATTTCTAGCCTTACATCCAGAAGCATCTCAGCTTTGTCAACATCGTGTGGCTCAGTGTTGAAGCCTGACTTGGACTGACAGTTCCTTCAGCTCAGCAGTACCACCCCAACACAGATAGCAGACAATGGCTAGAACATTCCCAGTCTAATAGTCTAGAAGGTGGGAAATGTGAGATCAAATTCATGAGACTAAGAAGAAAATGAAATCTGGCCCTTTGATACCCTCAGCTGTGATCACTGGGCCACACCATTTTCCAGAGTAGAACTCCAAGACTTAGACCTGCTGTGCGAAATCCCTTCTAACAAGTGTAAGGACGTAAAGCCTACATCACCACAACCAGGAAGGTAGCAAAGATTTCTCTTTGGATACATGAAACAACCATTTATGCTGCTTACAACAATCAATCAATTGCTACTTATATGTGCTCATTATAGGTCATGGTTTTATCTCATTCTCTGTCAATTACATTTCTAAAGCTTAGGCAACCACCATTCAGGAAACAATGTCATCCTACCTACAATAAAGTTCTGCTTATGCTGTAATTCCAAACAACGCATTGTTTTCATGCAGTTGCAGGCTTCTACGAGAGGACAGAAGCACAGCTGCACCCCATATGGACAACATATACCAGAACTAACTCCTGATGCAGGAAAAAAGGCTCACTGATTCATAAAGCTGAATGATCCTTGAAACACCACCAGAATAAGTAATTTTTTTTCTTCTGGACCATCTGGGACTCAAACACATGGCAATAAGGACTGTTTTCTTTCCTTTCATTACATATGTGCAAGAGGAGGAGTAACTTAAAAAAAACATTATCAATAACCATAAGGAACGTAGAAACCATAGAGCCAAAATAAAATTCAACATTCCAAATACCACATTTTCAAACACCTTAGAGAGAAGCCCCCCTTCTTATTTTATTTACTTTACACCGCTTTTTAATTAGGCTTCAGAGAGCTATATGGTGAATGTCACTGCCACTTTATAGCAAAGAAAAACCTCTCTCACCTGAACTTTCCAAAAATACATTTAGATTACTGGTTTACTTTAAATACAGAGGAACACTCTTACCCACTAGCTACTTTTATAATTAGAGAAACATGGTAGGACAACTTCAAAATGCTTATGGTAATTCATCTTACTCTCTTCACATACTCAATTACAAATTATGCAAGTGGTAAGAGGTAATAAGCAGAGATGATACTAGTGAAACAATAGTAGAGGTCCAGCAAATACAACACTGAGTCAGTTATTTAAAGACCGGTAGCTCCCCATCAGATGGTGGGAGACAGAGAGAGGGAAAGAGAGGGAAAGAATTACGTAGTTTGAATAAAGGGATTCTAGAATATAAATTAATTGGCAGTTTCATCCTCCACAGGAATGCTCACAAATAAAATCAGTCAGTGTAATCACACACTATCAGTGCCCCTAAGCAAGATCACACCTTTAACAATTTCTTTTTTCTCAATTTACTTTGTAAAGACTAATTAAACAACTTTCAGTGGACTCCACAGAATTAGTTAAAGTTGCCTTGGGAATGAATAGAAATTGTTCTAAATTTTGTTAAATAGTTAGACTGCATTACACAGGGTGGATTTGCAACAACACTTTAAAAAATTATATGAAGAGTAATTAACATAGCACTTAAATCACAAACTAATTAATTTTTCTCAGACTACACATGTAGACCAATTATTTGAGTCACTATAAATCAGAGGAACAGATGTGACACAGTAAAGATGAAAGTTTTTAATAAATATTTCAATTATTTAGGAGCACTGCTTCAGATCCTTAATATGTAATAGCAGGAACAAAATGTAGTCTCTCCAATTTCTTCACAGAAGGAACAATCTTTTTTCTAACACAAAGTACAACTACATTATGTAGCTTTTTGTTGTAAACAAGTCTTATGAGGAGCGGCTGAGGGAGCTTTAGTCTGGAGAAGAGGAGGCTGAGGGGAGACCTTATCGCTCTCTACAACTACCTGAAGGGGGGTGTAGTGAGGTGGGTGCTGGTCTCTTCTGTCGGGTGGCTGGAGATAGGACGAGAGGAAATGGCCTCAAGTTGAGGCAAGGGAGATTTAGGTTAGATATTAGGAAGAATTTCTTTACTGAGAGGGTTGTAAGACATTGGAACAGGCTGCCCAGGGAGGTGGTTGAGTCACCATCCCTGGAGGTGTTAAAAAACCACATAGACGAGGTACTCTGTAACATGGTTTAGTGGGCATGGATGATGGTTGGACTCTATGATCTTGTAGGTCCTTTCCAACCTAAATGATTCTATGATAATGTGTGTATGTAGTTAAGTGTTTTAGCTGTTACACTATCTCTAGAGAGGTACAAATGCAGCCCAATAGAAATGTTACTGGACTAGGAGCAATGTCCTCCACTGCTCTGCCTTGAGACCTTGATTAAATTGCTTTTCTTTCCCCAGTCTGATCTGACAGTTGAGCCTTTTCCCAGAGGTAGGAAACTGGTCAGTGCGGTTGCTATAAAACTTATGAAAAATACTCTTACATAGAAAACTTGATAAACTTGTATAGAGAAGCTTTCTCTCAAATATTAAGGAAATAGCGACTTCCTATTCCTTTTTTGGCTTTTTGCCTGTTGGGAACATGTAGATGCAAGTGAAGTATGAGCTGACCATATTCTATTTGCTAAACTTCTATACAGGCCGGGCCTGGGAAGCTTTGTGGAGACTTGGTTCCATTTTCTGCTGAAACTGTGATATGAATCAGGTCTGCAAGAATTGTTTTTGATGAAAAACAAGCAGTTATCTTTGTGCTTTTACAGTTAATGTGAAGCTTGCAGTATGTAGATACTGAAGAATTTCCTTGTAATACTGTGGGGTTTAATAGGTACTTTTTTCCTCCTTGTCCCACAGAAAGGATTTTCTGATTTTTTTTTTGTTTGGTTTTTTTTGGGGGGGGGGGGGGGGTGCCCAGCATTTTATTTAAGAAGCTATGGGATGGTCGTGTTTTGTGGGTTTGGGTTTGTGGTTTTTTTTGGGTTTTTTTTTTTTTTAGGTCTTTCAGTCCTTCTGGAAAGCTTTTTAACTTGCAAAGATAACTACTATTTGTAAGAGTTAGAATGCCACAGGATGTTTTTTCTCTAGATGCTAGAATATTACAGAGCTTTTGAAAGCAAAAATTATAAATAAAAATGAATGCCAAGGAAAGAAAAAATGAGACCTCATTCCAGATCATTCAAATGAAATAAGTATATAATTTGAATATGGAAATAAAAAAAGATTGGGCTGTGTTATTTCTCACTTAACTTGGTATGAAGTATCTAAAACCTAGATTCATTGCTCGTACTAGTAATGAGATGACTAGCAGAACAAAACCAAAATCCTGTTCTGTTGCTTGTGGAACAGGTCAGATCATGGTCTTCATCTAATTAAACTTCATTCTTGGAAAGGAATTCTGCTATATTTCCTTGTGAGGAAAACTCGCATCATTTTTATAATGAAGTTCAGCTAGATGGTTTATAGTACAACACATGAAAATTGGCATTAAGCCAAGTAAATCTGGCTTGAAAGAAACAATGTTAATAGATAACTGGAGGTAGAAATTGGTAATACTAATGATTTATCCTATTTTAAATAAAAGTGCCATTTCAGTCCTTTTGAATATACATAATATACATAGGTGAATTTTTTCTTAATGTAATATGTGCAAACATAAACCACCTATTTTATGATCTACCTGTGCTATTAGTGTCTTTGCTACATAAAGGTTTAAAATTTTTGATTGTATTGATATTCTAAAGTTTCATGGTGAGGTTACCAGATGGTACAAAATTTTAAACATATTTTCACTACTTCCTTTTTTGTTTATAAAATATTTTTTAATTCTACTTACAGGTGATGATACTTCTTTCCATTTTAAGCAAAGTCTGGTTTTTGGAATCTGTATTGCCATTCTGGATGAGTGGTTTAAACTAACCTTTAAATTTGCCTTTTTCCCGCTTGCCAATAACTTTGTGTGAATGGAGGGCTTTGATTATATCTATTTTTATTGGCTCTGTTCTGTTCAGACTATGCCTGCAATAAATTTATGGCAGTTGAATATATGAGTTTGGTACCTTAAGAGTAAGCATTTTGAGAAATGTGAAAAATGAAATCAGTAATTCCAAAATAAATATTAGGTCAATTAAGTGATGCAGTGAAGCATTTTTATGTTAAAGAAAGCTTTAGCAGATTGATGTCTTCTGAAGATACTCCCTATGACCTTTATGGTAAGATAATTGAATTGCTTGAGGGAATATAAACTGGGATTCAGTGAGCCGTTTGCAGTATAATTAAGCCAGAAGCTATGTTGTAAGGTAGTTCCTGTGCAGAACAGTACACTGTGCTGCAAAAGCCATGATGAGTGAAAGGTTCACTGCTTGATGAAAAAAAAAATCCGTTTAAACTCATATCTCTGTGCAATATATATATATTTAAACAACATATATATATGTATTTGTATGTAATTCAAATGAAGGGTACTTATGTATGTCGCTCTTACTGTGATATGGAAATATTTAATTTTATCATGATCTAATTCAAAGAATGTAAGACTTGGTCTCACTTTTTCTGAATGTGTAAGTGTTATAGAATGGTGAAATATGAAATTACATTAAATGGCCTTTGCATATATGCAGTTAGAGCAGTTAAAACAGCATTGATGTAAAGAGTCTGGATATGGAATACATTTTAAATATTGTTTTATATAGTGGAAGAGAATCTTGGTACACTTTTTTTTTTTTAGTAAAACAAACATAAGTGCCATTTTTCCTTAGTAAATTCACTTCTGGAGTGTGCGTAAAATAGTGGATAAGAGAGAATCTGTTTCTAATCTATTCCATGTGTAGAAACAGTGAATAAATTTGATCACATCTTTAGTCCTTCATAAGCAATTCCTTTCTGAAATATGAACATATCCTGCAGGATCTTCTTTTCTGCCTCTGTGTGGAAGACATTGCTGTCATTAGAGTCCAGAATACATGGATTCTCAATATGTGTGAAATTTTTCAATGCACTAAACAATTGAACATGTAAGGATGTTTTCTGGGTTGCTTAGCAGCAGTCAGGTTTTTTACTTTAAGTGGCCTTCAGTAGATTGTTCAGAGATTTGGCAGAAATAAAAAGTCATTCCAGTGTTTGAAACACAAGGAATCGTTTAAGCTGTGAAAAAAGTAGGGTTGGCTTATTGTAAAGTTTTGTTTATATCTAAACACTTACAAAACTTTATATTCTGTGTTCTTGTAAATGTTTGGGAGGAGTGAGTGCTAGAAGAGTACTCTGTTGGATGTTAAGTATAGTTTTAGGTGACTTACCACCCGAGACACGCAAATTTTGATTACAGATCAATTGTATCTGAATTAATGTTTTTTTTTTTTAAATAGGTGTATATATATATATATATAGTTGGAAGTATATTTTATGTATTTATATATAGAGCTGAGTGTTGTTACTGGTGTTTTGAGTTGAGACAATTCAAACCAACTAAAATGTAAAATATTAAATACACTTTTTTTCCTTATGGGATATCAAATGCATATTTACAATAATCTTCTAATTGGGTGGGTCTACTGTATCACTGCAGAGCTTCTGTTGGCACTGCCTTCCACTCTGGCTTAGGAGTAACCAGCAGAGAGCTTGAGACTGGTTTTACTACATGTTAAAGGGTTACACGCTTTGTGCTGCGGCTCCCCGCTGACTTAGGATGCTTTTGGTGTCTCTGTTCCCTGCTGCCTCCTTTCTGCATTGCACGAGGGAAAGGAGCGTCCATCCTCCAAGCGGAGTAGTGGCTTGGGTCTAGCAAGAGCGTGCTGCTGGACCGAGTAAGGCGTGGGAGAAGTGAGTGGCTGAGTTAAAGGAAAGATTTACAAAGCTGCCTGTGCAGGTTCGCCAGACCAGAGTTTTAGCAGAAGGGTGTAAAGGCCAAGTTTTTCAGACGGATAGGAAATATTTTTGAAGTGGGAAAACTTGGGACCCGAGAGACGAATGGAGACGTGACTAAGAGGATTATAAAAGTCCAGTAGCTTTGGACGCGTACAGGAAAGCTGTCCCCGTACGTTGTGTGGCGGCCAGACGTGCTGTTCTGAGGGGAGCAGCTCCCGGCGCTTCTGTTCAGCTTCTCTTCCGCTCCCTTTCTGTTTGTACTGTTTTATGAGAGGAGAGGAGGAGAAACCATTCACCAGCTCTGTTCTGCCTCCTTCCAGCAGTGTGATGAATCGAGATGAATTGGAGCCCATTCGGCATTTTTGCAGCTGGTACGCAGACTCGGGGCTGGCACCCCTTCGTGCAAGCGAGCGAGGCACGGGGAGCTGGGAACCTGCAGGGGGTGGATGAACGCTCGATTTTCTTCCCTCCTCTTCTCCTCCTAACATGCCCTTTCAGAGGGAGAAGAGTTTTGGTGAATGCTTACATTTTAGTATAGGCTTTGGTGTAAATACTTTCCTACTTACCTACCCAGGCTTGCCTTCTTTCCGTGTGATGTGTTGAGTAGGGAGATCTAGTACGTATGTCAGAAGAGAGCCACTACAGTTGATCAGATCTGCTTTCCAGGATTGGAGGCAGTGGTAAGACAGTTGGGACTAGTGCATTTTCTATTTGCAGCAGTAAAGCAAATTCGGACACCTCGGTGCTTACTGACTTCCATATTAAAGATTTAAACTAGAGGACTATGATGTAGAGCTGCTGGTTGTGTGTCAGTCATCATTGGTTTGTACCATTCTACTCTGAAGAGAAAAGCAACAACCGTAAAATAAATTCTGTAATCTTCTAGATAACGCTAGAGACTTTAAGATTATAGCTTGGAGTACAGCTGAGTATTCACTTTTAAGGTATTTGTATTGTACTGTTTTACTAATTATCTTAATATCTTGCAAATGTAGTATTTAGCATTATCCTTTCTTACATCATTTTAATAATCAAAGAATAAAAGTGCATTTTATATCCTGCAAAGGGATTTAGCATCAGCAAAAGTTAAAACATTATACTCTCTTCTAGTTACAGAATAGAAAAATCTTTCATTGTGGTCTGTTCTAATTCCCAAGTGACCTAGTCTTCTCAAACATTCTGCTCTTGGGCTGTATCTCTTTATTTAAGGTTCAGAAATGCAGAGGCAGTTTATCTTTTTTTAAGTAGTTCATGAGTTAAACTTTATTGAATTTAAAGGATAATATTGCAATGTTTTTGAGGACAGAAGAAGAGATGGAGGAGGCTTGTTTAGGAGGAAGACACCTTTTTAGGCAAGTTATTATGTAACTTTAAATTCAGGGTTTTTTAATGTGCTCTAATGACTCCAGTACTTCCTTCTTTAAATGGCGGTTACTGCCCCAGATGGACTGCAGATCCAAACTAGTATGTTACCAGCTTCTTTTGCTCAAATACAGACTGTTTTGTGACTTTCTGGCAGGAACTAGTTAATTACTGCAAAGTAGTGGTTGACAGCTGACTGAGCATCCACACTGAGTATGTTAGGGTTTGGTGCTTGAGCTAGCTCCCTGATGCTATTTCTCTAGCAATGTAAGAATAATTTTCTTTTCTGGAGAAACTTTTCTAATTTGTGATCAAGTGGGCTCATGCAGGCACAGTTAGAGCTGGTGAACACTTCTCTGTGACAGCTTAGGCAACAGAAGCCAATTAGATTTTGTCTAAAACAAAATGTTTCTTCTGACACCTTAAATTTGGGGATTATTTTTCAGCAAGTTACAGAAAAGATTTGTATCAATTACTGCAAATTGGTTTTGCCAAGGTTGTGGGTTCATAGTAGTCAAGCTGTCTCATGATTTCAGGGTAGCAACTTAATAGAGTTGAAAAGTATTTTATGGTTGAAGCCAGTTGAGCTGTAACAGGAAACCTGAATTCAACCAAAATCAAAATAAAAGTGAAAAAAAAAAATGCAAACAGGAAATGTTGCTATTTTTAGCAGTCTTAGTAATAATGGCTTATGAACTCTAGAAATGGAGGAGACCATCCAAACTTTCACCTCTGTTAATTCTAAGGGGGTGTTTATTATTGTACATGATTGAGATTTGCAGAATCTCATGAGCTTTTTTGACTCTTATTCTGTCCATTGCAATGTTAGTTCCTTTATGTCAGGACAGCTTTGGGAGCTTTGCTGTGTCTATGGAAAAAGAATAATTTATAAACTTACATGCTTGTCCTTGCAGAACAATCTACTAGTCTCCATACAACTTAATTAGTCCTAATTATATGCACTACCTCATTGTTTAGTTATGTGCCAAAAAAAGCAAGCAATAGCCAAATTCTGGTTTAAAGAGACAGCTGAAATAGTTGAAGTAGCACTGGTAAAAACAGCGTGAAGGAAGAAACTTAAAAGCATAAATTAAGTGATAAAGTCATTGTTTGCACAGTACAAAACAGTGCTGTCATGTTTATCTCAAGAACAGGCAGTAGAAGAAATTATTTTTCTCAGATGATGGCGCTGTATGAAGTGTGAAGATTGAAGACACAACTGATGTGTCATACTTGTGCTATTGCATGCAGTTGATGGTTACACTTCTGTAATATCCTGGGCTCAAGAGTAAGTAGTACTGATGGTAAGTATTGTCTTCAGAATGTGGCCAAATAAATAAAGTGTGTGTGTGTTGTTTATAATATTTTTTTTTTCAGTATACATGAATTTCGGTATTAGGATGGTGTTCTGAATCTTAGGTTTGCATTTCTGTGAGTATGTGGACTTAATGGTTTTTTTCAACTGTAAAAGTAGGCTTGATATAAAATGACTTGGAATCT
Source organism: Aviceda cuculoides (assembly GCA_035590195.1). NCBI lineage: Eukaryota > Metazoa > Chordata > Aves > Accipitriformes > Accipitridae > Aviceda > Aviceda cuculoides. The sequence continues at coordinate 9,897,735 of JAVJGG010000094.1, read as the reverse complement.
CGGCTAACTGAGAAACTGGGAAAATTCGTGCGGATTAATTGCAACTCTAGGAAGACCCAGTTAAATAAAGTCAATAGTAGGGGGATTTGCTTGATACTTATCATGTGTGGGTAGGGCAGTGTTTGCCGTTTTTCTGGAGCAGGAATAATGTAGTCGTATGCCTCTTCTTATAAGTGGACGCTTCCAATTTAGAGAGGATTTTTCTGAACTCAAAATGCTCATTTTCTCTATCTGTTGCATCTGCAGTGTGACAGCAGAGCCGAGCATCTGCTCTGCTGCTAGAGTTCTTTCTGTTGTGACGTGTCCTTATCCTTTCTCAGTGCATTTTCGATTTAAGATTCGTGAATGAGGGTTCCTTTAAGATTTCAAGAGCTAGTTCATATGCAAATACCTCGTGTCTGGAAGTGGAAGTTTCCAGTACGATACATTTGCAAGAAAGCTCTACTAGTGTAACTTGGAGTATTATTAAGCTTCTTCCTCTTCAAGTGCAGTCTTCTGCAGCCTTGAGATACTGTTTACTCTGCTTAAAGACTCATGAAACATGAATTTTCCAAGCATTCAACAGAGGAACTAGAGCAGCAAGTTCTCAACTTTCCCCTTCTGATTAGTTTTAAAGCTAATCCCTTTTAACTGCACGAAGAATGTACTTTTTCTGTTAGCTGGTTTGCACTGCATGAAGCTATAGTTCATGTTGTAGAACATCGTGAAATCTATGTTATTGTAATGGAAGAGGAGTGTTAGGAATCTTTTGTGGACAATTTATTTTTTGCCGCAGAGCTTTCTGTATCCTTGCTTTGGATGGTGAAGAGCAAAGACTGTAATTGCTTGTTTAATTTTTCTGTTCCTTAGTAGTATGCATTTTCTGATGCAAGGGCTCCATGATCTTTCTTCTCCTTCCTGTCTTAGGAAAAAAATAGTAAAAACTGTAGGGTCAGCAGTTTTAGGTAAGGTACTTATCTTTAAATTTCCCATTTTCAGCTGGTGGCACACCCCTGCCTTTTGTTTTGTTTTGGGTTTTTTTTTTTTTTTTTCCTCCTGGATGACTTAGTGACTTTAGTCAGCATTACTCTAAACTTTGCATATTCTTGCAAACCTGTGAGAATACTGACCTGGCTTTCTCTGTCCTGAGTTACTGTGTGTGAATAACAAGACTGAAATAGAGGCAGAGGGCTCAATATATTGAGAAGAACACGTGATTTAAAAGGGTGGCCAGTGGAGGTTGTTTTTTTGTTTTGGGGTTGTTCCCCCCCCCCTTTAATTATACAAGAAAGAAGCATTAAAGGGTAAAGTAACTTGCAGAACTTTACAGAAGTGTACATCTCACTGAACATGAGAAAGACTTCCTTTGTGAGGGCTTGATAAAGCCTGAAGAAAGTAATGGAGGACTTAAAAAAATTTAGATTTTTCTGTGATTTTGATACTTGCCTGTATGCATTGCAATTTGGTGTTGAAAAATCATGTGGCTTAAAATACTCATCAGAAAGAAAATGACCCTGAGTTATAGTGTGTCTACCTTTTAGGTAAATTGTATACTGTTTAATTAGGGGTTTTATATTCCTGCTATTTGTTGTTTATCATTTCCTTGAATTACTCTCTTAATAGAGACTTTGATGGAGAATGATAACCTGAAGCCATTTTTTCAGTATTTATCAATTGGATCTGATGAGGAATTAGAGCAAGGCATTGTTGCATTTTTATTACTATTTTTTTAAATTTTTTAAAATCAACTAGTAAGTGGTGTTTAGGGGACACAGTAGCCAAATACAAGCACATAAGGAGTATTAACCAATCTGTACCCCGGGGAGGGGGTGGTGGTGGTTGATTTTCACTGAAACACAAAACTGCGATCCACTTGGCTGTCAAGTGGCAAAGGTGCCATTGTATATTTATTTGTCTTCAAAACTGAATGCTTGAGGTTTGGCTTATTGTTAATTCTGTTGAACATAAAATGCTGATATTCCTTTTTGGATATCTTCGGCTGAAGATACTACTGATGGCTATTGCAAACAAGCATATAGTAATTTTTTTTTTTTTAATTGATGTGTAAATTCACAGAAGTCTTACTCCAGTACATGCTTGTGTCTGGGAATGCTGACTTTGAGCTACTTTACCCTGCTCTCAAGTGGACTGTATTTCCTTCAGAAGGTTTGCAGTTCAAAGACTCTTGCCCATTTGAAACAAAACTGTTGTTGTATTAGAAATTACACATTAATACAGTGTTCTTGTTTTCCCACATATCAACTACAGATATGATTATTGTAATTAATTGTATGTAATTGTAATTAATAAAAATAATTTATTTGTATCATTGAATTGAAAATAATTGATATGTATATGCTCACTTGCGTTTTACGTTGTATAAATCAAATGCAGTTAGGTACTTCTCAGGAGCAAATGTGGCTCCATAAATAAGAGTCCTTTTTCTCACATTATGTATCTTTATCATTCCTAGCTGGAATTACTCTCAAGAACAATCTCTTCTTGCGCTCCCCAATTATGGCCATTTGCTGTGCTGCTTTTAAAAAAACATCTGGATAATATGTTTCTTTTTGCCGGGCTTACTTGATATTTAAGTTGATTTTTTTAGGCTAGTTATTTCTTGGCCTATTTTAAAATAACTTTATCAATACTTATGTACCCATTAAATAAAAGCCTGCTTTCCTGTAGTTAACAGTCTAACATAATCTGCTGCCGTAGCAACCTAGTCTTTACATGTTCTTGGATAACAATTTGTTAATATTTTGCATCCAACAGCTGGCTGTGGTCTTCATTTAATTTACTATCAAGTCCTCAGAGTGACATTATGCTTCTTGATTATAAAATATATTTTAAAAAAATAAGGCTTTTGTACTATGTCAGCTCAGCTGCAACAGATCTGGATGTGTGTGTTAAATATTTCAGTTAATTATGACTACTTTAAAGAACACAAATTGACAGGTAACAGGGTAAATAACAAGGTTTTAAAGTAGACTTGATTTTTGTTGTTGGTTCACTGACATTCCTTCCAAATTAGAGAGACTTCCATGTCACTTAGAAAGTGAGTGTTTTGGCAAAAGCTTTATGCAGGCATGAAACACATGGACAATGTTTATAAAAACTGGGTTATTTTGCAAGTACATGTTGAGAGATGTTACACAATGTTTAGTCCGTAGTGTTTTATACTGATAGGTGGTAATATCATTCTACGTTTAGTGATAACAAATTATGATTTTTTGTACTTGTTACCCCATTATTTAAAACCTCCTCTAATTTGAAAGAGCTATAAGCCTTTTGCAGTGTATAGCAGGCTGTCTTCTGAGGGTTTTTGTTTGTTTGTTTTTTAAGAGGAGTAGGGTGGTATGCCTCCTGAGTAAAGAGGCACTTACCATGGTACTTGAGACTCTGTAAGCTTTTTGCTTTAGTAATGAATATGCATTAAAAAAGCAAATGTAAATAAGGGCACTGTTTATGTCAGTAAATGCCATGCTGGAATATGCTAAATGTTTGTTATGATGCTTTCTATCATTTCATCATTAATTGTGAGATGTGCCTTGTGCTGATCAGCAGGCGCTTAAAAATGGCAATTTGAAATACTAAATCATGTTCAAGGTCATTTATAAAAGTGCATTATGATGTATTAAAACTTTCTGCTAGATTAGGTTTTGATTAACTTTATTTCTTCTGTGTACAAGTTTCTTTATTACTGTATAAATACTGAAAAAGGAGTTGATACTTGACGTAACACAGAAGAGAAAACATTCGCATGAACTTTTACTGAAAGGATCAAAGTTGAATAATACTGAGCAGAAATGGTAAAAAATTATTCCTGAAAACGGTGTTATTTTAAATCAGCTACGCTACCATCTTGCTATTTAGTACTGGTTTTGTTTGCAAAAATACAGTATTTCTTGAGCTAAAGCTCCCACACAGGAACTGGAGGCAGAAGCAGGCCAAATATTAGTTCCTTATTCTTTATCGTTTGTTTTTCTAGATTTTGGCAGAAATCGCACATTCTTTGTTTTAATTTTTCACTTCCCTGCACTTGACATTTTATATCCTTTAAGTTTAAAAGTTTCTTTCCAGTTTATTTTGCATGAACTTAAAGGGTTTTGGTATTATATCAGCTCTTCAAAGCAGGACTTTCTTGAGTCTTAAAAGTGGAAAAGAGGAACTTTAATTTCAGAAATACTGAAGGTTACTAGATAAATGAGTTGCATAACTCAGAATTACAGTTGTCTAACCACAAAACAATGCTTTCTTGTTTACTTGTGGTCATTAATTTAGCTTAAGCATTTCCTGTGCTGTATCACAAGGCTGTGTAAAGGAATTTTGTAGAATTTCTTTGGCTTGCATATTTCTTGTAAACAACAGGTTTAGAAGTAGCTTTGTGTCCATAAGAATACAAATCACCTAGCATGGGGCTAGATACTAGTCTTTGAGATCATACATTGTAGGCAATGATTTGCTTACCTGTAAAAAGAGGATTCTTATGATTTGAGTAACATGTTTTGGGCCTGTTTGTATAGGCAACATAACTTCAAAACAACTCTCCACTTCCTGACTGTTTCTTAAATGCCTCACTCAGTTTAATAAAGTTTGGATAAAAGGTTCATCGGTCCACAAAGGTTGGCTTTCAAGTTTTGTTACTCGTAAGTGAAGTTTATTTGGAATTAGTCTGATACTCGTAGCAGTTTTGCGATACTTGCTTTGACTGCTCAAACCTATTAGACATTTCGGTCCTCTGCAGGATTGCTACCTGAATACCGAAAAGTGCAAATGAAGATTCCCCCCCCCCATCTTGCAAGTGTAGCTGTTCAAAGGTGTTGCCAGGACTTTGCAGTCTTTTGGGAGCATTTCATCTACCCTATTGGCAGGACCTTGCCTCTAGCGGGTGGAAATCTTGAGGAATCTTATGGTTCATAGATCTAGCTTTCTAAAGACCCATCTGTTCAGAGGTTTGGGGTCGGGGGAGCTTTGTATTTCTATGTATCTCCCACGTAGCCAGAATACACAATCTGGAAACCAAGAAAAATTGACTTGAGCATGTTTGTGTATGTGAAAGTGTGGCCCCAAAATACATGTGGCGTTTGATGGTTGAGCTACAGAATTGGTGATAATCTTTATTCCTATATTCATATATTTTTATTTTTTCAAGTACTGCAAAATTTGCATCCTTGACTAATTTTTGTTGTCTTGAGAGCAGCCTAAATTGGGGAGGAGTCCCCATGTGAAGGTGGCTAACAGCCTAGATCACTGTTTTGAGGTGAATGGGGCAGCTAAAACTTCTCATCGGTTTTTCACCATCCATGTGTAGCCTTAGGGATGTGTGCTTCCATCATGTCTGTATTTGGCTTCAAAAAGAGCTTTGGGGTCTGAGTGACAAGTCTCAATAGCGTTGAGCTATTTGAATATATTTCATTGTACGTTCTGCCAAATAAGATTTTGGTTTGTTGTTTGTTTGTTTGTTTTTTAACCTTTGGGTGACTAACTTACAGTCTCTTTCCTTTGACTCTGTAATCTACAGCATGGGCTCAACTTCATGATACTTGAACTATCATGCATTCTTGGGAGGTATTTGGTTCCAAGGCAATCTAGAGAAGCTTGTGGATTTAAAGCACCTGGGACTGTAAAGCACTAAACTGAGCAGTTCTCAATGAAATGGTAGTGAATATGTTACTTTGCTGTTTGCTTGTGTAACTTGAAATTCTGCTTTTGTATGTCACCCTTACAGTTAATTTGGCAAGAATGCTTAGGTTTTCTGAAATCGTATTAAGTAAACTGAATGCAGTATGCAAGTGGTTAGGTTTTTTTCCTCAATGAGAAAGATTTATCCTTCTGTCCTTCAGCTTGTCATTCACTGTAGAGGGAACAATATATTGTAGTTTTTCAGTAGTTATTGATGAAAAATTAACTAGAAATATTTGGTGAAGGAATGTAATTATTGTTTACATGAAGTTCTCAAGGATTTGCTACCACTTTGCAAACATTTTGTAGAAGATTTACTTTGAAAAACAAGTTGGTAATAAAAAGATACTTTATCAGTGAAAGTAGAGAATTTCTTGTGGAGCTGCATCTTTTTGTCCAGAAGGCGGCTTTCTCCTGGTGCCATTTTAAAGCAGTTGTTTCTGCATAGATGCATCTGCGATGTCTCAGTGTAGTACTGTTTATATCTGTAGTGTTGCCTCAGTGGAGAAGCAGGTAGGATTTCCCAAATGGAGTAATTTAACTTAAGAGATAAAACTAACATAACTGTTTTATTTTTGTCTAACTCTCTAAAATCAGAATGCTTTTGCTTGTCTTAAGCTAGCTGTCCTCTTTTCTGCTAAACAGTCCACAACACTAAAGTAAAAGCTAATAAATTATGCTTAACAGCTAATGCAGTCCACATCTTCTAATGTCGCATGATTAGAGCCAGTATGGATGCTAGGCTCCTGGCTAAGTTTTACCACTGCAATGAAAACCAGTGTAGGTTTTTATCTTACAGTAAACTGTACCTGGAAGTCCTAATTATACAACATGACATTATTTCTTCACTCTGTGTGTTTGTATGTTTTTATTTATATGCATACTTATAAACGGAATCATTTAATGCTTTGGCAGATGTATATAGCAGTTGTGTTTTTTAATATGAGAACTGTTCATAAGAAGAAAATCATGTAGATGTTGAAAATGTGGACCTAAAAACAGCTGTGAAAATAAAACCTTCACCTTTACCAGAAAGGTCTAGACTTCTGTTGTGCTTTGATCTTCTTACCTAAACAACTACTTCATTTCCTTAGTTTCTTAAAAGCAGAAAGATCTTGGTGTTGTGAGTAAACTTTAGTTTGGTGAAGTAACTTATATTGGTGTGGTTTTTGTGCTGATAAATAATTTGGATTCCTTGCCTAGCTAATGTATGGGAAAATGGGTGACAAATTAGTGCACACTTTGTTGTGGTGATACAAAGCTCTAAACTTGATGTATGTGTAAGTTTCTCATTTCCCCTACCTCCACCCTTTGGGGAGATCCATCCCACGCTCTCTTCTCTACACAACTAACTTTGCAACTTCCACATTGATGTTATTTGCTCTACATTCTGCAGTGCACAGAACTGATTGTACTTATTTTTGAGTGAAACAGATGAACTTGTTTTATTCAAATGTTATCTAGATTATGGTGATGTCTAAGAATAAGCTAAACTGGGACAATTTTTTTGTCTTTAAAACTGTGAACAGTACGAATTGAGACATACAATGCATTGCTGTAAGTTGGGTTATGTGTTTCAAATGTAATTTTTTTTTTTTTACCTTCTGTGGTAAAGTATGAGGTTTTGTATTTTTTCCATTTTTTAATTAACTAAATACTTCAACACCTTTCCCCAGTGCTTATGCATGTACTTATTTAAATCTGTTAATATCTTATGCTTTTTATCTTGGTGTTTTTAACTTTTCGTCCTTTGCTACTTTATGCTAGTGTATAGCCCAGTTATGCTTTTTATGAAGTGTCTATGTGGGTTTACATTTTTTCTGCATGTAAACTTAGACTTCTGTTTTTTCATTCAGGAGGAGTAAAAGATACAAAAAAGATCTGATTTATTTTTAACAGACACTCAAAGCAACAGTTGATACCAAGTAGTCACTGCTTCAGTAGTAGTGTCAGTAGTGTAATGCATTATAAATATAATCTAGAAGTCACTCACTATCTTACCCCGAGTTGGAAATCGGTTATTCTAAATTTAATAGCCCTCTTCTAGGATTCTTCTGTAGTCACATCTTACATCCTAGAATTAGAATATACTAACAATAAGACTAAATTGGGTTTGATGAATATTTGAAATATCAATGAAGGCATTTAATGCTTCTGTATTTTCATGATGCCAGTTGCATGTAGTACAGCAGGTACTGAATGCTTGACCTGAGTACGAAACACTGAGTACTCCAACACTTTGGCTGGAGATGTGAAGCCAAAAGAATAAAAAGATCTGTGAATGACATCTTGGAAAGAATCTGTTTTCATATGGATTAACACAAAATAGAAAAAGGCAGACATTCAGGTTGCTTAGGTTAAGGGAAAAAATTATGCCTAGCAGCCTGGATGTGTGGATTTGTGAGTGTGGTCTTTTTCATTTTAGGTGTTACCAGCTGTGTAGATGTGTAGAAACAGGAGCTCAGATACCTAGAAAAAGGATTCATAATGTATCCTTTAAAAAGTCTGAGGCTGTTGTTTTTTTATTCTGATACAGAGACAGAAATGAAAAGAAAGCGGGTTTTGGACAGAAGAAGAGAACTGTTTGTGTTTTGTTATCCAAATGTCCCAATTGCATCCAGGAAGCTGCAGAGTGTGGGGTTGGTTGGTTTTTAGAAAAGGAAGAGGCTTATTAATTCCAAATAATGGGTTTCTTTTTTGTCCCCGCCCATATGTATTTGCAGAATCTTGTTCAGTATAATGGTTCCAGATACACGCAGTGTCTCGTTACTGTTTGAAAAGGCTTTTTTTCCTTGTAGCTCAGTATGTAACCTGCATTGCAACAGACTTAAACTGGTTTCCTGTATAAAGCTTTGTCTTTGACTTAATCTTGGCTTTTCTCCTGTAACTCCACATCTGTGAATGACTCATAACAAGCAGGGCCATCACAAAAATATTGTGTACATTTTTATCCAAATCTGTAGGGTTTTTGTTTCTAATTTTTTTACAGCCTTTCTACATTCTTCCCTCCCATGTAATGAATCATGCAATATCTGTATGCATACCTGACAAGAAAAGTGGTTGTGCATTGAGAGAAAATTGAACACTAAACAAATAGAAAGAATATCCCCAGCCATCAATCTGCTGAGAGCAGAGCTTTTGTATTTGGCAGTTATCCTCTCTCAGCCCCTGGGGCACTTCTGATATTATGATTTTCTTTCCCCCTGTAAACAGCAAGATCTGTTAAATGGATACTCTGGCTGGGGGACAGAGCTGGATCTGTCGGCCACTGGCAGCAAGAGAGCTTCTGCCTCCAGAGGCACTCAAGGGCTTTTTTTTTGAGCCTTCACAGCATCCAGTGACTCAAGAAGGCAGCGCCGCTGCAGAGCTTTTTAGAAAAATGCCAAGCTTTACATCTTTTCTCTTACAGGAATGTTTTGACTCCTCTCCAGATGTGTGACAGCATGAGGGTAGCTCAGTCAGCTGTCCTCTCCCTTCTGGAGTGTTTATGGTGGCTAGGCTGGAGGGAAGAGGAAAAATGCTAGAGCCTAAAAGATGGGTCTTTGTCTTCCATCTTCTCCTCCCATGAAATATCTCCTTAAGTGAACAGTAGTCCCCAAATTCAGTGTGAGTTAAGTATTAACAATAAAGGAGTCAACTGAGGTAGGCAAGATGAAAGCATGGCTGGAATGGCTTAACCCAACCACTTTGTTTTCATATCTTCCCTTGTGTCAGAGAGTAAGCATATAGTAATGGAAAAATCGGTTGCAGACATAAATAGCTGTTCATTGCTATGATGAGAAGTATTTTATAAAGCAGTGGGTCATATGGAATGTTGCTGAGATTTTCCTACGGCTACCACAGCAGCCCTTCTCCAGCTATCTCCTCTAAAACTACCTCTCTTTAGATCATGGGTCAAGGGAATTGATATTATCTGGACTGTCTTTAATGTGGGAGAGTGCTCTTGCTGACTTCATGGCTGGCTGCTGACTGCTTCTGTCAGTTTTGTGCCTACAAAGGATTTGGAACAAATTAATGCAATGTGAAAATTGTTTCTGGCCAGCCTATCATTTTGACCACAGGTTCCCAAATTTCTTGAAAAACTGAAATGCAGAAAGACCCGTTTGAAGAGAGACAATTAAGTAACTCCTCGAATAAAATAACAAAAGCTAAACCAACTCACCTTTCCTCTCTATATCTCTGTAGAGGTGGCACTTCTTGGGATGTGACTCCACTTTGCATCTGTCTGGAGGGCAGCTTGGCTAAGGAACGTAGGAAGACTGAAGTCATGGATGCTTTATTCTTACATATTTAGGTAGCAAAAATGTTTTATGAACATTAGAATGAATCATTCTCTTCCCTTTTTAGTACTCTATCCAATATATTCTCAAAAAATGTTTTTCTCAAAACTGGGAGGAAATACTAGGGTGAGCTGCAGTGCATGAATGTACTTAATACAATGTTTTAATCGGGTTTCACTCATGCTAATAGCCATGGATCTTAATAAAGCTGTAATTTGTAATTGACTGTGTGATAGTTTCACTTTTCAAAAGTGATTCAGCAGCACAGATACAAATTCTTTCTGTCTTGAGAAACTAGAAATAGGTTGTTAAACTCAACTACTACAATATTTAGTTGCCAAAAAGCTGACTTCATCCATTGATTACAATGAAAGAAAAATTTTGCTTAGAATAATAAAAAAAAATCTGATGGTAGTAATCTGGAAATCTCTTGGTGAAAATTTATCAAAAGTTAGGTCTCTGTTCTTGAAAATAAACCTCTTGACAAAGCAAAGAAAACCTTAGTTTGCTGACATCAAGTATGTTCTCTAACTTTGTGTAGTGTATTTGGAAGTTTAACAGTGCTATTTAAGTCCTGGTGATAAAACAAGAAATAATCTTAAAAAGTTTTTAAATTTAATTTATGAACCCTTACAGTAATGTGCCAACTGTTCTTCTTGTTTCAGAAAAATATCCAGTATCTTTTATGACCAGCGGCTCTCTAGTTGAGATGCCCTGTCTTTAATTCTTTCTTCATTTGAATTCTCATCTCCTTTCCTACAGTCTATGGCAGCTGGCTACACTTTCTGCATGGATATTCTCCTATAATTTTAACCTTTTACAATACAATTAAAGTGTTTATGGACTTGAAGTGGAATCTTTGCATTAGGTTGAGATTCCTTGTTCTTTAAGGAAAATCTTAAGTTAATCTGTCAGTCATTGAAAACAAGAATTCAGAAGGGCTTTTTGAAGAAAAGTGTAGGATATATAGTGACTTCCAAAGGTACTCTTTACTCATTGATTTATCAGTTTATTGTTGAGCAACTGAGTACTCTAAGGGAAAAGAGGCTTTGGTTTCAACCTAGATTTTGACAGTGAGAAATAGAAAGGTGAGAACAGGCTCTAGAAATGCTAGCATCAAATTAAAGAAGTTGGTAGAAGTTTGGATGAAGGAAGAGGAAGTTGAAAACTTCATCTAGAACCATCAGCTGGCATGTCTACTGTAGGAAACAGCAAAAGTCCTTGAATGTATCTGAAGGATGACGTAGGAGATTTCAAGGAATACTTTATCCAGTATGCTAAAGCACAGAGTAGAAGAAATAACTTGTGCAGTGTTGGGATAGGCTGCCAGTAATGATTTTTGCTTTTTGGCCTCTTCCTGATCTATGATTGCAGTTCTACTATAGCAACCCTAATCAAGCTGCTAAGGGGAAGGTTTTGTTACTGACATTTCCGTATGCAAGGGAAGAGTAGCAAAGTAATAGAGATGACAGGGCGTTTGGGGCTTTAATAGTAAAACAGGTGTCAATCTGAGGCAGCTAATAGAGTAGTTTTAATCAGGTAATACAGTGCTGACAGCTAGTCAGTTTTCCTGGCTTTGGTCTTAAGGGTAGCTGGCAGAAAGCAAAGCATTCACTTCATTATCTTCATTAAAATCCTAAACCTTGTGCCACGCACTCGACTGTGCTCCACATCACAGAAGGGAGAATTCTGTGGTTGTGCGGATGAGCTAGACCCATGTGTGCCTTTCAAAGGAGAGATTTCCAACAAGGAAAAAGGGGGCTCCCAAAGCAACCCCAACTTCACAGCCTGCTTTCAAGCTGTGACTTGGCTATAAAAATAAATAAATAAACAGACATTCCCTATGCAGAGACTTGACAGACAGCTTTTTCCCTAGAGATACATTTATTTTGCAAAATTAGAAAAATCTGTTGTTATATATCTAAAATTTACAGTTGTTATGTATTAGATTATTGGTTCTAGATAGACTTTTATAGTTATGCAACTCTAAAAATACTGATGTGGGGTGGAAAAATTGACAAGGCAAGTTGCCTTCAGTGTAACCCAATTCTCCCTTTTTTTTCCCCTCTCCCCCTTTTTTTCCCTCTCCATCTCCCCCCCCCCCTTTTTTTTTCCTCTCCCTCTCCCCTCATGCTGTTAGTGACCAAATACATGGATTCCTTACAGAAACTAGAAGCAAATCTCTAGGAATATTTGTTCAAAATCAATGTCTTTTTCGTCTCTGGATTGTATATGTTTTGGGGTTTTTTTTGTTGGTTTTTTTTTTCCCTTGTATTTTTTCTCAGCAATGTATGCAGAGGTAGTGGAAGTAAGCATAGTTCATTTTAATGCAGAGAAAAAGGGAAAGCTTGTTCTCTTTATTCATCACAGATGATGGATGGATGAACCTTTATGAATTTTGTTTGTAGGATGGTTTTAGTTATTTGCCAACAGTTTTAATTTTAATATAGTATGCAGGGGGAAAAAAGGATATTGAAAAGTAAATATTCCAGTAAGTGAATATGCCTATATAGTCTTCATGATTCTGTATCTGAGAGTAAATGTGGGCTTACGGGGAGAATGAAGAATATGGACGTCTTACCTGTCTGTGTTTACATGCGCATTCAGATGACATAGGCCTTGATCCAAGAAACATAATCCAGCTAACAAGTAGTCTGAGAAGAGGCCATAGACACTGGACTTCCAGAGAGGTCATAGACACTGTGTTTCAACTGCAGGGTAAAAGTATCCTCTACTGAGTCTGCTTTTTTCCCCAGAATTAGTTATGTCTGTCAGAAGTTATAGCACATCTGGTCTCTTTATGGATGGCTTAGTAGCTTGCATATCAAGTTCCTTCTGACAGAAGGAGATACAGTGGAACCCACCCAAAAATGTCCAGATATTTAACAGTCTATTTATTGTCATTTACTGAGCATGCTGAAATTCTTCCAATTCTTCTTTGGCTGCTCTACCAGAGGAAGAACGCTCCCATATACACATTTTAAGTTTGCTTCGTAGATATATTTTTGACTGCATTGTTTTTAATTTTTTTTCCTTCTTAATGAAAGGTGACATTCTTATTTTCACCTTCAGTCCAAGAGTCCTTTTGTTACAGAATATGTAGACATTGGGTAATTTTTGTATTTTTCCAGATATGAGGTAGGTCATGACTTCACAAATTTGGGAACATGGTATATTTTTGCTAGTTTTCTTGATTGTTGAGTGTGCCAGTAACTTCTTGACTATTTGGGGTTTTGTCTCCCTTGGCCCACCCCCCCTTTCTGATACTTCCATTTGACTTGTGGCTTCGCTTTGACCTGTCTATGGTGAGCATCCTCAAAACCTAAAGGTTGCTTTATATATTAAGAAAGTTTAAATGCCTGATTTTCTTTCGTGACTCTAGAAAACTTGGTCACATTTATGAAGCTACTTGAGACCCTAAAATACTGAGGCTGTTGATATGTCTTACAGGTTACTTTATGAAACTTGTTATAATAAATAATGAAGTGAGAAGAATACATAGTGTTACTGAAAAGCCAACTGAAAAATAATATTCAATATTATTTGTTACGCAGATTTCTTGTTTGTTTAAGCCTTGTTACTTTTCTTGCCAGACCCTTTCATTTTAGCTGAGTGTCTCTCTAACTTCTTGGTTCCTAAGCTGAAAACTGGAAGTGAGACTTGCTTTGCAATTACAAGAAAAATGGAAAATTGTTTTGTTTGGATTTCAACAAATTCAATTTAAGGTCAGATTTTTTTCTTTAACAATGTGTGCTCTATCTTTTTGTTCCTAAAGGCATGTTTTCAGCAATTCGGCTTAACTCTGTGGCCATGGGGGTGGAATTCTTTATCTTGGCCTGATATAAGCAAGCTTTCAGAGTATGTATGGGTTAGTGTCTGACTTTGTGCACAGGAAAACATAATCTTTTTGTCAGGTGGTTTCCGGTTCAATGAAAAAAGTTTTTGGTTGGGCTTTTTTGGTGTCTGATAACCAGCTTGGTAGCTTCTGAGAAATAGCTCAGGCTTTCAATATGAATAACTGTCCATTTCATTTAAAAATTAAATACATAAATAAAACAACCCAGACACGTAGCTAGCATGTTTCTATGGCAGTTTCAGTAAAAATCAAATCTAATTCACATGAGGACAATCTCAACGTAAGTGTTATGATTTCTTTCACATTCAGTGGATATGAAAGGTTAAAGGATAATTGATTACTTACCTGCAGGTATCTTATTATACAGTTTCTTGAAATCCTGTTAAGTTGTTTTGTCTTGCTAAAATTAAAATAATACCTAGTTATCTCTCCTGTTAAAGAGTGTTTTGATGCAAGGAATGATTTTGTTTCGTCATAGCTGAAACCTGAAGAACAGAACATGCTTTTATCTTCTCTTATACATCTTTCAATGCAGATAGAAGAAGTTTTGATACTAATCAAAAAATCACAAACATATATTACATTGTGTTTTTGATAACAATTTTAAGACTTTAGAAAACGAGACACAGAGCTGATGTGTGAGATGAACGCAAAGTTACAATACTTCATTTAAGCAGGACTTAATTACTCTATCTTGGGTTCAGTTCCTGTAAAATATGGCCTGTATTGTAACAATTTTTTTCATGATTAAACTAACATTTGAAGTAAAAGTTCAAATTCATTTTTCCATGTGAACTTAGAAGAAATTACAATTGGGCTTTTTTATGATTTGGTGATTAAGTAGACAAGCGGTGTACTTCATGGGTACCATAATAGTTAACACCTGTTTCAACTGTTTTATATTTGTATTGGATGGAACCTCAGCAATCCAATATATCTTCAAAAGCAAAAACCTAATATAAAATATTGCATGGTATGGAAGAAATTATAATAAACAGAGTGCAGCTTAAAATATAAAATGCTTATTATGCACATTTACATAGCCTTTCATCTGTATTTCTGAAACCAGCGTTACCATTTTGTGTAAAAAAATAATCCTACGTTTGTGAAGGTCAGTTAAGTGATTATTCAGTATCATAAAATAAATACTGTTTCTAAGAAAACAGTATTGCCTGAGTAGCAGAGGAGGTTGGCAGAAATGAATCAATTTGTCAGTCAGAAGTCAGTACACTGTATTAATTACCATTTGGCCTGTGGCTTTTCTCAAAACTGCTTTGGGGACAGGGACCATTGGAAGAAGGGTGGAGTGGTCTCCTAAGGTGGCTAACCAGGCATGGCTTTCCAGAGCTCATCTGGAAATCTTGTGAAAGCACTGGTGCTTTCCTGTTTCTCATTGGAGACACTGTTAAACAGTTGTCATTCTACACATTTGGTTGAGTTCAAGGGGTACTTTCATTGACTTGGTAGCACTTTCACTGTAAAATGTGCTGTTAGAAAGTTAACTGCTCTTCTACTTGGGTCATATTTCTGGTGCCTGGTCCTGGTGGCAGAGGATCCTGTAGTACTGGAGAAGACTTATAAAAAGATGATTTTTGTCTGCTACTGCTTCTGGAAAATGTGGTTGCCTGAACACCTTCAGCTGGCGTATGCCAGAGCTGCCACCTAAGTGAGCCCCGAAGATCTCCTTCCCTCTGCCCTTCTCAGCTAAGTAAGGCTGGAGGGCTATTCCAGTAAATGCTACTTTTTCTACCAAGTATAAAGCTAGAACTGGTCCCTGCCATGGCTACACAGAAAGCTGTGCCAGCAAACAAAGCAGAGAATACAAGGTAGAAGTGAGCAGCAAAGGCTTTTTCTTTTGGTGGTTGAAAGCGTTCTCATAAAGCAGAAGTCTCTCTGTCTTCTACAAGTAACTACTTAGACTTGTCCTTTAAAAACATTCTCACAGCAACTGAGGATAGTGGGGCTCTACTGACTGGCATCTGTAGGAAGAAAGCTCTAAAAGTGTTTTTTAATCGTTATTTGAAGTGGAATTTAGCAAGCCATTAAATGACTGAACTGCACTTGTTGACATAATATTTCCTACATCAGGATTAGTGATGGTAATTTAATAAGTGCTAGGCATCGGTGTTACTTCTTAATGTTGTTGGTTACTGGTGTGGTATTTTGAAATCATTAATTCTGCTTACAAAGTCAGAAAATGCAAACTTTTGTCTATTAAAATCTGAAAGCTTATTTCAAATTTAACGATGAGATGAGCTATATTGTGCTTTCCATGCAGCAATGGTACAGCACTGCCAGCCCCCTCAGCCTCCCACAAAAAGCTTGTTCTTTTGGGTTTTTGAAAAGTTGGAAATTTACTGCTTTTTGAGGAAAGCTTGGTTTCATATTAAAATTTTAATTAATATTAGTAAGGTTACTAAAATAATCTGATAGCATACATCCATCAGTTGTAAATTTTGGGAGCTTCTCAATATGGTGTTTCAAAGATGAGATTTATTTTGAGAGTCAGGGTTAATAATCTCAAGATTTGTTTAGAAAGAATTTGAGCTTAGGATGCAGTGACCTAGCAGGCTTTATTCTTAAGCACAAATTAATGCTTGCTTTTATCTTAGTTTATCTGATTTGAGGTAAACCTCAATGAGTTACTAAATTGCAGCTTGTAGTGAACAGTGTAAATGGTTTCCACTTTTAATGACTTGTGCATAAATTTCATAACTGTGGAATGCTTCTTTTGCTCATTTCCCTGCAAAAGATGCTGGTTTTGTCTTGTTTGAACAAAATCTAGCCTTTCAATTATGAAATAAATGAATACATTTCCCTTGTTTGGCTATTCTTACTGTTTTCAGAAGTGTTAGAACTGTCTTTCTCTGCTTTGGAGAGGAAGAAAGGCTTCAAGGTAATTTCACGTGAATAGTAAAAGTTTCACATGTGTGTTGGAAACTTTCTTAAATATAGGTACTTGGTTTGGAGGTAAACATAGATTGAAATGTATATAATTATGGGTAGCATCCCAAAATTTGTAAACTACTCATAAAATTTAATTTTTCTTAAGTGTAATTTCTCCACAAAGAAATAAGAAAGCAGACTTTCAGAAGCAAGTTAAGTAAAACTAAACCAATGTAATAGGTACAAAGAGTTATATCAAGAGGAAGGAGGGCAAAAAGAGGAAATAGCTGGAGAATAGCTAACGTAAAAAGAAATATAATATACTGCTTCACATAGTTGATCTTAAAATTTTTAGGCACTTTTTTCTTTTATAGTGAAAGATACTATCCTAAGTGTAACTCAGTACTTTAAGCTGCAAATCTGAGCATCTTCTTTTTATTATTCACTGCATAATGGAGATGGTAATGACTAGATCACCAAATACAAAACCTATTTTATATGAAAAATGATCAGAGACATACCTCTTCATGGATTAAATAGTGCTGCATCATGGACACGAAGTGACAAAATACTAATGTATTTCAATATGTTTTTAATCTTGTGAAGAACTGCTTTAAGGTACAGAGACCTTAAACTTTAGTGTCTTTTCCAAAAAACACCATGCAGTCTTCCCTGCCTTTTCGTAGATATCATGAGACCTGACAAATGGGCTATCATAAAACGTCTTAAGTGCTGAAAAGATATAATGAAAGACTGTATCTTTATAGTATGGTGTAACAACTAAACCCACTGATTATTAACTAAAGATGTTTCTAAAGTGCCATTTGCTCCAACTTCACTATTCTCTATACTATTTTTTTCCTGTGAACTCAGTTTAGGGTGCTCTCGTTCCCTCTTCTTCCTTACTTTGTCCGTGCTTGTTGAGAGTCCATCAGTTGTGCCATACAGTTGTTGGTGGGGCCAAGCTGTAAATCAGGTCACCAGAATGATTCAGATTAAAAATAAACCTACAATAAAAAGCTTGGAATTTGCTTTGTCAGCATTCTGTTTAAACGCCCTGCAGAGCATCACTGCTATTATCTAAGCCATCTCTTGTTTGTATTCAGTTTAGAAATCATGTATTTGCAGCTGGAACAAAATCTGTCTATTCTCAAAACTGCAACTTCAGCCTCACATCTGTCATGTTCTCATCTCCAATTTATCTCCTGTACCCTCTGATTAAAAGCATGTTGCTCCCATGTTTGGCTTGAAATAGCGTGGTGATACTCTTCATTTTGCAAAAGTGTTTCATAGCTGTTCCTGAGTTAATGGAAAACTTGTAAAACAACATGCATCTGTGAAGTGGCTGCTGTCAAAAGAAAGTTGTGTTTTTTCTGCTAGTATCTGTAGCTTGTAAATCTGAAAAACTGAAATCTTCCCCCATTGTTTTCTCTGCTTCCAGAAAACCTTGTTCTGGTGAAATGTGCACCACTTTACTTTTCTCTTAACAGGCACTTGCGGGTTTTGAGGGCGAGGAGGGCTTTGTTTTCTTCCTCAGGCTTGTGGATTTGCTTAGTCTGGAACTGCTCTGCAGCAGGATGACTACTTGACAGGCTTCATTCACTCCCTCTGCTCTGACCACACTTGAGTTAAATAACATGAATTTCTGAACTGCATTAGATAAAACTTCCTAGTGTATGCTTTCTCCGTGTTATTTAAGTGCTGCTGTTGATACTTTGAGAAGCCTCTTTCGAATGTAGTGGCATTGCTTCCTCTGGGGTCGAAAAAGTCATCTCATGCCTCTAGCCTGTATCTGCTTGGTTGCATTTGTTCTTAGGTTCCATTAGCTGAGTTAACGTTAACTTAAGAGTTTAGAATTGTTTGTGTAATTGGAAGAGTGGGGAGAACTAAGTACCTAAAACAGAATTTTGAAGCCAGGGTGATGGGGTGAGCTACAGGATTGTTCTGTACATGAGAAATACAGAAAAATCACAATGACAATGAGTTTCTTCAGTAATCTAGTACCATTCAGGAAACTTTTGCGCTTGGAGTTCCATTTAGAGGCATCCTTTTCTCCAGGGAAAAGGAAATTATCCTCTTAATAATCAGCTTGAGCTACTGCGTTTTGAATTGGTTGCTAGGTCTCAGGTGCAACACAGATAAGGTGCAACATAAGCTATATGCAAACAGCTGTATCCTTTTTAAATGCAATCATTTACATTATCTAAATTTACAGTTATGGGTTTAAATACATGTGGGAGATAATCCAGGCCCTAATCCAAGTCTTGCTCTTGAAATCACTGAATTACATGATTTCTTCTTGTAAGCTTTCAAGCTGTGTTCTAGCATGTTGTTTTGTTCTGCCATCGTAGTGGTGTTGGCACTGTTTTTGAAAAGTACTCTGAAAGCTCTATAGTCTGTTTACAGCCTACATGTACTACTAAGTTATTACTCTTCCTTTCGTTAGCGTTTCCTTTTATGTAAATGCAAATGTCCTGATGTGACCAGTACAGCCCTAGAGTACAGGGAGCATTTTGGTGTGCTGGCACATGTACCTCTGGCGACTCCTGTTTTCCCTGCTCCCCCTCTCTGCAGCTGAGCTCCTGGCCCCCTCCCATGCTTTGCCCCTTGCCCCAACTCACTTGACACTGCAAGAGGTGTGTGTTGGGTGTGAGGAGCAGGGTGGCCTTCTCTGTTGTCCCTTCTCCAAATAGGACTGGTGTGAAGAGTGTTTTCTGATGGTGTTCCTCTTCACAAAGTCAAGGTTTTCACCTTTCAGCCTTAGATTTCCTAGGCTAAGAGGGCGACGATCTCTTAGTTTTGCCCTGCTTCACAAGTGCTTCTTTGCTGACAGTTGCAAAACCCTCCCAGTAGCCACATTCAGTGCCACTTTCAGCTTCAAGTCATCTTTCTTGAACGTTGTTCTCAAATGCTCAAATGTGCTCATGCCTCCGGTTTGTACAGTGGCACCATTTCTAGTGGAAGTATTTGGGCTGCCTTTCGTTTTTCAGCTGCTTTGAAGATAGTAGCTCATAAATGTTGGCTGTTGGAAAGTACATGTTGCAAAATTTCACTGGATAACAAGCAATTGAGAAAGGAATAGTTAACAGCACGAACAAGTGTTTAGATTTTTGTGGTGCTCTCTGTCTCAATAAACCTAACAACAGAATAGAGGAAAAATATTTTTAGCATGTTTCTGGCTTATTGTAATGCTTATTCTTATTTTGGTTCTAATTTTTAATCTTGATATAGTAAGTCTTGTGCCCTCCTAGCTTTCTTTTGATCCTCCTATTGGCAGAATTACATGGCAAAGTATGCAGTGTGAGTAAATCATTAGACTTACATGACCATATTTACTTTGTAACTAAAATATGTGTTAGTATATTATAGCTCTAATATGCAAATACGAACATCTGCTTGGACAGCATCCGTCCTTAGCAAGTGACTTGCAAAAGGTTGTTCTGGGTATTAGTTGTTGACAAATGTTTATTGCATGAGAAAAAATAACCTGGAGTTATAATTTCACAGTAGTGTGTATTCATTGATAATTTCTGTATGTAAACCTGTAAATTTTCTGTGATGTGTTTAGTAATTAGATCCTACTTTTGTTTTTTACAGCTGCTGCAGAGGGCAAAGGGAAAAGTGGGGAAGACTTTTTTCAGAAGGTAAGAAAGGTATTTTAGTTCTATAACATCAGCTAACTAGAGGACAAATTATGCCCATTGCTCATTCATGAGGTCAACTAATTAAACTTAATGTGTAGTTTTCACTGTAATGATCACATTTTTAAAAATATTTTTGTCATTTAATGTGTCTACTAACCATCAGCTGTGCATGGAATGTGATGAGAAATGTTCTTTGGTGTATGCTGCTGTCATTCATGGACAAAAACTTAATTATTCTTTAACCAAAAATGTCAAAATATGCATTATGAAAGTTTATTTTGCTTAATAGCAGGGGGTTCATCCAGAAGATGTTGTGAGGTGGTCTTAAGTTTTTTATGTTTATGGATAAATGCTACATCCTGTTACTGAAAAACTGACATGAAACTTATTGTGATATTGTTGAAAGCATAAATATTTAGTTGAGAAATGCAAAGGCCTTTTAAGAAAGAAATGCACAATCCACAGAGTGATTCAATAAAGTTTGTGGTTAGACAGAGGCACGGAAGGACTGGAAAAAATAGTCCTGCAGCAACTAAACTACAAAGAGAAACATGGTCAAGAGTAATGACTTTGAAATTACTTTTGCAAAGCAACATGTTTTGGCTTGAGTTTTTTGCCGTGTCCGTCGTCGCCCCCCCCCCAAGAATAGTTTGTAAAATATTATTTATGAGTTATGTTAATGAAGATCTGCATACAGTATGCTAATAAAAATGATGAGCTGTCTTGTCTTTCTGTACTGTAGAGAACACTGTAATTTTTCATGCTGTATACTGAAATGCCTTGGAACTCCTTTCTGACTGGTAGTCCATTAAACAAGTAGTTTACTGTATTTTCCGTGTTTTTCTTCATATTTGTAAGTGGTACTTTAAAAAAGGTCTCTTCTTGGATGTGAAAGGATACTTTATCCTGCATGTGGTTGTCGGATGCTTTGATGAAGGCTGGTGGGGAGGAGTATGTATACTGCCAAAATGTTTGTTTCAGAAATTATTTTATAGGAGTCTTCAGATTATGCCGCTCTTGACTGACAATGGGAGTTACTTTTCTGAACGTGGTGCTTCTGCTTAACTGTCTAATATTAGTGTGCACAGAGGAGAATGCGTCAATAATTCTTCCTTAGGATTTTATCAAAATACATGAGGTGTTTTTACTTACTAAAACAAAGCTAAGCCATAGTAGTGTATACTTCATCTTACATATCATTCATTTTACAGCACAGTGGTTTCTCCTACTTGTATAAATCTGCTCGTAATTCTTGAAGTTGTGGACAAAATATTTCGTCTGTGTGGGATTGAGTGGCTTATATATTTGATGTGTGTTTGTATACTTGATTATTTACTGTAGATATGATGTACCTTACAATTATGTAGTTATTAGTGTAATAGAAAAAAATACTGTTTTGAATTTAATAGGAAGTGAAACGTGCTGAACTTCATGTATGTGAATAAGTACACTATTTAACCATATTGATAATAGGTGTAGTGGCTATTTGGGCATTAATATACTGTCATATATATGCATATTATTATATAGGCACAGTGTGGATGTTGCAACAGGTTAAAGCTGCTTCACTTTGGCATTCTTCCTGTCTCATCAACTACAGTTTAGATTACTGATGTTTCTAACTACATACGCACAATACTACAGCTAATAAAAACAGATGGAAACTATCTTCTTTGCGAATTTTCTTTTGTTCAAAAAAATCTTTGGACAGTTGCTCATAGCTTACTCACTGTCTCTGTCTGTGCAATTTCCTTTAATCAGGGTTAAGCTTTTTCCTTTCTCATGTGAAATGAATAAGGCAGAGTTTCTGGAGGTAAAAGGAAGACCCTTTTCATGTGTTTCATGTTGTGTAGTGAGGAAGAAGGTGATTTGTAGCAATAGAAACACATTGCAAACTAAGGCAGCAAGATACTTTCAGAAACTTAGTATGAAATCGAAGCTATAGTAAATGCGTTTTTTTTCAATAGTTTTGAAAATGAGACTTCAGGGTGTTATTGGCAGGCTTTTGAGTGGAGCAGGGAAGGGAAGCACACTGTTGAAGAGGCACATCAAGAACTGAGGGTGCAGTTTGCATAAATAATGCAACGTATAGTATTTTCTGTCAAACTCTACCCTCAATGTGCTGATGTTATTGTTGGGTGGACGGGGAGTGTGAGGTGAAAGAAGTTTTCACATGAATGCTGAAATGACAGGAGTAGCAAGGCAAAGATTCAGGAAGGTAATTCTGAATGTCAAGGCACGCAGACCGAGAGGGAGGAGGAAGGCGGTACTGGAGGGAGTGAGGCAATGCTGACTCCTTGCAGATGGCTCTGTAAGTGGCTGTCGGGTCTCGCTTGGTGGCTGGTCAATGGGGGACAGCACTCAGTTCTTTATCAGCTTGCCCTCAGGAGGAACAGAAGTTGCTCATATGCTTTCTGAGCTGGGCTTGAAGTCGGGGACTTAGCTTGGATTGTTAAGCTACATATAGTATGCTCTAATGAATCTGTCATGCTTTTAAAGAAAGTTAAGTTCATGCAAGGTTTTGGTGCTGAGTAGTCTTTTACTGGTCTTCAAACATGTGAGCAAACAGTATTATTTTCTTGGATTTTCATAATCAAGCAGACTCTCAGTGGATGTGAACTGCTCCTATTAACTTTTAACTTTTGAAGTTTAATAATAACAATTTAAATGTCAAAATGCATTATTTCACTGAGCATTTTAGCAGAAACAAGCACATGTTCTGCAGTTGCTGGTGGATTTACAGAATAAGCCCCAGGTTTTGGCTGCCAGGGGCAAACTAAGCTAGTATTTCTGTCCTGTCATGGCAGGGAAGATCAAGTGATGAAGTGCCCCTTCCTCTGCTTCTGAATTAAAGTGAAAAGTAGATAAACGTTTTTTGGTAATGTCACTTTAAAAAAATCTGAAGACTTCAGCATACTTTCTTCTAATATTTCTAAGTTTTAGTACTGCTTCAAATGGGGAAAACCGAACATAGTCTAATATGGATTTTTCAAAATCCCATCACTGGGAGCTGCTAATAGTTTAGCAAGAAATAAGTAAAAAAATGTGATAGTTTTCTTTCTAGAGCTCTCTGATCTGCAATGCAGTGACAGGTAAATAAACATAGATTGGTTTGCTGTTGTGTTACATACTATTTATGTAAAAGATCCTTGTGGACCTCACTTTATATATTATTGTCCTAATTTATTCCCTGAGAGTTATACATAATATGAAATTATTTTTCTTGATCCAAAGCCCATTTTCAGTTGATGGTAGAATTTTTCCATTGAGTTCTATACCATCTGCTTCGTGCCTTATAGGCAAGTAAGGCCCTTCCCAGACAAAACTAAGACATTGTTCCAAGGAACATGTAACTTATGTAGTGCTATAGATATGCGTGGCACTCGTATAAAACGTAAAGAGGTGGTGGGTCTCTGCCCTGAAGAGTTCATAATCCGAAACAGATGAATGAGGGTCAGTCGTGTGGACAGAGGGGAATTTAATGCATCATTTCTGTTTGCTTTTAGTTCTTGCCTCATCAAGTCTTTTTTTACTTGAACACTTGGAAATCCTAGTGCTGATGATAATGTTTCATTCTGAAATTCCTCAGAGCAAGAGTGTATGTCTAGCCTTGTCATGGGACTGTCAACGGTATGGTGGGCACTAGGTGAAGGTTGGGGGTTTAGCAGAAGTTGGGTGGAGTTCTTGGGCTAACGTGCCGGACATAGTGACTGGCAGTGATGCACACATGGTGTTCTGCCCGAGCGCTTGACTCTGGGTCACATGTAAGCTGCTCATTTCAGCATATTTCAGTGTGTATGTGTGTTAGTCATGGGCTTTTGGAGTATTTCTGAAGGGGCTCCTCAGCTCTTCCTTTCCTGGCTTTCAAGAGTGCATTTGCAGAATTTGATTTTGTGGAAAGCACAATATACTACCAGCCAGCTGTAACTTGTGGGTTTTATTGTTTCTGAATGTTTGAGATGGTTTAGGTTTGGGGCGGGGGGTGGTTGTTTGTTTTTTTTTTAAATCAAAGAGTAATGGTGTTTGTAGGAACATATTCATTTGCACAGTTGCAGATACTTCGGGGGCTTTTTAAGATATAACTGGGTTTAGGCAAAATGTGTGTGTAAATGTTTGTGCTTCTCTTGCCTGCAAACTCTGTTATTCCCTGAAGGGGATGTAGTCATGCTTGGAAGTGTGAAGATGCAAAGGAGCAACTGTTGCATGTGTGTTCCAAAATCTCTTCTGTTAATTATTAGGAGCTTAAGAGTGTAAAGGAAGGCTAGGCGTTTTTTGTTTGTTTGTTTTGTTTGCTTGGTGTTTTGGGGTTTTTTTGTTTGTTTGTTTGTTTCATTTTCCTTCTTGTCCTTTTATGTAATATGTTTCACCTGTAGCTGCTTTCCTTATTAAATGAGTAGTACCTCGAAAGATACTGAGGCCATTTTGGAAGCAATATTTGGTGAAAACATCCTTTAAAATGAGTTGCTCTTCCAGAATAGATATTGGAAACAGTAGCTCTAAGATTTTTTTAAGAATAAAACCCCAATCTATTAAAACCAAAACAAACTTGCAATTATTTGAGCATGTGAAAAATAGGTATTTCTAATTGCATCTTTTAATCACCTTTCTGTTAAATTTCTCTTCTGTATGCAGTAGTTAATGAATGTATATTACCTTTTATTTGTTTAGGAAGCTCTGGCAACAAAGGCAGTAAGGAAGCTGCCTCAAGCCCTGTTTGTTTATCTAAGACAGTAAAAGAGCTTGTTTTGCAACATCCTGTGTTTTCACTTGTATCTTTGAAAAATGTTCATTAGGTTGATCTGGAGCAAACCTTGCAACTTTTGCAATGTTCTTATGTGTGAATATATTGATACAGTGTTTTATTTGTGTATGAATGCTTTTGTAAATATAGGTGGTGTATATAGCGATAAAGATAAATTTAACTAAAAAAGTTTTCTATTTTTCTGTCTGCAGTAGGTCAGGCTGAAAGTTGGTCGGTCTTCCTTTTTCATCTCTGAACATGAAACATGTAGGTAGAGCTTCAAATGTGAATGGCTTAGGGCATTTTCAAGCATAAAAAATATTAATCATTGACCTGAGACAAAGATGTCTCAGGCTGATTATTATCCATGTTCAGCAGTAACTTCTGAGGGGCTTTCCATGTGTCTTCATCTATGACTTCTCTCAAACTGCCCATTTATAATTATGATTTCCCTAAGGATATATTCCCATTTTTGATGGCAACTGCTCCTCTTCCAGTGCTCTTTCTTGCTAGTTGAGACTAGTGAGTTCATGGTTATTACACATTATCGTGGGTTTTGTCTCTATTTCAACCACAGGAGCAGTTTTGAACTGTAGAAACTGGTTCCACACCTACCACTTTTTATGGGTAGAAATCAGTATCTGCGTTAGCATTAAAATAACCTCTTGATGTAGAGTTTGGCTCATAGCATGTGACAAGGATATATTAAGGCCATACATTTCCAGAGTTTGCTTGAAATGCCTGGCTGTGCTAGGCTGTGATGGGAATGTTGGCATGCGCTTCTAATTTACATTGAGCTTCCTCTCATTTCGCTTCCCGGGAAGAGGAAGCGACTGCCCTGACAGGGTAGTACGGATTAGAGTTGAAAGAATGTCAGTGGCAGTCAACATTTGCAGGAAATCTTGAGATTGAGAGGTTTGTCTCCCTTTTGACAAAACCACACCCAGTGGAGAGGAGGAGACTGTTTAGGTTGGATTGGTTTCTCTAAGAAGGTAAATCAAGAATGCTTACTTAACTTTTTGCTTAGTTCAGACACAGCTAAGTGGTGGGAAGGCTTCATTCTTGTGGAAAACGGCATTCGTCACGTCTCTAGTGTAGCAATCATTCTGTTAAGGGAATAGAGTAATTACGAGGGGTTTTTTTTATTTTATCTTTAGTTTTTCTGTGTTGCTTCTGATGTAATGGGGACAGTCTTGAGAGTCTACCTGTAATATAAAAATGCTCTCTGGGCCTAATCTTTGAAGTGCCCACTGCAAGTAAAAATCTTAAACCAGCAACTTTCCTTGAAGAGTTGCTTGTGAAGAATTCCCTTGGCCAGAAACAGTGGGGATCTTGATCATGTAGTATTATACTGAGTGACTCTCTACATCGCTGCTTGGACCTCAGTCTGAGTTCCAAGTGAATTAGAGTTTTAGTTGATGATGAATTTCCATTTTACACCACCTTATTGCTGTACCTAGCATTTTGTGCAATATCCCTTGCATTGTAAAGCAAAAGAGAAGGAATAATTTGTCATGACAGTCTCGACTGAGATGCTTAATCCTTTTTGCTCTGAAAGTTAAACTCTCTTACAGTAGATGAAGGATTTCGGTCCTCAGAAATGCTTGTACTCTTTCCTTTCTTTGAAAAAAATATTAAGAAAGAGGAGGTGAGTAAGAGAATGATACAAATTAATAATATACAGTGGATTTCTGATTTGTAGGGAGGAGACTTGCTGCTTCTACTTTTGGAGAGACAAGTTGGCTGCATATTGGTGTCTCTAACGATGTACTGTGGGGGCTTCATTGTTAAGTAATATTTTTTCTTAAATAAATTTCCCCTTTTCTATTACTTGTGTAGAATTCACTAATGCTGTGCATACAGGCATATTTATGGCTTTTTTTTTTTATGCTTAGATAATCCCTTTATGTTTTTGTATATATTTTCAGTCATTTATTTAAAGTAGGTATTACCTGTGACGTCTGATTAATATTTTCACTGAGCGTGAATAAAACATTGAAGTCAAGTAAAGGAAGGACTTCAATTTTTCTCCATAGGTAAGGGCGTTTGATCGGTAGAGTTTTCTTCTCACTTAACTTTGTACTTACTTTACAAATACAGCAAGTAAAGTTCTGTAAATGTTATTGTTGCAGAAGATTCACTTAGTGCAGTTTTTGGACCCAGCAATAATACTGCAATACTTGCTTGCCTAAACAAGACCTTTGTCTTAAGAATGATCTCTCCTAGTTCATTTCAGGTAAAGTGAAGGTTAAAAAAAAATGTGGTGTTTGTGTGCATGAATGCATGTGTTCCTTTCTAAGCTAAAAACACCTTAATGGAAAAGGAAACCATGTACATTCTAAAGCCATACCTACACAGGTAGCTTTCCTCAGTTCGCTCTTTACTGAATTATATATATATATATAATCTGTTAATTAGTTTTTTGAAGTATTATCGGCTGATACCCATTGATCAAAACTATGAATAAATGAATACGTTGCCCATGATGTTAATCTCGTCCTCTCACTTGTAGCTTCAGTACCTCTTCATCCTACATGTGCTTGCCTTAATTCTTGATAAAATCATTAGGAATAGCTGTGAATACCTAGTGAAGATGGTAAGTTTGTTTAGAGTTAATCTGGGCTAGGATGTAGTCCTTGACAACAAACAGCCTGCTTGCTTCTTTGTGAAGTCTCAAAGTCTGTACATGCAGACCACAAAATTACTGGTCATGAGATGCTGGAGGAAAGCATGTTAGTATTTTGCTTAGTTTGACATGAAGCTGTGTAGAAATATGTGAATGGGAAACAGTCATGTTTTCCTTCTGTTGCCTTTTTATACTTGAATCTAGATTAGTTGGAAAATTCATGAACACTTCAATTTTTTTGGATAAAGTTATTTTGGCGCTTAATAAAGTTAATGGACAAATTAGCATGTGAAGATCAAATTCCTGCAGTATTGAAACAAATGACTTTCAGTGGAAGAATGAAAATAAACATGTACGGCAGTATTGAACCTTACCCATACAGGTTATCCCATAGGATAGTCTCTACAATAATTTAAATTTTACCCTTTTCAAAGACAGGTAAAGTTAGGGGAGAAGGACTAGGCAAGTAGTCACATACAGATATTTTTCTAAAAATGCGTTTTGGGGTTTCTGACAGTTGGAATGTAAAACAGCAAAATCGGGTACCCTTACTCTAGAAGAGACACATGCATTCATATCCTTGCACTTGGGAAGGCACTTTTTTCATAATGCTTCTTCCTGTACAGAAACTTTGACAACTGAGGCTAGATCCTTGTCCTCCCAATGCATCATTTTGTGGTGTATTTTTAAATAGTTTACACTTACATGTAAACTATTGGTGTCGGCAGTCTACGTTAAGAACAAACTTACTAAAAGGTTTCTCTATGTTTTATGGTTTTAATTCTCATTGTGCCGCCAGTCTGCATGGGAGATGGTTTTTCTGCCACATGGGAGCACGAACTGCAAACTCAAATGGTGTTTGAGCCTGGGATGTATGGGTGCCCCAGAGTATCTGCTCCTGCTCAGAAATAGCCACTCACTCTTACCTGCAGAAAGGTAACATTACTACTGTGGAGTCAGACAGATTGTACTGCCTTCTTTTTAGTGGAGCATTTGTAATATAAACAGTGAATTCTAGTTTTGAATTTCATATATAGACCACCTTGGGGGGGGGGCGGGGGTGGACACAACACCCACAACAGGGCTCGGGTTAGGAATCCATTGCTATACCCAAAACATAGGCCAGACTTGCAAAAGAGCTGCATATTTGTACTGAGCTTTGGGCTAAGTTTTGTCATCTCCTCTCTTAACTTCTTACATGCCCCACATTTCCTCGCCAAACCCAGTCGTCCTTGATGCTATACTGTTGATGTGTTCTGGCTCTGGCATCTCAAGCGCTTACTCTGGCCTCCCCAGTTTGAGGCTGAATTCACACTGTCAGTTACTGGGTAACTGCACATAATTCCTTTCTGTGTCTTGTTTTTCCTTCCCATCCTTGTTCTTCCCCTGTTTTCTCCTCCCCCCAACTCAAAACAACAACAAACCATTAAATATAATACTTCTTCTGGTTCCAGCTACACCCATTGCTCTGTTCTTGCTGCCAAAACTCATGTTCAGGGATTAGTCATCCCCTCAGATACTGCTGTTTCACCACTTCTGTATTAGAAGAAGAAATAAGTATCAGCCTATGTAGAATTTTACTTGTCTACTGTGACTCTTTCAGGTCTTCTCCTGCTTCTACAGAATTCTTTTTTAATTTTCATGCAAACTGTATTCCATGTTTCAAATAAACTGTAAATTTGTTTATGTTGCTCTAAATGCATACATACCGAGGGACCCACAGTAATACGACTTCCCTGAAAGTAGAAGATGCAAGATGAACATTTTATGTCTGTGAAGCAAAATATTCAGAGAATGGCAAAATTTGTGTGTGTGTGATTTTTACTAGGCATCCTGAGGTCTGATTTTAAGGTTGTCACATGTCATCATTTGGTTAATACTGAATTAAATTGCATATGTAATAGTTTCATTTTCTAAAATGAAATGCTCATGTGGATGTTAAAAAATTTAAGAAGTGAAAGCTACAATACTGAATTTTTGCTTTTTTGTGAGTGAAGTGGATAACTAATCCCTTTGCCCTGGTACTTTTGCCTTGTTAATTACAAGCACATTTTCCATCAAGACTGTGACTGTGTTTATGTTGAACTTATTTTGTCTGTGTCTCTTCTTAGAAAGAAAAAAGGTTGTGTCAAAATTAAAATAAAATTGATGATCAACTGGAACTCCGAACTTCTAAATATTCTGTGCACAGCACCAGCTTTCATTAGGGTTCTTAAAGCTGTGTTCAGAATGCAAGCTTATGCTTTTCATCTTCAGTTTGATTTAGAAATACTCATTGAGTTGCCTGTTCACTTATTGTGGCTACTTTGTTGAGTTGAAGCAGTTGGAGCTCTTGATTTATGAAAACCAGACACTTTAGCTGTTGGTATCAAACGCAGTTTCTGTGCATTTGTAAATGATTGTAGGTAAGGCCCTCTCTTATGAATATTGGTGTCTAGTAACAAGCCATTTTACAGATGTTGCTGAGATTAAGACAATACTACATGTCAGTTTTATATTAACCAATTTCACTACTTATTTAAGCTTTTTCTAGGTGTAAAGAAAAGTTAACAGGCACAAAATGAGGATGATGTATATCTTGTGGTAAGATGTGATCACACCACTCTGATATCTCTCATAGTATTTTCAGTTAACTACTCAATTAATTTTGTATCCTGAAGAATATTTTAGGTAATATTTGGAAAAACAAATACTTGAAAATTTGTATTGGATGATGGATGACATGATGTAAAGTTTCATCATGTTTTGGTCTCTTTTTTGTAAGAACCTGGCTTTGGAGTGGTTTTGATGCTTAGAAAAACCTGACTTGTTGCAGCCTTTGTTTTTAAAGCTCACTTTATCGTTCATAAACCATACTTACAAAGCTTTTGTAGTTATTTCATCTTCAGGTTATTCAACCAGCATTGTGATTTAACCTCACTGCTTAAGTATTTTCCATTTTATCCTTTAAACAGTGTGCTCCCTGTGAATAAAGTAGCAATTAAAATGTACCCATAGAAGAGCAAAAAGATATGCGGCGGGCTTCGAGAATCAGTTGTCCTAGGAGAAGTCAGCGTGGGTGTTTATGGCAAGAATATTGGAATCTTTCTACCTGCAGAGCTTAGTAGAATATCAACGTAATGCTTGGCTTGCTTTCTGCACCCACAACAGCAACTGCTTGACTGTTTTGAATCTGCAAAAGTAGTGTTTATGACAGTTAAAACTATCTTCCCATTAGTACTCCACACTTATGGAAAAACATATTTGTCAAGTTTTGAAAGGCCATTACGATGGTACTACTTTTTCTTTCACTATTGATATTCCTGTATTTTGGTTTTTTTCTCTGCTGTCTTGCACAGTAACTTTCATCTTTGTCTTCTGTAAAATTGATGGAACAAATTTTCTTGAGGATTGGGGAAAAACGGTTCTCAGAAAACAGTCCCAATAAAAACAGAGATGGATACAGTGATGTAACAAAAAATCAGTCGCCTTCCGTTCAGCAGTTGTGCATGAAATATTTCTTGGGTACCAGTTATCCTCCATAAAATTAGCAAACTATGGTAATCCATAAAGAATTGGTGTGTTTTTCTTTAACCTTATGGAGATTCAACTTCAAAACAACATTACCAAACATCTACTTATAGAATTTCTATTATTGTGACCTTTATGTAAATAATTCTTTTTGTAATCCTTTCTGTCCTTCCCTGTCCTTATCCTACCCTCACACATGGGATTTTCTCCTCTGCAGTAGTTTTCATCTGTACACAGTTACACTGGAAAACACTTGTTTCTTAGTAATACATGTTGGGGGTTGTTTCTGGCTCCAAGCACTTTATAGTTCTTATATCAGTGAAGCAAAGGATATTTATTGATGCTATGTTAAAATTGAGATTAGGAGCTATCTTGAACTTGCAGATGCAATTGGCTTTGAAGTTCCAGATGGTCATGTTGCCAATAATAATTCTCTAGAGGTGCCCTTATACATGCAGCTCCAAGGTGTGCTCATGAAGTATAAATGAACAGTGTCTATCCGGCATTTCCTGTCCTTTCCCAATATCTTCTTGGTGGAGAAATTGATCCCTGCAACTTTTTTCTGTTTTTTTTTTTTTTTGGGGGGGGGGGGGGTGGGC
>JAVJGG010000094.1:9817392-9858441 GCA_035590195.1 Aviceda cuculoides | reverse complement strand
AAAAGCGTGGATGAAAGGCATGGCAAGAGGATTAAGAGAGGTGGCTGACTGGGATTCTGAATCAGTACTTAGAGATGCAGCAGCTTTATATGTAGATTAATTTAACCTCTTTATTAGTGATCTCAAAAAGAAGATATTAGATTTGTGGTGAAGATCTATCAGTATATGGAATGAATTTGAATAACTGGGGAAATAAAGCAGCTAAAAGTTAGGAGCTGATAATAGAAGTAAAAATTGAGGAGAGGAAACACGTAATATAGCCGGGTATACTGAGTGCATGTGTAGTGGGAATGATTATCCTGCAACGTCTTTATGCCAAAAGAAACTTTAGATAGTGATGAGCTGCAAACTAGGCATTTTAGCAGTACGCTGCACTATTAAAAAAAATGCTTCAAATGCCTGTGGACTGCAGGGTGGCTCTGGAGTTAAGACTTTGCTCTCTGGCTAGCTTTGCTCTGGGAAGCTGTGTGTACATATACACCGAACATAGTAAATTACAATATGTGTACAAGGAACCCCTTAACCTAGAGGTTCCTATTTCTTGTGAAATAAAGTGTAGTTTATATATTGTGTTTACGCTTGGTATCAACTGTTAGCAACTCTGTAACTTTCCGTTTGCAGCTACAGCAGCTGTTTGTATCCGGAAAATAGTCTAAGTGTTTAACATACTCTAGCTTCACTTAATGACACTTTGTGATTGAGAGGAGAGTCTGCAACACATAACTGACTGGCTCTCTGGAGACTTGAACTCAGAACATGCGATCTTTCCCAGTCCCCTTGGCTGGGAACTGAGTGCCTGATAAGCAGTCATTCAGTGAGGGAGAAGCAGTTACAGATGGACTGTCTTGTATCCCAGCCGTACACTGTACCTGTCATGATCAAACGATAACAGATTTTTCATGTAATTTTTAAGTATAATTTGCCTGCAGTTTCAGTAGCTTCACATTCTGTCAATATATGTTGTGGCCTTTGGTCATTCACAGCTTTCCTTCCAAAATATGAGGGGAAAAACAATCATTATGAAGACATCTCCAGCTGTGCTGTTGTTTCTATTGTGTTGTTCAGTCTATAATGAAACACTGAGGCTTAATGTGGTGTTTTTCTTGCTGCTGTTGTCAGTTTTTAATCTGATATAGTTGATACTAAATCAGTAGTGACAGAGCATATATTTTCCTTCTAATTACAACACAGAGGTATTGAATTTCGCACACAAGGTGTGCATAATAAGGTTCAGCAAGGATCTGAAGATTAAGTTCTGTACAAGACCTAGAAGCTTTCTATGATCTTGCATAAGAAAATTTACTGTGATGAAGCTGAAGCACTCAGAGTAGATCACCAGCCACTTGCTAAATTTTTCTTTTCTGTGTTATACAGATTACAACTTTCAAATCAATGATTGCAAAATACTATATATTGAGTATCATAATGGTAATTCATTAACTCAAACCCAATAAATATTTTCTGAAACACTTTAAATTGCGAAAGACTAATGTCTGGATTTAGCATATGCAGAATTAAAAAAACTTGCTGATTAAAATTTATTATTTAATATGAAATTGCTAAAAAATAGCTCTTTGCGAAGGCTAGAATTAAAAAATCAATTATCAACTCTGAACAGTTTCATAAAGAGCAAAACAGGAATTTCCTGGCTTTAATGAACACCAGATGCTGCAGTCTTGCTCTAGTGATGAGGTGTGATGAGGGTTAAAGTATTTTGAAATACATGTTTAGAAAACACACAAGCAGCTATAAATCTTCCAGTAGCATCTTTAAGCAAGCCATTTGTTCAGGTTCACAAATAGATCCCATAACATTAAGGCTTCAGAGAGGGAAGTGAAACAATTTAAAGTGCTTCTGTAATGACTGATTCCTGTGCAGCAGAAATGAAACAGTCATCACTGACATGGTCTGCTTTGCTTTGCATGGGTGCTGAAGAGTCCAGGGCATACCAAAATCACGTTCTGGAGGTTTCAGATCTTCTGTAGTCCAATGAATTAAAGATCGAACTGAAACACAGTGACTCTTCTATCCATTCCCCTCTTACTCTCAATGTACTTTTTCACTTTGATATGCTTATTGTTCCTTAGGAATGTTATTAATTCTCTTTCAAAGATTTATTCCATGGTATTAAAAGTTTAGAGTAGATTGCCAAATCCTAAATGGTCAGATGCTGTAGCTCCACAAACACTTTCAAAGCAGGCATAAGCTAACATTTTTCCCTCTCCCTCCCCAAAAATACTGATCTGTCCTGCTCTCCTGTTCTTGTTGTCCAGCCCTTTCTGCTGTGCTGTCACTGGTGCTTATATTGTCACACAGGGGACCAGGCTGGCTTAAAACTAACCATGGATAATTTTTACTGTTGGAGAGGGTACATTTTTTTTGTGCATTTGCTAGCTGTTTTAACCCAAACTGTATCCTCAGTCTGCTTCACCATACAGCTGTAGGAATCTCTAAAGCTTAATGCACTGGGAGGAGGTGAAAGTCGCGTTATTCAGCAACAGTGCTTGTTGATGGTAATTTAAGGTGCTCTGTAGGAATTTTAGGAAATGGGTATACGTGAGTTTAGATTTCACCCGTATTCCTTACTCTTTTTCTTTCCTGCTTTTAAATCCCACCTCCCACCCCACACATGAAATTCTGTATTTCAGCAGCCATAAAGAAGTTATGGAGATACGCATGTCCTCAGAACGTAGACAGCCTTGAAATAGCATTTGGGTAACAACAACTTCTGTTGCTGTTTTTTTCTCTCTTCCTGTTTTTCCCGTATTTTCATTACTCTTCCCCTTTCTCCAGATTACAATCTCCAGCTCTTTTTATCCGGATCACCTGCTGAAGTTACCCACTCTTCCCCTCCATCCCCCTTATTTCTTTCTTTCTTGAGCTGCTTTTATTTAATTTCACCTGTTCTTTCATTTGCTGTTTCTTGTTTGGGGGTTTGTTGGAGTTTTGTTTGCTTTTTGTTTATGTTTTTTTGCTTTTTCGCCTCTTACTACTGATGGGTTTTCAGTTGGTTAAGAAAAAGAAAATCCAGTCTATGTTCTGTTCATGTAGGTTTTTCTCACCTGATTTTTTTCTTTTTACTTATTCTTTCATCTTCTGTTTCAAAAATCAAGCTTCAGTAACTTTTTTTTTAATTTAAACTACTGTCTATTATAAAAACATTTACTACATGCTATTTTTCGTTAGCATATCTCAAAGGCAAGCCAAGTACATAGTACAAATTCACATCTAAGGAGAACGGCAGGAGGAGAGGAAACAGTGTCACTGAAGACATCAGAAAGAAGGCAGCAATAACTAGCAGCGGGCACTGCTATCATTCATTGCCTGGCAATTTAGTTTCACACTTTTTCCTTAAACTTTGCCTTTTGCAAGGTATCTTGCAAGCAGAGTCCAGTATTTCCTTCTTTGCATCTTCAGCTGCTGAGACAATATGCATAATAAAGTTAGCAACTATAATGTTATATTTGAGGCAAATAACTGTTCTGAGAGACTTCAACCAAATTAGTAAAATATTGCTCCCATTTATTTGAATGTTGTTTAGACACAAGGGAAGAGCTTTGCACATTCCAAAAGCTAGAAACTTACTTTTTTGTTAAAACACAAATGTCATTACGTGGTGAACTTAAGGCCAAATTTGCATGCACGTTACTGCCTTAGATATCAAGAGTAAGCTAAAATGTAATCTCTGTTTGCTGCTTCAGACCTTTAAGTCAACTTTCAGTTGTTTCTCAATATTGTAATAAAAGCTGAAGTTTACATTTTGAGGGGAAGAAGGGAGGGAGAGAAGAGAGATTGTGATGTGGCCTTATGAATCTGCAAATACAATGCAGGGTTATTTACTCTTTTGTTGTAGGTTTTCTGATAAATCTCCAATCTGATTTTATGATTTTCAGATAATTTCTTTTTCTCTTTAGAAGTACTTAATTTTCTCAATTTAGTTTGTCAACAACATCTTTAAAAAGAGTGAAAACCACGTTTGATGCTGAACCTCTTATAGTAAAATATCATACATGGAGAAGTGGTTGACAAAAGAGCAGTTCAGCATTGTACTTGCCAGTTTTTACTGTCCCACGTGCAGACACTTCATAATTTACACATGTGTTCCATGGAGAGATTACATCATTTCTTAAAACATAAATGCATCCCTGACTTATGCGACGTTGCTTTCAATATTGGAACTGAGCTGAATCCCGCATTTGTACAAAGGAGAGACTGCTTTTCCCAAGTACAAATACCAGGGAAACACGTGGCTAAAAACCTGTGGAGAACACCTCACATTCTTTGTTCCTATGTATTAATGGATGCAAGTAAGACATTGTCAATGGTCATATCAAACCCAATATTTTGTGATGAAATATCAGTGAAAGTGGAAGAGTTAATAAGCCCATGCAACATTGTTCTCTAGGAGTTCTGTGAGCTTTAAACAGCATCATAACTTCTAATGTGTCTGGAGGTCTCTGGATTCTGCCCCTCACCAAAAAAACAAAACCAAAAAACCAACACCCAACCAAAAACCACAACCCCCCAAAAAACACCAATCCAAAACACCCTTAAGCAAAGCAATGAACCTAATGAGGGAGCAGCTGAGAAACTTTGAGTACAGTGAATAGTGTCTGTGTGGCGTAGAGTGGTCTTGGACCCTCACATCAGGAGGTTCTGTCTCATTGCATTGATGATGCTTTGTAATAAATGCAAAGTTTAGAGAAACGAATAGATTTCTCTGCTTTCAATTATTGCTGGGATTGCTGGAGTACTACAAGGATTTCAGTATATGCTACTAAACTTTTAAGTTACATACTTAATCTTTTTATAAATACCAGGTGGCTTGGTGTACTTCAGAGACTGGCATGTTTGCAAAGTGCAGTTACATAATCTGAAATTTTCCCCAAGAAATTGTCCAAGTCTGAGTTTAGTCAAACGAGCATAAAAGTAACTAAAAATTACCTAATGTTTAGG
Source organism: Aviceda cuculoides (assembly GCA_035590195.1). Taxonomy (NCBI): domain Eukaryota; kingdom Metazoa; phylum Chordata; class Aves; order Accipitriformes; family Accipitridae; genus Aviceda; species Aviceda cuculoides. Next base: position 9,853,485 of record JAVJGG010000094.1, on the reverse strand, counting down.
CTATTTACTTTGTCTTATATAACTCCTTAACTTGAAAACTGTAGACTCTGTTTCCAGCAGTTTGGCATCTACAAGACTGAAGACATTGCAGTTTAAAGATATAATGCTATGCTGTATATGTGTGTATGTGTGTACATATAGAACAATGACTGTTAGGATTGCTTTATTTTTAAAGTCTTCAGTGGTTTTCTTTTCTCAGGCTTTACATGTACATGTTATCCCTACTTAATACAGTGGCAGCTGTGACACAGCTTTTTAATTCTGTTTTCCTTAAGTGACTTAATTATTCTGGTCTGAGGAGAGATTAGTTTCTTTTTTGCTTTTTCACAATGCATATATATTATGCCTACTTTTAATTTTGTTTTGATTTTGTTAAAATGTAAGTTGGAACTAGCTGCAGTTATTGGCAACACAGCATCTATTAATTACCCTTCTTGAGTTTGGAGGTTTTTACCTTCTCATTCTGATTGTGGGTGTGGAGGTAGTGTTTCTTGTTTGTTTGGCTTTTTTGGATTAAAAAAAAAAAATCTGCCCCAAGAAACCAAAAACCAACCACCAAAAAAGCAAACAAACCCCACAACCTCCCCACAATCCAAAACCCAATATACGGCTATGAAAACCCATTGATTTAAACAGCAAGAGCTCTTCTGTAATAAATTCTGTTCCTGTGCATTGCTTTCAATAATGGTTACATTCTGTACAATATCATAAGACTATTTCTAAAAGTGTTCCTAGAAGCGAATGGTGAGGAGGAATTGATAGGGGGTTTTTAATTCATCTACGTATATAAAACTGGCATTTCAAAAAATGACCAGATGAAAATATTTTAACCTCTTTTAGTACTCTGTTAATCTTGAGTTGATGATGGCAGGCTAGCCTGGTTGTGTATGGTCCTCTTTGCTGTTTGTACAATGTAGTGAGGGAGTACAATATCAGCTTTTTTGTTTGAATTACTGAATCCTTCATGGAAAAGATCAGTATAGTCTGGAAAGTTAAAGAAAAGATTTACGTGAAGGTGTGCGTATATTTACATATATAATGGAGGAAAATAAGCAACTCTTTTCTGTGAATATGGACACTGAAGTTAAGAATATTCTCAGATTCTTTAAGCTTATGGCTGCAACCTGAGCATAGAAATGTTTCAAATCAATTGATATTTATTATATACACTCTGCTTGGCAAATTGAGACTTAAATCTTAGGGCAGGAGGAAGGGGAATTTTACATCTGCATATAAACTTGAGCTACTGCATCAGTGCCTTTTTTTTTTTTTTTTTAAAGATTAAAGGTTGTATATTACAGAGGTGGTTTAAGTTGCATGAAAACACTTTTTTAGAAAGGCTAAATGTCTTAATTACCCTTGATTTGATCTTAATTCTTTGAATATAAAAGTGAATCCAGCTGTTTTTCTAAAGAATATGCCCATGTAAACCGTGTGTTAAAAGTCTTCATGTGCATAAGTTCTAAAAGTCCTCCTATAATTTAATTCACTTCTAAAACGACAATATCTTCATTCGTAAGCATATATAACCTCTGAAACTGCATAAAAAATAATGTGGTGAATAATGAAAAACAGCTTAATATGCTAGAATTGCTTGTATGCTTGCCAGTACATATCTGTGTAGCTAACTTATCAGTCTTAAAGCTTAAGGAAAATACTTTTTACTGTAAATTACTGTAAAAGGAGTTCATAGTTTGTGTTTCTGTAAATGCAATAATGCACTGAGTTTTATTTTGCATGTCAGTCTTAAATGCTAAGCCAGCCCCACTTGAGAAGGTCGCACAGCAATACAGGACTATCAAATACTTCATACTTGTTAATGAAACAAGTATGTTACAAGTATTGTAACAGTAATTTTTGATAGTTTTGGTCAACTTATGTTCTTGACATACTTTCATCTCTTTGTGTGCTATTTCTAGTTACAATAATTGTAGCTTCTGCTGTTCTCACAGAAAACCCAAAACAAATGGAGTAGAGGAGGGTGAACATGGGATGCAATCAACTAATTTTTCTACCTTAAGTTCAGTGCTATGAATAGCCACTAAATTGCCTTAGAGCCTTAAGCTTCAATGGAAAAAAAAAAAAAAGTGGGGGTGGGGTGGAGGAATTAATCAGGCCCTTGGAGACCTGCAGTCCTGGTATATGGAGCTTTTTGACAAACTTTAGCTTCTAAACCACTAAGATGCTCTTGAAAATTGTGCCAACTGTCCTGCAAGGCTGTACCATATTTCTTGATAGGAGCCCAAAACATATGGAGTGATGTCTGCTTCTGAACAATCACAGCCTGTTCTGTCATCTTTAACTAGGGCTGTAAAGTGATGCAGCAAAGAAAGCACCTAATCCTCTGAAGTGCTTAGATGCTCAAGGGCTTATAACAAAGATAATTTTTGTACTGGCCCATGATCGAGTTTTAACTTCTGTTGTCTCAGCATTGATTTCAGTGCAGATGAATGGAAATACAGGTTCAAATTGCCCAACGTTATGCTGCTTCATACAAAGAAAATAACCTACTATATACCAGCTGGAACTCTGCCAGTAGCTCTACCACTGCTGCTGACACAAGGATGGGTTTAGGCTCTCGCAGTGCTGTTGGGTGCCTTCCCTTGATCGTGTGGATCACCATCTTTACAGGGCAAGGGAAATAGTCTTCTGTCAATAACTGATCCAGTGAGGTAGGGGGAGGTGATGATTTGATGACTCTGCTGTAGGCACCTGTTCCCTCAGGAGAGGAGCAATCTACCTGGTTACACAGAGGTCAACAAAAAGGTGCTGTAAGATGAGCTTTTGAAGTTACTCCACATGCCTTTCCCATCCGTAAGTGGAAACGGAATCCTAGTACATCAATTTGAGACAACTTCATGTAATAGCAATAAGCACAATAAGTTTTGATTGCCATACCCCTAGGACAGCCTTATTCTGTATGTTGGGAATAACGATAATGGTGCACTCAGTCGTCTGTTTTCCAAGTACTTCTAAAGGGAAGACTAGTAACTAGTTATGCTGGAAGTGGAGTCAGGGGAGATGGAACGGTTTTCACAGCTGGTAAACAGCGCAGTTGTGGTCTTATCTCTCTTGCTGCCTTACTGCATGCTTCAGGTCTGTCCCTCTGGCTCCATAGCTACCTGCTAGGCAGCTCAGCCCTCCAGCCTGGCATGCCCTGGTGTCAAACCCACTGACGGAGAGGGCATTCAGGGCTGCTGGTTTATTGCAGCCTGTGCTCTTTTGTCAGTAGAATTTTTCTTAAAGGTCTTTAGTATTGGTTCCCAAGGTATAAAGTTGTAGGTCTGACTTTATACAAGTTCAGTAAAGGTTTTCTTGAAAATCTTGGCATTTAAATGCCTTTTCCTTGTTGGTGCCCATGACAACAGAACCGTTGGTTTGGGTATTCTGTGTCAGCTCTCTATGCATGGAGCAAAATTCCTTTGCAGCTTTTATTTGACTTTGCTAAAAACCAGAAAAAAGATTCATCCTGTTATGCAATTGTCCAGCTGACAACTGTGTATATAAGTAGAGTTTTTAAAATTATGCTCACATCTTAGAAGCACATGAATTTCACAATGGTATGTTTCTGCATATTGAAGGTAGTCATGTCAGGAGATAAAGGATGCTCTCTACTGTTTCTTGAAAATGCTAACAAGATTTGAGGGGGGGAGAAAAGATCATTTCTTATATCTGCAATTGCTTCATAAAATTTCAGTCAGATTTGGTACATGATCTGGAAAATTACAAGTTTTTTGCTCTTAGAAGGGCATTAAACTTATTTTTGTGCTTGACCTTTCTGCAGCAAAACTCATGCTATTTTCCCCATAGGTAAAAATGGATTAACTTAATGGGGCATCTTCTAAAGCTTTTTTTTTTTTTTAAATCATGCAACTTAGGTGAAAAAAACCTGAATAGTTACATAACCTGAAATGCAGAATACCTTCATTTTGCAAGTTCTTTATAAGATGAAGTACTTCCTCAATTATTTTATGTCTTTATGCTGGATTGTAACTTGTGTCTGGATTGTTTAAAAGCGGTTTATCTGACTTGATCTTGCTCTGATGTAAATCAAATAGGCATTTTCAAAAGGAATAAGATTACAAAATGCATTAATAGCCTGCATCATCAGTGACAATTATCAGAATATGGAAGATGCTGGTAAGATAATTCTTATCAACCAGTTAAATATTTTAGTCTGTCAGGCTTTAGAATGCAGCTCTTGGGCAGGCTGCAGTCATCTGCTTGAAATGCTGTATGTTATCTGTTAACTGTTACTGTTCTAATAGTTTTTCCTTTAGAGAAGAGGTTATTCATACTCTTTAATATTTTTTCATAAAAGAAGATAAACTTTTGGTGTCAAATGTCAGTTGAAGCCCATAGTATGTTTTTGTTTTGTTTTTCAGCAGGTACTTCTTCCTGGGTTTGGTGGAGGAGTGTTGAGAAAGGGAGTGTCATGTTTCATTAAGTATAACTTACTCCTGCTTCCATGTGTTTAAATCGTAATGGTTCAGAAAGTTTCAAGGACGTTGAAGTTCTTGATGAAAATCTAATCATTGTTGTATGCACAATTTTGACACTAGTATGAAAAACTTATTGCAAGCCTAGTTCAGGATGCTAATTTAAACACATCAGTTACACGTTAAGCATTGGTCAGTGAATGGTAATGATGTGCTAGTTCAGTAAACATGATTCAAATTTTTGTTTTGATTTGTAAAAAAAAAATGGCTTGAGTGGAGGAGGCCAGAACCCCAAAACAGCTTTCAGAAGCATGGAGAAACTAGCATGCATAGCAGACATCCACTTAAGGATCTTGTCACAATTTAAAAAGAAAAAAAACAAAAACAAAACAAAACAAAAAAACCAAAACCCCACACCACCAAAAAACCCTCCCAGAACCATATGCCCACAAGTATTACTGAGGAGAACACTACATTTTTATACTCTGAAGGAATACATAATGTGTGAAATTCTGTAGCCAATAAAAATTTTTTACAGCCTTTCAAGTTTCTTAATACTGTACTTCTGTAACTGCCATCCAAAGACCAATCTTCCCCAAACTAAGCCAGTGCCTCACCTGATGCTCCAGGATTTCCTGCTGATGGTAGCACTTGCAGGTAGGGCTGGCTACTGCATTCCCCTCTTCAAACCTGTGCAACTCCTGTAAAGTGTCTAGAAGTACAATGTAAGTATCATCATGTCTCTGCAAATCTCTTCATATTATAAATGAAATTATAATTTTTTTTTTTTAATAGATTACTTTGGTTTCAAATCAAACATTCTTTGCACTGTGCATTCTAAATATAGCCTGAGTCTGTGCCAAAGACCAAGTGCAAACATACAAAACCATCATTGATAGAAAGTTTCTTTAATGACTTCCTCTGGAAACTATAATTTGAATCGTATGATTTTTCTGGAGTAGCAGTAGGAGGGAATATCTGAAAAATAACTATAATATGGTTTTCAGAATTTTAAGCTTTTCATCTGTACAAACTTAAACTTGTATAAACCGTGGTAGTCACTTTATTCCTTGATTATTTGGCAAGACTAACATTTCCTGTAAAGCAAGGCAGATCTAAAGAGAACAAAATCCGGGGCATAAATAGTGTTCTTACGATTTCTTTATTTCCCAGATTTTTAGCAGTCACAAAATAATTGTTATTTTACGGTAAATGCTTGTTGAGAACTCTGGTAGCCTGTAGTTTTGGCTGTGTGGCAGCAATTGAAGCTGCTGGACTGGTATAGTTCAACTAGCGAGACTGATACCATCTGGCAACGCTTATCAACCAAGGCTAGTCACTGAGGACTGTTGGCAACATATACTCCCTGTATTAACTCCTGTGAAAGGGAAAGGCAAATGATATCTTGTTAATGGAGGAAAGCTGTGGCAAAGGAAGTTGGGGGTGAAGTAGAATGGGGGAAGCGAGAGACGTGGAGGGGAAATGAGAGACTGATGAAGAAACTGAAGACACTTGGAAAGAGGTAGATGTGATTCAGCAAATGAATGGCAGAAAATGTGAGGTTAGAGTGGGAGTCTTAAAGAAATGAGGCTTTTGAAAGAGTAGAATAATAAAGAGTAAGTGCCAAAGATGGTATGAAGATAATGGGAAAACAGATGGGAGGTAGAAAGAGGAACATGTGGTGGAAGGACTGGGTGAAAATGTATATACCAAGAAGTGGAGAGGAATATTACAGCTCGGTGTTCATAGGTGTCTGGCATGGACTTCCAATACATATCCTAGTCTTGGAAATGAGTTCAGACACAATTCTGAGGTTCCTACTTGATGAATATCCTGGGGAAAAGCCGGTAAACACCACTGTATTGGTGCAGACTTTCATTACTCTCCTAGACTAGTGATTAAATATCTAACATGTCACTATTCTCATCTCTAGTATCTTTGTGCTGCTTCCATAAAGATGCAATTTAGATGACTACAATTTCAATTTGTTAAACGTTTAACAGATGTCTCATCTTGCGTCAAAACATATGTATGATTTAAAATACTGTGAACACAAAACATTCATTTCTAGTCTATGGGAGCTGAGGATATTGGCACTTTCTACTAAAAATCAAAAAAAAGAATTAGAATGTGTGCAAGTAAAAGACAACTGCAATAAAAAGGATAAAAGTTGAGTGCAACTGTCATCCAGCTTATTAGACTTGTGTCCAGGGCAATGTCAAATAATGTTAACTGCTTGGTTTCACAACACTGGAGGAGAAAAATAGCCAAGAAAGTAAGCTGAGAAAATACTGGGCTTCAAGAAAATGCAAGCTGGTTTGTGGAACTTCCTTCAAATTTCGCTGTGCCAAACAGTTCCCACCAAGATTTTCAGCAATAAATTTGTCGAGTTACACTAAGCTATAGATGTGCAAAATATATTCCTGTGTATATTTCTCATCTCCTGTTTCTATTGTGATGCAGTGCAGTGAGAAGTTAAGCTCATGTTAGCTTTTCTGCCTGTGGGTACTGTCATGTGGAGAATTATAAACATGAATTGACTTGCTTATAGATATATATTTGGTCACTTCAAAGAAATATAAACTTTCAGAATGAGCTTATGCTTTCTGGGAGGGGAAAAACCCACTGAACATGACTATTCGGGTCCCGTATTTGTTGTTTTCTTTCCTGCTTGCAGGAAATTTGCCTGAAACCTAAGGAGGCCCAGTGACTTCCCATCCTTAAAATGATTGAAATGTATCTTCCGTTAAATATTCTGATGTACTTTCCCATACTGGGCAGTGTTTTCATTGATGATTAATTGATGGGATAGTATGTATTTAAAACTTGCAACTGGCATCAAGTTGACAGCACACAGTTTACACTCAAAACAAATTGGAGAAACAATGCAAAATGACTAACAACTCAGTAATTGTAACTCGACACAGGCTGCTTAGAGAGGAAAGATCAGGTGTTTCATCAGGTGTTGAAGAAAGGCATCTAAACGTCATTGTGTACGACAGATTAACCAGGCACTGGAGTGTGATGCTGTATCCCAGAATAAAGCAAACTGGGAGGTATGTTCAGGCTCATGGTTTGTAAATTAAAGAAATACTTATTTTATGCAATTTAGTACTGTCAAGGTTTCACCTGTAATACTAGTTACCAGTGCTGACTGAGTTTGGACAATTTGGAGAAATCCAGGGGTAAGCAAAGGAGATGTTTGAAAACAAGAATTGGTAAGAGTTGAGTGAGTTTGTTTTTTTTTTTAAAAGTTATATATAATTTAAGAAAAAGAATGAAGGCTATGTGGGAATAGGAAAAAGGTAATTGTAATCAGTGTCTACTTAAGACAGGGTTAAAAGCAAACATTTCTGTCACAGTGATTTCTCTGGGATTTTAGGGAGGACAAGGATAGCTAATTATTGTAATAAGTTGCATAGGCTTTGGGGTCCCTACTGGTAGAGATTCTTCAGGACAGATTAAATAACTGTCAACAGTGCTCTAGCATACTAGATCCTGCCACAAAGGTGGCTTAAATGACCAACTGTAAGAGTTCAGTCCTTTACTTCTGAGACTTTTTTTTTTTTTTAAAAAGACCTGATTCCAATTTAGACGCTTACTAAAGGATCCTACAAGAAGGAATCCATGTAGAAGAGCCACAGCAGTGCACATCAGTGCACTAGGGAGGGGAGCAGACTTCTGGCTTCTGAAGTAAAGGTGGGGTTCATTCCAGAGTGAGGGGGTAAGAAGAAAAACAAACCAAAAAAAATTACTGTAGAGAAGGCCATTTGTAGCATGAGTTATTTGTAAAATGCAGGACAAAGAGATAATATTCATGAGCTTATGGCAAAATGGATTATGCTTTTAATCAGCTGACTCATTATATTAAAAAAATGCTACTTAGCAGAGTAAACAGCATATCAGCCCAAAGGAAGAAGTTGTCAAGAAGTAAGAGACTCTTGGCAATTAACTTTTTCTTCCCACCCGACCAATATACAATGACAGACAGGGATATTTTTTTGAGTATTTTTTGCTTCGTCTTTTGTCATTTTCGTAAATAAAACTTGAACCACAGTCACCACTGACTTCAGCAGCAGCTGAAAATGAACATCTGGTAACTCATATTTGAGTGCCTAAATTTAGGTTCCTAAATCTGTATCTGCAAGCAGTGTCCTTTGCTGTTCTGTTCTCGTCTGCTGGCAGGGAAACGATGTGAGCGCAGAGCCGGGGTGAGAGTCAGTGCTGGGAGAGGCATCCCTCACGGGTGAGACTCTGCAGAATATTTTGGCTTTTTTCTCAGTTCCTGCCACAGCCCCAACTATGTGTGGTTGTACCGTTTCACAACGAGTATTCTGCCGTTAGCAGTGCCTAGGTACTTAAAGCCCAGTGGTGAGTATTGTGCTGTCCCAGCCAGCTTTGCTGGCGGATGACAAGGGACCCAGTTTGTCGCATCTTCTCAACCAAGGCTGCCAGGTGCAGCGGCAGAGCTGTGCCTCCCTTGGCCTTTCATTGCCTTGTTAGGTGGAGAAAAGCTGCTCAGGTACAGAGCAAAGGTGTGGAGCAGACCAGGGCCGTAGGGCAGCTCTGCGGGTCTCGGCTTCCCCGCCTGCTAAAGCGCAGGAGAAGGAAGCGGTGGGACAAGCAGCTCTCTGGCTTGTGCCGAGTTGAAGGGGCAGGCTCCGAAATGGCTGTGAGAGGATGGAGAGTTTTCTTTTTAAAGCTGCCATGCCCCTCCTAAGGAAGGCGGGACTCCGGAGGGTTGGATGAGTAAATTGGAACTTCCAGGAGACTGAGGGTTTGTGTTTGTGCCGCTGAAGAGTTTCGTTCTGAAAATGTTGCAGATCTCTACTTCCTGCTGTTAAACCCTCACTTGCTGACCTTTTTCAGTTGCCACTGGCTTAGTCACCCTAATGATACAGTGCTTTTCCCCCCCATCCCCCACCCTTTTTATTTTTTTTTTTTTTTATTTTGGCATGGGCAGACCAAAGTTTTACCTAGACAGCGAGGGATGTAAGGCCATAGCTGCTAAATAAAATATTGACATAATCCTATGCCTGCCATTGACATTCAGGAGTTAAACTGGTATGGTAGCATATGGGGAGTGCTAGGTCATATTTTTTTAGCTTTTCTTAAGCAGCGTATTTGTTTTGTAAGTCTTGTGCTTGCAGGTAGTTTTTGAAGTGACTCTTATGCCTGGTAGTAGCAGTAAACAAAAACAAGCATTTGCAAAAATTCTTTGTTTATTTGTGTTTGAAATTTGTCAGAGTAAAATCAGTTGAAGGCAACTTCTTGAATATGGCATAAATTTATTATTGATTGAATTATCAATTTTTACTTTTTTTACTAGTGAGCTAAAATTTGACTTTGACTTTTCTATGCCTAATGGAAAATGTCTTCTCGCGCAAATATTTAGACAGCTAAACTGTGGGGACAATTTTCAGCTGTCTTATGTTGTTTGTCCACAGCTGTTGCTCTGTGTTTTCCTGGTTTAAACTGATAGGACATGATGGATTTGTAGGAAATGCTGGAAAGGGGCTGTAATTTTTTAAATTTTATTTTTTGCTATAGAGAAACAATTAGTGGAAAACTAACACTGGGATTTTTTTTTTTTACTTTAAACTGTGAATCTAGAACTTGGAAAAAAAAGATGATTTTGAGTTTCTCAGCATAGCAGATGAAACACGAGTGCCACCGTTTTTTTTAAGTGGACGTGTTCTCTACCTGAAGGCCCGAACTCCCTCTACCTCACTATCTTCTAGTGTAGTTCTTCTATAATGTGCCAAGATTGACAATATTTGCGTGTTTTTCAGTCTGAAAGGCATGCGTGCCCACAAAACACCCAGTCTGTCTTTCGTGAGTATCTGCTCTCCTCAGGCTGAGATACAAAGCTGGAAAAGTTCTGCTGTTTTCTGTGTTATGATGTTTGGCTTGTGAATATCAAGGAAGAGAATCTTGGTAGTTCTCCAAGTATTTACCTTGGGTACTCACTCACTGCTAAGCTTCCTGATTAACCTACAGACTACCTGTTGCAGGTTTGAACCGTTGCTTATCTTAACACAACTTTGTAAATGGTAAATATTTTCTGTAATGTGTCGCTAAGGCAATCAATATGTAATTGACTTAAAGATTTAAAGCAAGTCTCTTGCTGACATAGTGTTTATTGTTTGGAATGCCAGATTAATTACAGCATGTATTGCAGTTGCTGTATTATGAGCTACATCTGCTTTTTGTGAACTTTCTCTGTAAATGAGAAACTGTCAGTGCATACTGTTTCTCATATTCTGAAGAAAAATTCCCCAAACCCTATAATTGTATACTTTAAAGAACCGTTGTGTTTAGATCACAAGTTCATTTATTGCTTTTGTTTCTGGAGGAGCTGACCCAAGAATAGATGACTCCTCCTTGTTTTGCAATAAATAAATGAACAGAAGAGACTGTCCCAGGCCATTCAAAACTTGGCCACAGGAGTTCATGTTGAGTCTCTTCGATCTGAGCAGTTAGATACACACAAATCCACAGCATCCCTTGTGCCAGCAGCTGGCAGCAAATACTTCATTTACTGGAGTTATTTATATGAGCCTCCAGATTGCTACCATTTCAGAAACCAGGCAGATCGATCAATCAATTCTCCCGGCTTTGCGTGCAGTGTAGGTGACAACTGAGCTGCTTTTTTTTGTTTGGTTGCGGGTTTTTTTGGTTTTGGGGTTGTTTTTTTTTAACAAAGTTAATTTGATTGAGCCTTTCATCTTGTTTTCAGTTAGTTCGTCGATTCTTCTGTGCTTGGTGGGTGTGTGTGCACCTACAGCAACGACTGCTGGTTCTACGCAAAAACGTAAAATTATGAATTTGTATTGGCTCAGAGACAGGTACAATACATTTATGGTCACATTTGTGAATGATTTAAGGAAACTAATTCTAGGTAGCAAAGGAGCCAGCAGGTGGGCATGGTACTTCAAGTAAATTTACAGACCAGTGATTTGAACTGTGTTCATTCCTGTAAGAAGCATAGGAACTAACTTTTGGGCCTTTCTATTTTTGATCAGGGCTTGTTGTGCTTTCCATAAAGAATAGCAATTTGCTTAAACTCAGGCAGATAAGGGAGAGCCAAAATACAAATACAGTTGTAATATGAAGGGAATTATCAAGGGGCTCAACATCCAGTGAGAGTGCTTGGCAGCAAGTGTAGTTAAAACTGAAATTTCAATCCCTAGAATGTAGTAATATAAACTCTTATCATTGTAATGAAATTACTTGGAAGTACAAATTTGTCACAATCTTTCAGTGAAAACTGGAATTAGCTGACATACTGGTTTTTGATTTTTAGGAGCTTTTAGCTGTTAGCAGAAACCTTGCAATGTGCTCCATGCTGCCTTTACATGTAAACTGGAGACTGCTGGAGACTGACATAGTGTTCTGCTCTGTGACTACCATCCTTCTATTTAAACTCAGTTTTGGGGTACATAAAAAGCAATTTATCAGAATGACTGCTGAAATTTGCATCACACAGATGCTCAACAGGCAATTAAATTTTCCAGAGGTGAGTTATGCTATAGGTCTAATATTGGAGAGAAAGAGATGGACAGAAGAGGTGCAGAGAAAATTCATCTGAGAACAGCTCAGGCATGATTTCCTGATTTAAAAGGCAACACTTGACATCTTTCAGCTGTTTTTTTTTTTTTTAAGCATACACAAATTACCCTTACAGAGGAACTCTGTGGGCAGTATGTTGTTTACTTGCTATGAACCCCTCCCTAAAAAGAAAAGCAGAAGCTCTTAAGTAGGTCACTGGCCTTCAGGAGATGAAGGTTCGTTTCCCAGATCAGCTGCAAACTGCCTGTCATTCTGGAGACAATCATTTAGTATCTGTGAATAAGAATAACCTTTTAATGTAAGACATAAACTGTTACAGTGCCATATGAATATTACCACACTAAAAGCCAAGAAATGGTAGATTATTTCACAATTAAAATGTGCAATTCAGTATTCACATCAAAAATCTCTTGTATAAAAGCATCTTGAAGTTTTCAATAATCATAAAGAATTTCCACCAGATGACTAATTTTTTTCTTGATTAGGTGCATCACAAATGGATTTGGAAGGAGGATGGAAACACTACTTCCCTTATCTATCTATTTGCTTTCTTCCTGGAGACTACAGCCTGCACAGCAGTGATGCATGGAAAAGGCTATTACATTGCCATGCTGGCTGTAAAAAAAAAAATTATGCACCTTGTGCTTTTTTAAAAAATAAAAAAAGAAATAATCTTGTTCAATGAATGGCAGAAACTAGTTGATAACAATCATAGCAATTTTTTAGTCAAATTTCATACACTTAGTATTATGATAGCTTTAAAATATGTATTGATATCTAACATTTCAAATTTAAAACCCAAGATGTAGAAAGGTAATGTATGTGACAATGATCTAACTTTCCGTATGAAAGAAGAAAATGACTGCCTTCTCTACAGCTTCAAAAAAGAGTTAAGGAGGTTTTTCTTCCTTAGTGTCTATCTATTGTAAGCAATGTTACTTGTATCTGGTACATGAAAAGACAAAATAGGCAGCGAAAGTGACCTGCTTGCACTTGAGTTCTCTTTCATAAGAGACTACTAAGCCATTAAAAATCAGTACGAGACTGTGGACTGTTAGACTAGAGTTTTACTGGGTTGTCAGTGCTGCAAGAGAACCCCTGTGTTGTGCTGCTCTGAGTCCTTGTTCTGCCTGTCTCTGCACGCTCTGAGTACCAACACAACACAGGTAGCTGGTGCAGCTACTATGAAGAAAATTAACTCTACCCTAGCCAAAACCAGCACACAGTCATGCACCAGGATTTAGGAGCAATAAACCAATGATTTTTTTAAGTATACAGGTCTTTCTTTTTCTTATAATAAAAATAAGTACTGTCAATAATGTGTGTTCAAGATGAGTAATGAAAGGCCTGTTAGAGCTCTAAACTCAGTCTTTAACAATAGTTAACTATAATGCAAGTAGTAAAACCCCATCTAATGGGGGTTTTTATGCTCGATGTTTGCAATATTTGTTAAAATCTTACTGTTGACAATGCAGTGGCCAGAAATATCTCTCTACTGTCTGCTAGTTGGTCATATATAACCATTTATATTCCCTGATTGCAGCTATTCCTGCTGTTGGGCTTCCAGCCTCAACAGGCACCAGTCTGTGTTTCGCCTTGGCTCACAAACCTCCTGTTCCAGCTTTTGAGCTATTTGTTGCTCTGCCTCCAATATTGGCTCATTGGGACCTGCCTGTCATCTCCTGGTCTTGCAGAGGCTCTTTGATGGGGATCTCCTCAGTCAGGTGCTCTGCTTTGTGGGGTGTTGCATCTTTTCACTATGTTTATTGCACTTCAGATCTTTGCTTGGAAGCTGATGTAAGTGCTTGATGTTGTGCCTTATACTCCCTATATTTGAGTTAGGGTGGGAAGCTTAGAGTAGAGATACTGTTTGAAAGGCAAATACACTCACAATGTATGATCTGACTATGCCTTGCTGTGACTTGAAATAAGAATTGTTTTCATGTACTTAATGTAGCTGTTGCTACTTGGTTAGCTCTCAAGAAGACTGTACTACAGATGTTTTATTGGAATTTTAATTTTTCTTTCCATTTCAAAAAAACCACAAACACCCCCAAACAAAACAAAAAACCTGTTCACCATCTTCATCAGGAACACAGTTGAAATAAGAATCTCTAAAAATGTAATAATCCATGGAAGGGAAACTTTTTTGGGGAGAATACTAAAGCAGAGAAAGTAATAGAGTATTTGTAATCGTAACCAGAAATACTATGTTTAGCTGTCTTTGTCTTTAGTCACCAGGTGTCTGATGTCCTATCAAGAACCATCTGTTTCCATCCTTCTGATAACATTTAGATTCATACCAGTTCTTGAGGAGGGTTCTGTTTGTCCTGTTTATTCAGGTGTACCTAGTCCAGTAGTCTCTGCTGAAGACTAGCTGCAACTCCTCCAGAATTAATACTTTCCAATGGCTGTATAAAAATCAGCTTACACAGTGGAATGCAGTCAGAGCAGTAGGACCTTAAAAGGCACAGCAGTAATCGGGAGGCATGAAGATGCAAAGTGTAGTTGGGTTTGGATGTGGGAGAATTTGCAATGGAGGTTGAGCCCGAGGCATGCATTTAGGCTCACGAGTCAGATGTTATGATGCTTTTTATTTAGCAAAACATAACCACAGTGACTTGTTTGCAAGTGTGTATGTAAGAAACTAAAATTTTCTCAAGGCTTATGCGTCAAAATCATAACCTTGAATATGAGTCTGTGTGCAGTGAAGATATAATAGTGTTATTTTTTATATTAATGTTGTGTAAGTCCTCTGTTAAGCTGATCTTATAATACTATAGCTTTTCTCTTCCTTTTATTTCTTATTTTCTTTCCCAAGCATTGTGGTTCTGTGTTTGTGCTTTGAGATACAATGGCAACAGAGATTTAAGTAATGAACTGTGAAATTCGTTGGTTCCATGCTGAAAAAATAAGACATAACAGACTTTGTGTCCTGCTGAGAGATTGCCTTGCTTTGGGTGGCTGCTTAGGCCAAAGGCTGAAGAACAACTGCCCAAGAAGTAGCGGAATTGCAGCATGGCGTGTGCCTTTTAGTGTCTGAGTAAATTTATAAAATGTCCCTAATGACCTTTTCTAAAAAAAGTAAAATAAGGCATTTCAGCTAATTATGGTGGTAAGAAACTGAAATTGTGTAACTGAAATGGAGTCTCTGGGTGATTACAATTAATTCATTCTCATTTCTTCTTTTCAGGTTTTCTTCTTCTCCACCTTGGCCTTCCCCTTCTCCCTTCAAATCCAGTCACTTCTTTCTTTAATTTGCCATATGTTCTGTTACCTCTTCCTTGTCTTACCTCTTTGCTTAAGCTTTAAGAGAAGTCTTTTCAACTTCATTTCCTCTGTCACTGGGTCCGAAATCCAGTCATCAATAGTTTATTTCTCCAAAAATAATAAGTTGTACAGGTAATCTATTTTTTAAAGCTTGTCTGATGTTTCTGGCTAGTTTTCACTTAATTCTGGGCATTCTGAACATTAATTTTCAGTGTTCTGCTGGGATGTTTCAAGACTGCTAAGAGACCCAAATGTGGGATTCAGCTATGAGTTGATGTAGAAGTGCACCTCATTTTTTCTTTTCATTTGTGAGGTTACATCAAACAGATATTTCACTTCAAGTAGCCATTTTAGTTAAAGTAGCCTGTAGCAGGTTTTAAAGCTTTCTTTTGAACTACACTATGAAGTGTTTGAGAAACAAGATTTTCTCTGCTCTACCAGATGTTGCACAGCACTTCTTCAGTTTTGTGTGTGTAAGGTGTTTTACCCAGTCTCTGCTAAATGAATATCTATGTGTAACAGTGTCTGTGTATGTATATGTGTATATACGTGTATTTGCAAATGGTGGAGAGAAGTAAGGAGGGGATAGGAGACTTCACCATCATACAGCTGTTACAGTCCAGGATTGAAAAGCAATGTTCCCATATTTAATGCTCCTCAGGTGACTACATAACAGCAACCAAAATGCAAATAGAGCGAAGGGTTGCATGTAAGCTGCTTTCCCTAGAGCTGTGGCAGAAACAGTGCAACAAATACTTACTTTTTCTCAGCTTCCTGCTCATATTCTGAGTAGAACAGAAATTTTTCTGAAGATGTTTTGCAGTTAGATGCCAGTGAGGGGGAAAGTTAAGAGTCAAAATTTTCTGAGAAGGTGGAAGAGTATTTCCAATGTGTGTGCACATATAGGCGGTGGCTCTAGCTCTTCCCAAAGATGTTTCGTAATCAGCTGTTTATCCACAACAAACAGATCCCCTAGAATGCCCAGAGCCTCAGGATATATCTACTCTAAAAGACACTGTTAATTGCTTGCAGCCCATGTTGAGTTTTGTGATACTTTGGGTAGGCTTTTGATCATGCCAGAGTTAGCTAGTTGAAATCTCGTTCAGAGATGATGATGATGCAGTCTAATTTTAACTACAAAAAAACCCCCCAAAACAAAAACAAACCGAAAACAAACAAAAAAAACATGTTGTTGAGTGATATGTCTGAGGATACATGGGGAGTCTGCAGTGTGAAATGGCCCATTGCATTCTGCCTTAATACACAAGTAGCTTTTTTCTTCAGTGGTTTAGATACTGGGAGGTGAAGCGAGTGCACTGAGGTGCATTGGACAGAGGGCAAGAATTCTTTTAAACTGATAAGCCAACAGCAAGAAGTGCCCAAGTGACAAATTTCCTTTCTTATTCAGTTGAATTACTTTGCATATGCCCTTAATCATGAGCATTTGCTGCATGGTTTTAGCTTAATGTTTCTTCTCCGTGGGAATAGATTGAGGCTATTTCAAGTCTGTCTTGGCTATCATCAATCCATCTAGTTTGATCAGTGAATGTCCACTCTAACAACTGTACACACAGTATTTCCTAATTTATTTAAAAGCATTAAATACATTGTTTCAAATCAATTAGCTCTCATTCCATATTACTAGGAAATCCTACTTGACCTTTTTGATTAATTCACTTGTTCTATAGAACTGTGTTTCATCTTGTCGGGTGAATAACATATTTGCTTTCACTTGAGAATGTACAAACTTACATGTGTTCATTTGGCTTTCTTTTTTTTAACTTACCATGTAGCTTAATGTGTTTTGTTAGTAATTTGGGGGCAGATATTTTCATAACTTGTGCTTAAAAATGCTAGATCTCTTTTGTCTTTCTTTTTCTTTGAATGGCTCAAGTTCAGTAACACTCATGGGCTATTCAGATCCTAATCAGCTACTTAAGAATGACTGTTACCTGCCCTGGTGTTGTCCACTTGTCTAGTTATTTTTAGAATAGTTGTATTTCTGTAACCTAAGTTGAGTCTGTTCATCTTATAATCAAGCTAGATGCATAGCTGTGGTCTGAAGAGCTTGCACAGACATTAAATGTAATGTCTGAATTGTAGGAGAGGCCTACACAGTTAAATGTCTTAATTATTTGAAATACTTCTTGCCTGGCAAAAGTTAGTGTAGATGCATTTGCACTGGCACAAACATATTTTTGCTTGGAGGAATTTTATTTTGTTTACTGAAATGTTGCACACAATAGTAGCAAAAAAGCTGGAGGCTTGCTGGTATAGCAATGGACAAAGACTGAGGAGGTGGAAACTCTGCCAAAGTGTGGAGTGAGGAATTTGAGGCTAGGAGCAATAAAAGACCAATTGAAGGCAGGAGTCTGGCAAAATGAAGACTGTTGAGAAAAATTTCCAGCATTTTCTGTTGTGTAACTTTAGCTTTCTATTTTATGTAAATATTCCCCCATTCTGGAGAAGGGGGGAGAAAAGAAAAATCTGTTTAAATTTATCTTTTCCATTCTTAGGGAAAAAGATACTGCCCATCAAAATGGGTTAAAAGATAGATTACTATAAAATTACATGGTTTTATATTTTGCAAGACGCTAATCTTGTTGTTTCTTATCAGTCAAAATCTTTTCCAGTTTCTGATACTACACTTGTATTAAAGCATTAGAGCCTTATATGCTTTTAACACACTGACTTCTGAAGCCTTTGCTCTGTGCTTACAAAGTCTGTAAAGCTTTGGTGTCTCATTTCTTCATTCATGGTAGGCATCTGTTCTTTGCTCTAACTATACTTTTATTTAAAGTCTACTTCTAGTTGTATTTAAAAGCATTAAAAAAAAAAAAAAAAAAAGGCAGGGACGTGGGATTATTTGTCCAGCAGAAATTGGTACTAAAAACAGTGTTCCTCAGGGATGAAGTGTGGCATAACATCTTGGTGATCTGATCCAGTTGTCACTTGGACAAAAGTGGCATTGTTATGGTCCCAGTTGCAGCAAGAGCCATTTCTCTGGGAATTGGTTGATCTTGTTCAATGGGTGATCTCATTCCAGTTAAGGCTGTGTGCAGGTGCTGTGGTCAATCAGGTCAGCCTAGATACTGACTGGAGGGTGATTTTATGCTTATTTGTACTGACAGTACTATACGTAGAATACACCTGCTATACCTTTATGCCGAATAGTCCTCTTCACACTTTAGAGAGTGCCATTTGGCTTGTTTTGGACTTTCTATTGAGAGTTCATTGCTATAGTCGCACCCTGTAGGTATTTCGTGTATTAACTGTAGAGCTTTATGCAAAAAATATTTTTGTCTTAGTACCAAGGCAAGGTAGTAAATTTTTTTCTAAATAAAAAAAAAAAAAAAGTTAATCTGTGGAATAAATAGTTGCACCTGGGAAATAGGTGGCAGGGAAAAGTTTTATGTTCAGCCCTGTCTAATGTAAATACAATAGTAAGCAGACATTGCTTGTCATGTGCAAGTACTGAACACCCTAAGTTTGTGGTGCCAAGAAGTAATAAACTGTCTGGAACAATTTTTAATGTATTTGGCTCCTTATTGGTGGCAACAGCTTCAGAAAACACTTAGAAATCTTAAGTCAGCTGTTTTAATTACTCCCTTGTATAGATGCACAAAGACCTTACATGGTCATTTCATTCCTACTCAGATAGAAATCCTGAAAACAATTTTCAGATGCTATCCAGCTTCAGACTTTTCAATAAAATAGTTTGGATTAACCACGAAGCTGAAACTGAAGGTAAATGCTGATTACATTAGTGACAGGTTTTCTCTATTTAGCAGTCATTTGAGGTCATATGCAGCCTGATCTGCACTGGACTCGCAAGAAGTTTGGGAGAAACTTGCCTTTTGATTGTCTCCTGGTAAATCTGCCAGTGGAATAGTGTTTAAAGACAGAAACAAAAGTCCTTTACTTTCTAAATAAGTAATTTAGCTAGGAAAAAACCAGGCAGCTTCTCTAGCTGATTTTTCTTAATGATTGGTCAAATGAGAGTATTTAGGGTTGAGCTCCAAAAAAGAGTTGGTGTAACGATAGTAGATTGGTTAGCATATATGGGCCTTCACTGGTCGACACTATTGAACACTAAAGGTTCTTTAATCTCCCAGGGGGCAGGGGCGGAGGGGAGGGTAGAACAAGAACCAGTAAGCCCAAGTGTAAGAAATAGGGCACAAATCTGGGAGGCTGAAACTGGTGAACAATTAGAGCAGACAGTTTTCCACTTTTCCACATTTACCAGGGGAACTGCAATGCAGACAAGCTAATTGATTCCATAGAGAGGTATATTTAAGAAATTTAAGGGTCTGTAATATACAAAAAACCAGATTATATGGTCCAATTGCCTCTCTGAATTTTTACTCAATTACTAAAGCGACCTGTTTGTGTGTTGGTTCAGTAGTATTTGGGTACCTGTTGGTTTTCGTGCAGATCATGCATAATTTCAAAGTACTTTCAAATTCTCCAAAGCCAGTTCAAAGAACTCAAAATCTATTGGTTGCAAGTCACTTTTCTCATGCAAAATTTTGATGCGGGTGTCATATCTAAATTGTGTTTTGTTGAACGAAAGAGTGAGCAAGTCTCAAAGGAAGAATTCTGTTAACTTAAAAACGAGTTGCTTCATATCCATTACCAACCGCTGTGTCATTGAGAAGAAGTAAGGAGAGGATACTGAAGACTGATTTTGAAAGATTTTGTAGCATGTTTTAGAACTGTTATTGCTGTGTGGATTCTTTTTTGCTTTTGAAGTGAGTAATTGAGCTTTTTTCCTCTAAAAAGAAAGGTTAAATGTAGAAATACAGATTTTTTTTTTTCTGAAGCTGTCAGTATCCACAAAGAAAGAAGAGACCAATTGAGATGAGAAATGGAAAAAATAGGTATTCTAAAATGTATTTTCACCCATGTCTGAACAAATAGTATTATGGAATGCTAGTAACCTTCTTTGGTACTAATAGGATGCCAGGCTTGATTTCAGATATTTTTCATACTTGTAACCAAATATGTATTAAAATATGATGTTTACAAATGTGCAAAAATCAACCCCAAAGTGGTGGTGGTCTGGTTTCGTGTTTTTCCTGGTTGCCTCTGAAGAGTACTTGGAGCATACATAGTGTGCTAGAATCTGCTTCTGGGAATTTGTGCCTGCGACATCCACTTCAAATATCATCCGCAGCTTAAACACATTAGAACCACATGGCTTACTGTCAACTTAAAAAAGAAAAGAAAAATTGCCCTTAAGACTATTTTGGTTTGGTTTTTTGTTGGGTTTTTTTGTTTGTTTGTTTTGTTTTTTTTTCACTTTTCTCCATTGTGAAAAGGCTGAAGCAGCAGATTCTTGGAGCTTGTGTAGATTCTATGTGCATACCATGTTTTTGCGTCTACAGTTTTTCCATTTTTAAAAATGAAATATATCTTTTTCTCAGAACTCAAAATGGTGCATTTTTCTTGACTTTCATGAAACTTGGCAGTGAATCCTGTGTTCCTTTAGCGTTTCTGTATGCCCAGCTGAATGTGCTCAGAACTTTCCCAGTGGTAAAGACTAGAAGTTTTTTTTATTGTTGGAATGAAAAGAGTATCCAGGCATGGCTTAAACAGTTTTAATTTTCAACTGAATACAACAGGTTTACAATCTGAAGTTGTATTATTTGGCATTTCTGTAGTGCTGAAGCGATTTCAGTGATTGAGGTGATGGGAAAGGCAGGTATGTTGTGTTATGGCTGTTTACTCCTGCTGAGAATATATTTACTTCTATATACCCTAAGATGTATGTATCTGTGTAGCATAATGAATTAGATTAATTCATTAGCCAGAAGAGGGCTTGGAATTTTTTTTTTTTTTTTTTTGAGAACAGTTCATCCCATCACAGGAGAAAAAGTGCAGTTACACTGCAAAAGGGCACAGGACTGGGGAAAAAGAAATAGGCATCACATGCAAAGTCCTATCCTTGTGTCTAACACTTAGAAATTTGGGTGGTAGTTAGGGATGTTTTTGTCTGTTTTAATTGAACCTATGTTTAATATTTTGACAGTAATTTTGCCTTGTGGCGCTTCATGCTTCTGGACACCAGGTGGTGCTGCTAAACTAGCCAATGTGTAATTTTCACACTTTTTTGAGTAACTGATACTTGATTTAGTTCCAAAGTCAAGTTCTGTACTTTCCGACGAGGTGTATGTTCCAGGATGCAGAACTGTACCTGGTAGCTCAGCCCAACACCTTCTGCTGTTTTAAGGACAATGGTCTGAAAATTATAATGTAAACTGAATTGTGTTGCGGAATCAATATTTTAGATCTCACTGGGCAAAAACTGCCATCAGCTGGTGTTTCTCCTGGGTATGTAGCTTAGTAGCAAATCTTAATTTATATACTTGCCACTTTAGAGACTTGATTGGAGTCATTTAAATTTGATTTGATAACTTCAATCAGAAAACTTCTGGTGGAAGTACCTATATTGCCAGTTTAAAACTGCAAAGGATAGTTCTGGAGACTAATTAAGAATAATGAAGTGATGATGAGGGTAGGTTTGAGTCTGGTGGGAGTTTTTCTTAGACATTGTCTATATTAAGCTTGAGTAAGGCTGTGAAAGAGCTTTTAGTTGCCCTTTGTTAATACTTGTTTGAGAAGACATGATGGCTTAGCTACGCAATTGCATTGCAGACGTATGATACTGTGATGTACATTTGGCATTTGATTTCTATTTATTTTAAGTTGGTTATCATGTTTAATAAATTCACCTGGTAATCCTAATCGTGGGGCTGAAGGGATGGAACAATACATTTGGTTTTTAGCTGAATCCCAAAGGTTGGTGGTACAGTTTATTGCTGAACTATAAATAATGGATTCAAATTTATTTAAGCAATGAGGAAGTTTTTGATACATACTTTATTGTGGTTTTCTTACAAGTCTGTATCTTTTATAGATCCCCATATTAAAGTCTCTGGAAAAAAGGAAAATGTTAAAGAAGCAAAAGAGAAAATCATGTCGGTCTTGGATACAAAAGTAAGAAAGAACTTATTTAGAATGACACCTTAACCTCTAATTTTGTGGTGACATTGTTCTCTTTAAACAGGCTCATTTAAACACAAAGTATTTATGGATGCTCCAAAGCAAAGTGTCCAATATATTCCTTCTGGATGTTAATATTTGGTGTATACACACATTTAAACATGCCACAAGAAAATACTTGCTTAAAGCACTTTTTCCAGATCTGAACTATGTAGAAATAATATTTCCAGCCATATGGCTAAAAGCGTACATAGTTTGCTCATTGTATTGGGTTTTTCACTTTAAAATCTGAAATATAGCTTTACTGCAAACAGTAGATTTTGCAGCCACTTCAGCAAACCTAAAATTTTATTTTTGTTTGAAATTCAATTTTAGGAGCATTTATGCAGTTCTATTTTTAACTGTTACTGCATTCTTATGCTCTGAAACATTAGGACCAGAATTTCTAAAATGTCTACATTTTGGCCAGTGGTCTCAGATGTTCCTCAGATTTTCTTCTCATGTGATAGCAAGTCTTTTGGGGCAGTGTGCATGGCTTCTGCATAGTTGTATGCCAAATTTTTTATTATCTAAACAGAATACCAAAAGGAACATCCTGGTGATAAGCGCCATTTTTTTAACAACTATTAGCAACATTATTATCAACTGTTAACAATATAGCTTTTAAGAACAGATGTAGGAAGTATTTATGTATTTTAAAAATTGTTGTACCAGAAAAAATTGGTATGTTTGTTAAGGGAGTAAAAAACCTGTTATTTTAGGTCCTATGGCTTTGATTTGCCAAAGTCTTCATCATATGATCCTTTCCGATCAGACAGGGGTGTATGACTGCAATTGAAATAACACAGAATTAAAATAAATGTCCTTTTGTAATCCGTTCTAATTTAAGTCACAGTTGATATAAGCTAGGGCATGTTTTCAAAGCCTTAGACATTTTTTGAAGTCCTATCTTTGGGGTACTTATTCCTATGTTATTTCCTCATTTTAAAGAAAATGTGAATGGTTTAGCATCTGACTATGATCCATATTAAAAACATCTTACTTGAGTAGAAATTAAGCCATGGCAAAAATACTTTGGAAATACAATTTCGAGTGTCATTCTTGAAGTTGCATTACTCTAAAAAAGCACCTCAGGTTCTGCTGTGAACAAATCTAATCATGAGTGCTTGATTTCCAGAGCAATCGGGTAACCTTGAAGATGGATGTTTCACATACAGAACATTCTCATGTGATAGGTAAAGGTGGCAATAATATTAAAAAGGTGATGGAGGAAACAGGATGCCATATCCATTTTCCAGACTCAAATAGGAATAATCAAGCAGAGAAAAGCAACCAAGTAAGTATTATTTAATATTTAACTCATTTATACTGTAGTTTCTGAGAGTATAAAACATTTCTAAGCTTTTTTTCATCAATTTGGGGGTTTTGGGGACAGTGAGTTCGTGTTTAGGGAAATAGATTTTTGGTATTTTCCCTCTGTGGAAAGCATGGGACTTCCTAAGTGAGCACATCTTTAAAAACAGATGGAAGCAATTTGTGATGGCTCAGGAATTATTTTAATTTCTTTTAAACTAAAATTATTTTGAGCATACGGAAGTCAACAACTTAGTGTGAATGGTAGAGAAGCAGTATGAAATCCACTGCTTTTGTAAATTTTTTTTCCTGTTCAACAGCAGACTTATTTAGTGTATTGATTAATTTCTTGGTGCTTTTGGCTTATGGTGTAACCTAGTTGAGAACTGAACTTGGTGGATAGCTAGCAAAAATAAGTGTCCTATTGTAAGAGTTCAACTTTATTAGAATAAGTCGTTGAACCCGAACTGTACGTCTTTTCTAATGTTAATACTACTAGAATGTTTACTTTCAAGTTTTTCATCACTGTATTTAGAATTCCCTCTTGTGCATCCTAGTGGCTGCTAAGCAAAATACACTCATTTCAAAATGTTCAAGAAAACCTACTGTTGAATATTAGTATTGAGCACATGTATACAGTAGTAATTCTGTTATTTGATCCAAACTGTATTGTTTGATGTATCAGTTTTTTCTAGTTGCCTAAGCCTATGTAACCTAAGATGCTATAATCATAGATTTTTTTTTTTTTTTTAAACTGGTTTTAGTTTTCAGCAGCTGTTTAGAGAACACTTAGGATGTCACCAGGTGTGAAATAAGTGTTTATTTTAAAATTTTTTTTCTTAAAAAGAGAACACAGGTATCTGAGTAACTTTACCAATGCCTTATTTGAAAATGTGATGCTGTGTTTTCTATCTTCTTGCTCTTCTAGGTGTCTATTGCAGGACAGCCAGCTGGAGTGGAGTCTGCAAGAGTTAGAATTCGGGTAATAGTCTATTTCAGTATAGCGTTGCCTTGAAAACACCTGAAAGGAAAAATTAGTTTTGAGAACCCTAGGGTTGTCTGGCTCTGTCTTATGACAGCAGAAATATAGGAACAAATGTGAATATCCATATGAGTAAAACGCGAAGGGTATCATAAAAACAGTGATTCACATTCTGGCCAAATTTTTAACTAGCCCAAGGTGGACCTTGAATATGAAGCCTATAGTGTAAGTAAGATGTGAAGTATCCCATACTGTGTTTAAAATCACATCTTAACTTAAGTACTTTCCACAGATGGCCTGTAGAAGCTCAGGCATCCTGTGTGAATCTATGACTTAAGAAAAGCAATTTCTGCCTTTTCAGTTTTAACTGGTTTAATGCATAATTTGTGTAAATAATTTGGTGGAATTCAGTTCCATCCTCCACTTGTAGCACTCACCTGTCTTTTCCTTGTACTTTTGACTTGTACGTGTATTCTGGCATGGATAATTATAATCTAATAAATTATGAAAACTTTCTTGCAATTCTTGTAGTCAAGTATGTCACTTACACAACTTTGGTCTTGACAGTCACGAAAGAAGCTGATGTTTGCATAGCTTTGTAGCTGATTTCAGAGCTCCAATTAATTCATGACAGAAAACAGAGTTCTCTAGGAGTTTTACAAATACTGACCTGTTTGTAGGTCGGCATGGATAAGTATGGGAAGTTACCTGACTTTATTGTTACTACATAGTTGCAAAAGATCCTGCTGTTGGGGGCGGGGAGGGAGGAGGGTGGGAAACAAACAAAAATGCCTAAGTAAAACAAAAAACTGCTGTCTCTGGGAAAACTGCTGCCTTTTTCCAACTCAAGATATGATAATATTTTTATCAATGAATCCTGCGCGGAGGATGTATTATGTCAGTTTAATCATCACTGACCTAATACATTATGATTCAGTAATAAAATTGTTGTAGTTTTAGTGGGTATGATTTCAGTTTTTAATATTTGCTCTTTAATGTTGTTGTAGGAGCTGCTTCCATTGGTACTCATGTTTGAATTGCCTATTGCTGGAATTCTCCAACCAATCCCAGATCCTAATTCTCCCACAATTCAGCATATATGTCAGACGTATAATATTTCAGTTTCCTTTAAACAACGCTCTCGAATGTATGGTGCTACAGTCATTGTCAGAGGGTCACAAAATAACACTAGCGCTGTGAAGGTAATGTCTTAAGTAGGTTTCTGCATGTCATAAATATATTCATAATTTAGATACTTAAGAACTATATTAATTTTATATTCTGCCTTATCAGTACATGTTATTATTGTATAATCACTTTTGAAGCCTGAGGGTTTGAGTTTTTTAAACTGGTATAGGTGAAGTGTTAAAATGCGTAGAAAATAGTTTTAAGTTTAGGATTTAGCATTGTTTGTGCTAAGCGTTTAGTCTGTTTTTCATTTCTTGCACCCCTGTTTGGGGTGTTCTGGAATATGTGCAAATCTTCCCTATCTTTTAATTGGGAATTAAAAAAAAAAAAAAAACAAAAAAAACAAAAACCAAAACCAAAACAAACAAAAAAAACCCCCACACAAACGACAACCATAACAAAACACAACCTCCCACCCCTCAAAAAACCAAACCAACCACAAAACACCCCCCACCATGTATTCTTCATACTTTGATCTTCTCAATGTGTACTCAAATAGATGACCTTGAAAGTTGCCCTAACATGCAATAAAACTGGTCTTCCAAAACCAGGAGTGGGAGATGTGAATTTGACAGTCAAGTAAAGGAACTGCCGTGAACCTATTTGTCTTAATAAAATGAAAGAGTTTCCTTGTTAACAACTGGCAGTGTGACAGATTGATGTAGTCTCAGATGGGTCTATCTCAAGCCAGTAAGAACATCTTAGGCTAAAATTAAAAAACGAATTTTGCAAGTAGACCTACCCAAATAAATCTCTATCGACTTTCTTATTGCTATATGTGGGCATAGAAGGTCTGTTGGGACCAAACCCTTCGACATCATCTTTCTGCCTTTTACAATGGCAATTAAATGCTACATTTGGTCATTAAAAGGGAATAGTAAATTGTAGATAAAATGTAGAGTTCAGTCCATATGTTACCTTTAACAAATCAGGTTTTTAAACAGAACAGAATTTTCTTTATCTTGAATGTGGAATGCATGACAAGTAAGGAAACAGTCTGAACTGTTGTCTTGTATGCCTGTGAGCACTGTTTCACTGGTTTCTTGCACTTCCCCTGCAGGAAGGAACAGCCATGCTTTTGGAACACCTAGCTGGGAGCCTGGCCTCTGCAATCCCTGTGAGCACGCAGTTAGACATTGCAGCGCAACATCATCTCTTTATGATGGGTCGAAATGGCAATAACATCAAACATATCATGCAGAGGACTGGTGCTCAAATCCACTTCCCTGACCCCAGTAACCCACAGAAGAAATCCACTGTCTACCTCCAGGGCACAATTGAGTCTGTCTGTCTTGCCAGGCAATATCTCATGGTAAATGCTTTCAGGGGAACTTGCTTGATAAAAATGGCAGATTACAGAAAATACGCTCATTCCGCATGTATTTATGGGTCAAATGTAAGTTGGCCTTAGAGAGGAAAGATTACTACTCACATTGCAAAAAGCTGGTTCAGTTGACTGCTCTATTTTTGTCAGTGTTTTGTGAGTGTTTGTAGTTATCTAAAATACTTTTAATCTCTGGTATCATGATTTGAAAAATGACCTTGGTAATATAAATGCAACATAAGCAATTTAAATTTACAATAACAATACGCTTCTTGAGTAGAAGGCAGATTTTTGGAGGGTTTTGTTGTTGTTGGGTGGTGGGTTGTTTGTATAGTTTTGCCGACCTGCCTTTTCCGTGTTTGTCAGGTAAGTAGATTTCTTTTGTGAGGAAGTGGCATGTATTTCTCAGCTTGTATGTAGACAAGTTTTCAAGGAAACTGAGGAACCATAGGAAGTAATTACTCATTCTGCAGTCTTACGTTCTTTGTTATACCATAGCCTCAGTACTACAAGACCTTTTATAAAGCCTTATAGCTCTGGTGATGAATGTTATTATTTGTACAGATTTTTGTTATATTGGTCTTTAAGCTTCACAGAAACCTTTAGGCATTGTTGTAGTACTAACATTGGTACATGGATTTTCATATATATGGATATTCACAAACAACACAAGAGAGGAGTGGACTCAAATCCAATTCAAAGCTGGTATCAGGATAAACCATGATACCATTAAATTCCAGAAGTCCACATCTCTCTTGCATTGCACTGTGCCTTGGTGTATATTGGGAAAACAAAAACATGGTGCCTTTTCGTTTATACAGTTATATTCATGATTATAATATTCTAGGATATGTATTTCCTTGGTGAGATTTAAGTAGTACTTTTCTGGAGGTTCATAACGTAGACAGAAATCCAAACAAGCTATCATATGAACATCAAAGTACACCTTTACTCTAGAAACTTAGAATTATGCGAGGGCCATTTTTTGAAATATTGAAGTTTGATTTAATTCCAAACACATCAGTACAACTCAGTATCCCACGTCACATCCACTATATCACCTTTTAAGAACTGTACTGACCAGGAGACATGGTTTGTTTCGACTCACAGGCATTACATGTCCTTAAACTGTTGTTTCCAGTTTTGTAGGTAAAAAAAGTATTAAAAGCAAATTTTGCAAAGAAGGACTATATCTTTTTAAACAATAAAGACTTGAAAAGCTGTGGGAAGAACTAACCAGAAAAAACTTAACCTTTGACTCCTAACTTAGTATAACCAGTATTTTTCAGCTTCGGATAAACACACTTCAGCGTGCCAGTCATGCCAGTACCTACATACAGGTAGATAGCTGCAGTCATTCTCAGCTGCTTTTGAAGTAAATTTCACTTGATTTGTTTTCTTCTTGGGCATTGTTCAGTGGGGTGAGACTTCTCTGTTGCAGAGTGATTTCCTGCAAGGTGCAACTGCATGCTGGCCCTCTCGCACTGCTCGCTGTTGTTATTGCCCCCTGCCAGCTCCTCTGATTCAGTCAGAATAACAACTGACGCTGTTTCCCAGTTGGGCAGCACAAGTGTGCCATGGAATTGGAGAGGGGATTTAAAAATAGTGATTTGATCTCTGCAGAGCTCCTAGAAATACCTAGAAGCATCTAAATGTCCATACCAAGAAAAGAAATACCATAACGTTTTTCTGAACTACTAAATTGTTGTGATCTGTAATCCTCAGGCTACATTTAAGGCAGAGTTTACAATATCAACAGAAAATGCAATGCAGTGCATAGATACCTTACAGTAGGACACGTCATGTCTTGGTGCTATCTTTAAAAATTGCTTAGCAGTATGTCTAAATGGAAACTTTAATATCAACTAGTAACTAATTTCCTTGAGAAAGCTATGAATTCTATGGTGTATAAACTGTGAATATCCCTTATCTCTGACAACCAGTGCAAGTCTCAGCTTCTAATCACTGGCATACTGCTTGCAGGAATATATTCAACATGGTGGTTAAGACAATACTCATACTAGTGATGAGGGCAAACTGTAAAAGGAAGAAAGAATACGTAGAGATTTAGAATTAAATACCTAAGCAAGAGGGCTTTAGAGTCTTGTTTAAAATGTTCTTGTTCTTTGTCTTCCCCTCAGCCCAAACCCTTTGGTTTCAGCTGTATTTTGATTGTTACTAAAAAATACTGAGTCCTAGTTTTTGTTAGTTTTGCATATAATAATGAGGACCATACTATATTTAATTACAGAAGACATGGACAACTTAGTTTTGTTCACTGACTTCCTATCAAAGAACATCATTTGGTCCTGTTATCATTATCATGTAGGTTCTCTAAACATGCAATAACAAAACAGTAGTGTAAAAAAAAAAAGAGCCTTTTAATATGCTTATAAAACCTGACATTTCAGCTCCGAAGATTGTTTCTCCTGTTTTTCTTGTTAACCTTTAGTTGCATTTTCGTTCAGCAGGCTTTCAGTGAGAGCTTCTCGTGTTACTTTCTGCAACTTTTTTTACAAAAACATTTGGAAAATCCAAGTATGAAATGCTCTCAGCTGAAACCAAATACCATAAAAGCCTTGAGTACTGATTTCAGTGGTTTTTAAATAGACTTTGTTCTTTTCAGGCAAGTTCACTTTGTGGAGTTAAGCTGTATTTGTCAGTCTTCTTGAAGTCAAAAATATTTAAGATCCCTTTCTTTAATTTTCCTTAAGTTAAAATTACTTCAGGTTTGGGAGGTACTGTGTAGTTATAGGTGGTACTGTTGAGAAGTGCTATTTAAATATAAAATGATATTGAACTAGTCATCTGAAGAATAAATATACCAATTTGCTGCTTTTCATTCTGAAGCAAACCAGGAAACTGATTAAGACAGACCACTTTCTTGAATGTATCTTACTGTGGCTTTTTTCCTCATATGTGTGATACTATGTTTACTTTATTGTGAATCTAAATTCCTGAAAAGTAGGATTCACTGACTTTGTACCCTCTATTTTTGTTACTTTATGAGAAGTAGCAATCTAAAAATTTCTAGATATCCTGTGACCATTGAGTTTGTTGTTGTTTCTTGGGTTTGGGCTTTTTTTAGGGGCGCATTTTTTTTTTTTTTATTTAAGTATTTTCCAGCAATATGGATGACATCTCTGAAACACTCGAAATACTAAACATATTTACTTATCTAGCTGATCTAGGACAGGGGAAGAGAAAGGTAAAAGTTAAGACTTAGGCAATGGTGACTTATAATTCTGAAAAAATTTCTGTTTCCTTATCTCAAACATAGTTTAACATGAGCCATTTGAGTACGTGAGAGTCCTGCTATTGATTCCTTGACAATATTTTGTTCTGATTTAATTGGTAATTGTGGTTTCTGAACTTGAATCCTCTAGACACCTCGAAGTCTGTATAAATAGCTAATGCAGGGTGTGTATGTGCTGATTGAAATGTCAAATATTCAACAAAACATTTCACCCTTATACCACCAAACTGTTTGTTCAGAATTCCAGGGTAGAAAGATACACTTATATTCTTGCATACAAGGAAATGGCTCTACTTAGTATTTCATCTTTGCTATTTTTTCTGAACTTACTGTATCATGATGTACATGTGTTACGATCTCTATATTTCAGTTTATTGCTAACAATTTCATGGGAAGAGGGTAGTCTGTAAGTTTTATGAATTTTTGCTTCTTGTTTTTTCAGGGTTGCCTTCCTCTTGTGCTCATGTTTGATATGAAGGAAGAAATTGAAGTAGAACCACAGTTTATAACACAGCTAATGGAGCAGTTAGATGTCTTTATAAGCATTAAGCCGAAGCCAAAGCAACCAAGCAAGGTTGGTGAAAAGCTGATACATTCTTTCTAGGCTTTCATGACAACTTTTCAGAGCTGATGAGTTGACATGTCTGCTCTTCCTCCTTAACTTAATGGATCGTAAACTTGTAAAAGGCATATATATTTTCTGCTTGAAATATCAGTTTAAATGTTGTTTAAATCCTTTATGGTAATTTGACTTTCATTAAGTATTTGACAATACAGAGATTAGCTTTTGTATGCAATATACCAATAAAAGAAATAAATTATGAGGAGGCAAATTGTATCTGACTAGAACTACTCTTAATTTGTTTTTAAAGAAATTCATCTTAAATTGCAGCTCCTTCACATAACTGCAGTTTCTTTAGCAATCAGAGTTAAACAAACAAAAAACCAAACATAACCAAAAAACCCAAGTAATAAGACTATGAGAAGTCTGTGCGTTGTAAACAAGATCTTGAAAAGAACCACAAGAAACAGAATTACAAAATACTTCTAAAGGGATATGTTCACTGTAAAATGTTCAGACAATTTTTTGTTATGTTATCTGCATTGTGTTCTATAATGCCATAACAGACAAAAATTTCAGAATATTCAGCGAGCATTCCTTTGTGTCAATAGGTAAGCTTCTCTGTGTAGGGATATATAAAATCAATACGAAGAAACATCATGTAGAGCATGTACAAGAAACAAGTAGTGGTTTTTGTAATTTAGTTTTCCAGGCATTTGTTATTTATTTTCAGACAGCTATGGATTTAATAGCTGAATTTAATACGAACAACTCTTTTGTCCACTTCAAGGTATAGACCTCAAATAAGAGAAGACGAGATTTTAGTTACTTATTCACTTCTCTAGATCTTGGGGCACTTAAGATTTGGTATACCAAATAGCACCAAGGTACAGTAATAATTATTTTTCGTAGACAGAAAGGTCTTTCATCATTCTCGTTATCAAGTGCATACAAAATCCCTAAACATCATGGTAACATCAACGCCACTGAATTTAAATAGTTGCTAGTGGACATTATCTCATGTTGTCTCACACCACTATTTTAGTGGTAGTCATGAAGGAGTATTAAGAAGAGTTGTGTGTTGCTCATCCGTGTTATGTAGTTGTGTTACTCATTGGTTTTCCTTTTTCATTGTTTTTTTTTCTTTCCCTGCAGTCTGTGATTGTAAAAAGTGTTGAACGCAATGCCTTAAATATGTATGAGGCACGGAAATGTCTCTTGGGTCTTGAGAGTAGTGGAGTCACCATAGCATCAAATCCCTCTACTGTCTCGTGCCCTGTTGGCCTGTCTTGTCCTGGTTTGGATATTTTGTCTTCAGCAGGACTAGGACTCACTGGGCTTGGTATGCGTTATATTCTATATATATCTTTGTTGTTTTTTTTATAGACCTATATTTGTTTGAAACTTAATTCGTTGTGCCAGAATAAAGAATCAGATGTGTGTTTTGCATAAGGAATCATTTTAAAGCATTAGAGAATTCTGAAAGCATCTGGCCTTTCAAGGGCTTGTTGTTGTAAAACTTCCAAGGCTGTCATAATCAGGTATGTGGCTCATCTCCGTAGAAAATCCTCCAGAAGCTCACAAACCATTTAAGCTGAAAATGAAAGGGAGGGAAATACAGGTGAAGTAGGACATTGCTTTTACAGCTTTCAGAAGAATCTTTTTCAAATTAAATTTCTTTCTTTGGCAATATTGTGATGTCTCAGGCTGTTCTGAATTTGGGTAGGTACTTAAGCCTGTCAATAGTACCATGAAAGTTAACATAGCATAACACCACATTTCGGTTCTGGCTGTATCTCACTGTAATTGAGGGATGCACATGCTACTAGTTTAGACCTTGCTTATCAGTATGAAATTTAGGACAGAAATGTGTAAGCTTTCTGTCTTAATGTAATTTTATAGAAGCAGCGCATAGTCCAGACTGGAATTACCATTTTATTTTCCAAGCTCTGTAAATGCCCTATTATCAGAAATGTATAGAAAACCAAGTAGTCCCAGAAGAATTTAGTGACAAATCTTGACATTGGTTCTTGGAACTCAGAGTCCTCGTGTAACCACCAGGCTCCCTTGCAACCTGCTGTCCAGGAGTGCTGCGTAGTTCCATGTCATGTGCTTTCTTGGGTGTCACATAGGGGCAAGTGTTTGTGCTATTTGACTATGGTTTTTAATGCTGCTTTTGTTACTGTTCCTGTCACGCCTGCACTTTGGGGTTGGTGGTTTTTTTACTTCTTTAGAGTATAGTGCTGAACTGCCTTGTGAATGCTCTTACCTGAAGAGCTGGTTTGAGGGAATGCATTTGGGGGATGACTTGCAGTCAATATTGAAGGTGCAAAAAGGAATTGAAGAGTTCTTAGTGTGGAAGTAGTGGTTCATTCATATGAGCTTCTGAGGAAAAGGTTATTGTCTGAAATGACAGTAAGGTTGTGTAGTGCAGTTCCTTTCTTGTCTCTAAGTGATGATTCTTTGAAACAAACTGACAGAAGCAACAGAGGAGATACAAAGGGATGGTAGGGCTAAAATTTGTTTGTAAAATACATGGTGGTGCAATTTAGTGGGTGTTTGTTTGTTTCTAATTGGTACTTTTGTGAAAAATGTTTTTCTGTAAGTCTTAGCTAAATATTTGCTTGCATAATTTTTTGCAGGACTTTTAGGTCCAACAGCCCTGTCAGTCAACACCTCAACTGCTCCAAACTCTCTGTTGAATGCCCTTAATAGCTCTGTGAGTCCCTTGCAGAGTCCAAGTTCAGGCACGCCTAGTCCCACGTTATGGGCAACATCTCTTGCTAACACAAATGCCACAGGTTGGTAGAAGTTAAATGTGAATTAAATGACCTGCACAACACTAAGTCAGCAGAATGACAGTTGAAAAGTCTGGAATCATTTATTCTTTAGAACCTTAATTCTTAAATTTTTCTTAACACAGATGAATAAATATCCAAATTTAAGGTTATAACTTAATATAAACTTATGACATGCTGTTACATGCAATGTTTTCATCTGTTTTATATAGAAAACGATGCTAACTTACAAAGTAATGGTTAGGTAAAGCATTACAGTTTTGGCATGCAATTATAATGGAAACTTATTGAGTGATATATCAAAGCTACATAAAGATAGATATTTAAATAAAGTACTATGATGCCTGAGAAAGCTAAATGAGAAAATTAATCAGAACATCACCAAATTTTGTTACAGGTTTTTCTGCTATTCCACACCTTATGATACCATCTACTGCCCAAGCAACCTTAACTAGTATTCTGTTGTCTGGAGTACCTAATTATAGTCAAAACACTCCATCTCCGCCACCAGGCTTGACTCCTGTTGAAGTCCACGTTAATGGCATGCAATCAGAGAGTAAAAAAGGCTCACCTTCTTTAAATGGTCATGTAAAGGTAAGTGATATTATCTCTGGAGAACCAGATCTGTTTGTAATAGATCTCTACTAAGAAAAGCTGAAAAAGAAAACTAGCTGTATTAGTAGATTCTTAAAGCTGCTAAGTTTAGAAATGGAACAGTGGTGTTTTCAAAATATGACTTAACGATTGAAAAATGGAACATTCAAATATATTGTTCTCCTATATCAGGAATTAATTTCTTGTTCTCCTGCACAGATAGAAAAGGGAAATTCTTTCAATATTTCCCTTGAGCTTAACAATCACTTTAGTGATTTTTAACAATCATTACAGACCTCAAATATCAAGTATGCTGCACTGTCTGCCACATCGCTAGGAGAAAATGTATTAAGCACAAACCACAGTGATCCAGTAAGACAAACAAGTAGTCATGGTCATGGTGCCTCAGAACAAGTAGCTGCCAAGTCAAATAGTGCAGAAGGTAAGATTTTGACATTTTATTCTTTTCATTGGTAGTGTTTGTGCAGTCTATGTAATGTTCATGAAACAAAAATGTAAATGTATTGCCTGTGCATTTGTTTTGCAGCCGTGTTGAAGGAAAATATCGCTGTATCTCCCAGATTCATTGTCAAAGAAAGTAAATAGAAGTTGCAGTATCTGAGCTGTACTGTTGATAGAAACATCTTAAGTCAACATAAATGCGCTTGTAACATTTTATTTAATCCCTAAGAGCAAAGGGAAATAACCTATGAAAATTTTAGTATGTTTTACAGAAGATTAACTTCATTTCTTAAAACAGTCTCTACTGGTTTAAATGATGTTGTATTTTTGCTTTTAATGAAAGGAAAGAATTAATGCCTTTGAGAAAGCTATTGCAGAAAAATACGTGTAGATCAAACCTAGATGACACTGGCAAGCAGAATTTATTTGCATGTTTTATAACAGCGTTTCAAATATGCTGCCTTTTAGAAGCTAAAGAAAGTAATGCGCTGTTCCCATCATTCTTGGAGGGAGGGAAAGCCAGTTCCACTTCAGACTTGAGCAAATACATGTATAGGCCTTGTTTTCCCTTGCAAATACTGATCAACAAGGAGATGCTCTTTTATTAAGGGTTGTGGTCGTTTGAAATGCTGATTTGAATGAAAGGTACATTGACCAATTAAGGTGATAAATATTTGTAAAAGCACATTCTGAAGATATTTGAACATTAAGCGTGGAGTTCTTATTCCAGCAAAATTTATCGGAGCACCTGGCAAGGTTTATTAAAACTGGATATAAAATGAAATTTGTTAGAAATACTTAGTCTCTTCTGATTGTCAGTCTTCAGATTTAATATTAACTAATATTACTGAAAAGAAATCTTTAAAAAAAGAAAATACTTAGCATGTCTATAATATATGTGAATGCTAACACCTTTTGTGTGCATTTGTACTTACATTTCTGACTTCTTAACCTTGACCGAGTTGTTATCCCTGAAGACTACAGTAATTCTATAAGGAGGAAGAGCAGGTTGTATTCTATAGTTGTCATTCCTTCAGTAAGTTCATTAGAACATAAGAAGGTTTTTGTTTAAGTCTTCTCTTTATTGGTCTTGTAGGTTGCAATGATGCTTTTGTAGAAGTGGGCATGCCAAGAAGTCCGTCCCATTCAGCAAATACCAGTGATCTGAAGCAGATGATGAGCGCTTCCAAACAGGCCTGCGCTAAGAGACAAACGGTTGAATTACTGCAAGGCACCAAAAACTCTCACTTGCAGTAAGTTAAAAGTACAAATACAGATTAATGGAACT
>JAVJGG010000094.1:9803613-9817366 GCA_035590195.1 Aviceda cuculoides | reverse complement strand
TTTTTGTTGGTAGAAGGGGTGGTTCAGTCATAAAATACTCAAAGAATTTATTTAAATTGGGCTTGATTTTTAATCACATTGGGCATTAATATACCCCTCAGTTTGTCTGATAATTGCAAACTTTGAATGCTTTTTGTATATCCTAAGTATTTTTCTTTGGTTTGAAAAAAATAAATGCCTTGCCTCTCCCACAGAAGTAGGGATGTTTTTCAGAGGAATTTTCATCACTTATTTCTAAAGGATGCATTTTTGCACTTTCCTTTTTTTATTGATTGCTTTGAGAACAGTTCCTTACTGACAGCCTTTTTCCTTTTGTGTCTACCTGAGGCTGTTTTCTTAGAAAAACGATATTCAGGGCATAACAGCATGTTCCCAAACACTTGTCTCAATGATTTTTTTTGTTTGGTTTTTTTGTTTGGTTTTGTTTTTTTTTTTTTAATGAGCCAGCAGTGGGAAAGACTCTTTTGAGTCATAATATGTCTTGGCAACACAGCTTTTGTGCTTAACGCAATGTTTTGTCCAATCTACTTTAAGTAGTGTTTTCACTGTTCCTTTTGGGAACTGTTTATCATCACTCTTTTGAGATGCATATTTTCCCTTATCTCATTTATTTACACTGTTAAAGCTATGATATGAATTTCATTAATTCTTCTTTCATAGTTTAGACATCCAAGGATTCCTGCTAACCAGACTCAGTTGTTTGTCAGCGAGTTGTTTGTACATCTTGGTTTTTTTGCTGAAGATACAGTGCTCACAGTTCCCTTCGGGCATTTTTCTGGGGTCTTACAGCATCTAAAATGCGATCGCTTTGCTTTGAAGTAAGAGTAAAACTTCTAGAGTAGGCATAAAATGTGGCTGGTTTTTGGAAAGAAAAGATTACATTAAGAGGTGCTTTGGCATGTAGGACTGCAATTATTGAAGCTTTAAAAGCAAGCAGGACCCATGTTAATTTTCACAGTCCCCATTATGCTTCTCTTTATCCTGCTACTATCAGTCTGTTAGAAATGCTGAACTGCTGGCCTGAGAAGGGCTGAATGGTATGAAGTCACACTGTGTAGAGATTGCATGGGCTAATTTCAGATACCAGACAGCTGAAATCTGAATCTATAAGCTGTGCCTCATACTTGGTAATATAGGAAGCAGCAATACATGCTTTGTTTCACTGGCGGAGAAACAGGTAAAGGAAAGCTGAGACTTCGGAAATGTTGCTTAAAACACAGAGATGTTTGTGTACTGGCATTTCTTGAATTTTGCTGCCAAATATCTCAGGATAAAGCTCAATTATCAAAATTGCGTTGAATGTTCACTGCTTGTGAAAAAGAGGACCGGAGTTAATGCTGACTTTTCTCCCTCAGTACCGCAGAGAGACTGCTCTCAGATGCAGAGCTAAGTGCTTCTGAAAGTCCCGTGGCTGATAAAAAGGCTCCTGGAAGTGAACGGGCAGCAGAACGAGCTGCAGCTGCCCAGCAGAACTCTGAAAGAGCACGTCTAGCTCCACAGACGTCATATGTAAATATGCAGGTACATTTCCCTGAATAAACACAAATCTAGCGCAGAACTTGATAATTGCAAAGTGAAATTACCATGGAATGCAAAGGTGACTGATTGTTAGACTGACTTGCCGTTACTGTTTCAGTAAAAGCATTTCCCAGCAGTGTTGTTAACTCTTTCATCTGGAGTGGGTTGTCAGCTAAAAGTCTTGAAGACAAAAGAGCCCTTATGCTTCTGTTGAATAAGAAAAATTTAAGTACAGAATAAATTGGATGGCTATATTAGTCTACACAAGCATCATTTGTGTGTTTAAGAAAAAAAATCGTTGCTTTGAGAGAATTACATCTACAAAAGACATTTTACAAGTTTTCATAAGCATTGTCCACACAATTTTTTTTCTAAAGCTTCAGGTTCATATGCAGGTGGATTTACTGGAGTAATTACACTGGTTTTGCTTTACAATTATGGATCTGTATATATACTCTTTTTTTTTTTCCTTGTACTGTTCCTACTTGGTTAACTACAGCCTACTACTATACTATAAACTACTTCCATGTTGTTGCAAATCTCCGCAAAGAGAGAGACCCCTTTGACTGTTCGTCAAGCATTACTAACAGAGTAGTTTTCAGTATAGACCTATCAGTGTGTGGGCTTCGCTTGACTGCATGGAGTTAGTGTTTTGCAGCCCTTTTCCTTAGTTATTCCTCTAGTTATTTCAAGTAGTGAATTTAATGCTTCAGGCAAAATACTGCATTTTTGTAATTCAGTGTGTGCTTAAACTTCCTGATCTGTAATTCAAAGAAATGTAACTTACTTAACCAGGGCTATTTAAACTTCAAATCTTCCATTGTCATAGGTAGTGCAAATACAAGGGTTTTTTTAATTCTCTCAAAACTTCAGTTCTTTTCATTTCAGAAGATGAGTGCATGGAGAAGAACTAAACTCGAAAGATTATTAAAAGTAACTGTGGTTCTTAGATTCGCTGTCTAAGATATATGTTGTCTTTTTTGTACTGTTTAAGAATGTTGTAAATGCTAAGAACAGATGATTCAGGAAGAGAAACTAGGCTTGAAAAGTGTCTTATTTTAAAAAAAAAAAAAAAGAAAAAAAAGAAAAATTCTGCCTAGAGAGTTTGTAAATACTGCTGCAGCCTCACCTAAATGGATACCAGTTATTTAAAATATTTATCTATGTTTGGGTGAACACTTTAAGTAACTAAGGCTCTAACTGGACTACTGTCAGCTTATTGTGCAGTACTTCAAGTTTCTCCTAGGTGTATTCACTGGCTACTT
Source organism: Aviceda cuculoides (assembly GCA_035590195.1). NCBI lineage: Eukaryota > Metazoa > Chordata > Aves > Accipitriformes > Accipitridae > Aviceda > Aviceda cuculoides. Next base: position 9,814,583 of record JAVJGG010000094.1, on the reverse strand, counting down.
CCAAAACCTGTGTTTTTACAAAGAGCTGAGTACTGTAATGACATTTAGTTAGAATGGAAATAAAGCTGTCTTCTGCATGTTTAATTTTTAGGCATTTGACTATGAACAGAAGAAGCTACTAGCAACCAAAGGTATGTGGATAAACAGTGACTTCTGAAAAGTTTGTTAGTACACGGCTGAAAGAATTTTCTGAAGTTTGTTTTGTAATTTTTTTAATCAAATCTAAAGCTGATAGTGAAACATTTGTATATTTGTTTTCATGTTCCAAAATTTTCTTAATACCAGCATAGTATAAAATACAGTATAAACAATTTGCAGATGGAGTGCTTTCTGTGTGAGTATATCCATATGCAAATGAGTCATGTTGTTTTCAGAGACCTCATAGATGTAATACTTGATTTTATTTGGATACAAATTATACTTTAAGATATTTGTCGTATTGGCAAAGTTGCCCCTTATTTGAGGGATAAATTAAGTTACAAAATTGATAAGGGCCTTAACCATATCTTTGACCCTCTTTAAAAATAAAACAAGTACCTCCACACCAAAAGAAAACCAGAAACCCCTCTTTTTGAAACAGATATGATTCTTTTGTCTTCCTTGCAGCCCCAGGGGCTTTAACTATCTTCAGACAGACTAAATTGCCTTAAGGGTAGGATTCAAGCTGTGTAGCAAGTGGAGGTGTTTAGAATTTACCATTTGGTGGGTTGAAGTCTGTTAGCATACATGACTTCAGGATTATCAGCTCACTACCTTTACTAATGTTGAGATTTCCTAATTTGTCTCTGTTTTTTCAGCTATGTTAAAGAAGCCGGTTGTAACGGAAGTGAGAACTCCAACGAATACATGGAGTGGTTTGGGGTTCTCTAAATCTATGCCTGCAGAAACTATCAAGGAACTAAGAAGAGCGAATCACGTATCATACAAGCCATCTATGACAACTACATATGAGGTATAAAAAAAATATACTGTAAGGGAAGTTTATTTCTAGTCAATGATACAGTTGTTTCTCTGGTGAAATGTCTGTAACTTTTGTAAAAAGAAGTCTTGCAGATAAGATTTTTAGCTTTCATCTTAGGGTTCTAAATACTTTTTTTATGGTGAGAAATGTTTCTTACATAAATATTAAGTCATACGAAATACATTCAGCCCAACACACAAAATTATATCTGCTTTATAAATCTTTCTCTCACTTGATAGAAGTCTGCTCCTGAAAATATATTTGTATAAAGAAACTTAAAACAACTTGTGGGACCAAATATCTCAATAGTTGTAGATGAGCGGTAGAAATTTTGTAACTTACTTAAAACAATATGTATATAACAGATAAACTATATAATGTGAATCACTGCAAGGTGGAGCAGAACATTAGAATAAGAAATGGCTGCAGTTCATCTTATCTCCTGTTGACAAAGCTGTAGAACTGGAAGAGCTTTCTCTATTTGCACTATTCATTGGGCCCAGAAATTTCCCAGGGAGAAGGCAGCCACAGGGTCCGGCAAGTCTCTTCAGAGTCCCACCATGGGAATCTTGCAGGGGACTTACATTCCTTTCTTTTTAAAGGCGTTCTGAAGTTGCTTTTTAGTGTGTTTCCTTGCTGTAATCTTCCCTGACTTCCACAGAGACACCTTTTTGTTTATTCCTGTCCTACTTAAGAAACATACCATTTACATTTTATTTCAGGACTGGGACTTCATACAGCTTTTCTCTAGGATATACCTATCTTTTAATGCAAAAGAAGTATCCAACCATGGTAAAAATGTGCCTTGGTGTTCCCCACTTGACATGTGCGCTTTTTGTCATTCAACTACATATAACAGGTTTGGATTCACATAATGAGCTTGTAGTAACTAAAGGGAGAGAAAAAGCTACAACTAAAATCCGAAATTTTAACATACTTCCCTATACTGATTGAGGTGGGGTGGGGTTTTCTCCCAGACCATGATGCACTGCTAAAAGTCTCTAGGCAGACATGTCATTCTAACCAAGGAAACGGTATCTTAGTCACTCGGAGTCTACCCATGTGCAAACCACAGGCTTAGCTCTCTCCAGTGAAATGACAGCATGTTAGGACTCCAGTTTCCAATGTTTATGAGCTATTGTGGAAACATTTGCGGAAGCTAAAAACCTTCAATTGCTTGTATTCTTCGTCTATTTAGCAGTCTTCAACGTCACTTGTATTGGAGGCAGTACCACCCCACTTATTCCATACATGTGCACGTTTGAGAGTCATGTGCTGAAATGTAGTATTGGTATTCTAGTAGTATTGGTATTCTAGTCTAATGTCTGGGAAGTTAGTTTGTAAAATAAGCTCACCAAACATATTTAATCTTCACAGTGATGTCTTACTGTGCATTCAGTTTTCCAGAAATATTGGATGACATCTTTTTTTTTTTACTTCACATTAGCCATCACTGTGATCTAACATAATGTAGAGGGCCTGTCTCTTTTTGCTCGTCTGTAAGACTTGAGGTCCATTTCTGCCTTTCTTCGTTTCTTGAGTCATACCAACCATAGCTCACACCTTCCCAATTTTGCCAGTGACAAGGAGCTTTTGCCTTTTTTCTTCAGTGGTCTCAATTTTCTTGCATAGCGGATAAGATTGCTGTCTCTTATGTTATGCTTTTCACTTGGAATTTGATGCAATTGTATAGAATTAAATTGTTCATTTGGTTCCACAATTTTTAGTTCATGTAAGTGTGTGGTATCAATAGTGTCCCATCTTTGGGGGGTATATCCCCACCCAATTCTGTAGTTAACCGTTGCTTTCAGGGAATACTGTTGCCTTATTTTGGAACATTCTGACCCACAGTGATGAGAGTTGATAATTAATGTTTTACAGGAATATGAAAATCTACTTTAAAAAAAACATTAAAAATCTGCAAATTCACAAACCATTGCAGAATTGTTGTTGTTGTATTGTATACAATATTATTGTCAAGTATTGTGTACTTGATCCACTTATCTTCAGATAGATGTTCTGTTATGTTCTCTTCCCCATGAAGGGATGTAGTAGACAGACTACTTTGTCTAGAATTTGTATGGGAATTTGATACCATGGAACATTTTAGAAACAAACTTGGAAATACTGAGCAATTTATTTTGAAGCGATGTCTCTAAATAACTTCTGCTTAAAACCTATAAACTGCATATGTTTTAGGCACACCTGCTGGTTTTGTGTCCAGTTTGCAATTATTTAACTATCGATCAACTGCCAAAAGAATGTTTGCAATCATTAAAAGCTGTTTGTTTTTAACTGAGCTGCTTCAAAGAAAACATCTGAGTCACAACAAAACTTCTGTTTTCTGCCCAAATTTCCTTTTTGTGATTTGCAGGGTTCATCAATGTCTCTCTCACGGTCCAACAGTCGGGAGCACCTGGGAAGTGGCAGTGAATCTGATAACTGGAGAGACCGTAACGGGCTCGGACCCACAGGTCATAATGAATTTGTCTCCTCAATTGGCAGCCCCAAACGGAAACAAAATAAATCAGGTTAATAATTTCTTAAGATCTGATTTTAAAAAAAAAATCGTATTGATATCAATGAATATTTATCGTAATATAAATGTTTCCTGACATCACTAGGGATTTAAATTACCAACACCTTTCTACAAATTAAAAAGTGAAAACATATGAAAGATTGTGTAACATGATATATGAATAATGGTCCAAAAGGAAAACTTTTAAGGAAGTGTTTTAAACGCAAGACATTCTTGCTGAAAGCTCTTTGCTGTCTTGGAAGGGGTTTTTTGAGGCGTACTGAAAACAGACCTAATAAAAGATTCTTTCTAGACTACCATCGTTCTGCTCTGCTGTTGATGCAACAACAACCACCAGGTCCTTGTTGGGCTATTTGCTCGCTGGTGGAGAAGTCATAATCTGTGCTGATACTGAATTTTAAAGCAGATTCTCTTTATGGTGATAAAAGAAGACTGCCCGTATGTTTGGCATTGCCTAGCACATGATTTTAAACACTGGTTTTCAGGCTGTAAATTTTGTAATTACTTTTTAAACAATGTTTGAAACTTAAAAATTAAAATTTTACTTCAGTTGAACTGTTTGAAACTTAATTACATTTTTTTTAATAACTTAATAGATGCCTTTCTGAAAGAGTGGAAAAAATGGAGATAGAGAATTCTGGTCCATACTAACCAACTGCATTATGGGGAAATAACTACTATGGCTATTTATACTGTTTTGTTGCATTTTTATTATAAATAAAATCTAAATCCCAGATTAACTGCAAAGTACACAGATAGTAAAAGCTGGACATCCTGAGAAAGGATAGCTTCAATTAGAGGAAATATTCATGGTTGGTATACTTGTAATTATTCATGATTTTAAAAAGTATGTTAGTTCAGCTGTGAATGGCTTCATACCATATTCTACATACTTGCAGAATGGAAGAGATGAGAAGTTTATTTCTGAAATCAAGCCATTCATGTTTCCAAGTTAATTGGGAAAAAAAGGAAGCTCTAGGTTAATAAAAATTTACATATGCATTAGAAGAAACTTAGAAACATGAATACATTGGCAGTGGTGGGAACTGTTCCACAGCAGCTGTAGCTTTCCCAGAGAATGAAATGCGTGGAGGTGGAGCGAAAGAAAAGCTACGAGGTAGCTGGACAAATGTATTTACCTTAATGTGTATGTACTGGAGTACTAAAATGTAGGTCTTCATTGACACAGTTGCAGTTTGGTTTTTTGGGGTAATGCTTCCTGCCTGCACCAGTAAGAAGTGTTTCTTAATACTCAGTTTTCAATACATGACCTTGCATCACCTGCTCTGCGTGTGGGATCATGAATTTCTGTTTGGTTATTTTTAGTATTATCTTACTCTGATAGTGAAGTTGAGGCACCACCTTTTAAAGTCTAGAAAATAAACTTAGTTATTGCTTCACTTGTCAAACTTAATGTTCACATTTTCAACATTGAATGCTTTACTGTATTTTAAAACTCTTTTCCAAAATGGAGCTAAGGTTGATAGAATTTCTCCAAACTCTGTAAATCTAACCCCAAATGCTTCTAACTAGTTTGTGCCCAGAAAATAAGAAACGTAGCATAGCCAGTTGTGAAAAGTGGTAGTTTTCACATCCTCTTGGCATTCTGTGGTGGAGGCCATAGCAGAAGTCTCTGGGGCAATCTTAATATTACTCACCTGGGAAAGTATCCTTTACCTCCTGCAAGTTTCCTGTGCATTCCCTGTTACTCCTTCCTGTGTCTGTAATAAGGGAGGAAGCACTCACAGCGGCCCCATTTACCCAAATGTTTGATGCACTCCCTGGGAGCTATCCTTTTCTGAAGCAGCGTGAGGAAAAATAATTATGAACTATGTGATTACATACTATCAGTACGCACACACAGAGGAAGGGGATAGTACTGCTAAAACAATTTTCTTGGGTTTTCTAAGAACCTCACCCTGGAAATGTTTTTTAAAGATACACCTTCTAGGAATGCAATTTAAAATTGTATAGGGAGTGTATTTCCAATTTTAGTCTTTTATAAAACTATTGCATTTATTTTTTGTCTGTATTGTACTAAAATAATAGTCAAGTCATGTGGCTACTATGTAGTTCCTTTACCAGGAATTGCTCCAGCATGGTTTTCTCTCCAACCAGACCAAAAAGGGCTAGTTGCAGTTGTGTGCAATGATGTTTTCCAAAATATTCACTGGAGAAAAGAGGAGAGGCCTTAAGAGGAGGAAAAGTAATGGGGTCTTTCAGCTCTTCCCCCATATGGGTTCCTGACTTGTATCCATGTCACAGTTCACCTAAGGTGATTTTATTGCCTAAAAGATTTACCCAAATATCCTTCTATAGAAAACAAACACTGGCACTTAGTGAACAAAAAATTTGCTTTGTTGTTCATTCTCTCAGGCCACTGAGAAGCTTTTTTTGCTGAATAATGAAAATTTAAATATTTTATTAATTTAGTGATCTAATTGAATACAGTGTTGATATGACAGAAAATTGTGCACTTCTGTGGTGTGACTAAAAAGTGCACTTCTTCCCTTTCAGCTGAACACTATCTCAGTAGCAGTAATTACATGGACTGCATTTCCTCGCTGACAGGAAGCAATGGCTGTAACCTGAACAGTTTGTTTAAGGGATCTGATCTGCCTGAGCTGTTCAGCAAACTTGGTTTGGGCAAATACACAGACGTATTCCAACAGCAAGAGGTTAGTGTTCCTTTGAAAGACACTTTTGTGTCTGTGGCATGTTTTCTGGCAGTAGTTCTTCTGTCTCTTGACAAAAGCCACTAAGAAGTCTCACTTTGTGACAGGATTTTCATGAGCTGTTCTTTCAAATCTGTATCATAAGTCTTTCCATTTCCAGGCAGCCAGACTGGACACAAGTACTATTTTGTCCTGCACCTTTGAGACTTAACAAAGATTTAAACTAGGTTTGGGTTTTTTTTTCCTTTTTCATTCAAGGAAGTTTAAACCTTGTCTCCTACTTGTAAACTAGGATGCTAAGTAGAATTTAATAGCTTTCGGTCAGCTTCATGTATAGGTTATGGAAATCCCGTCTGCATTCAGCAGTAATGTTTTGTCTTGGCTGATGTTGGGGTCACATCCCTTGCCTCTTCCCCTGTATGCCAGTTGACTTCCTTTGATCCGCTCCCGTCAGGGAGATATGGTCAGTCGTTTTGCATGAGTTGTTCTGGTGTGCCAATATTTCACTTCAGATTTGCTTCCACGAGAGGAAAACTGCTCACACCAGGGGCACGTTCGTGTGCTACACTATTCCAAAGGTAGATGTGAGGCAAATTTGTACCTTCTCCTGTGCACTAAGTCACTCACAGAATTGCCCTGAGCCCACTGAAGTGTATTGCTGCTGTTTCAGCCTGGCGTCAGCTGGATCTGGTGCGTTTCCTGCCAGGATTTCTCTCTAATCATGCTGCTTAAGTGCTGTGGGGGGAATTTTATTCCTGTGCAGGAACTGGCTGCACCTGAGCTAATGAACTTTTTAGGATTGCAAAGCACTGGCAGGTGTGGGATAGACACCAGCATAGCTTTGCCTGCAACAAGTGGCAAGGTCAATCCTCAGTCTGAAGGAATAAATCCAGCTCTGCCTCATTTAATTCTGTGTACTGTTCCTCTGGTTTATCTCCTCTGTACTCCCCTGCATGTTCCATAATACCCATATTATCCAGTCATTAATCCTTTCCTATTATCTTAGCCACTCTCCTAAAAAGGAGAGATGGCTGCGTTGGTTTCTAACACTAAAGGTGGCTTTTGTTTGACAGGTGGTTTTTTGTTTTGTTTTTTCCTACCTCAAGAGTTGCCGATAAGGTGTGAGATGAGCCAAGTAGTTTGGCCAGAGTGAAAACTAAACAATTTTCCACAACATTTCTGTGAATGTTCGTTGGGTTTTTGTTCCCGATACAATTTGCGGTTGCACACACTTTGGATTGCTATGCAATACTCAGTGCTTTAGCACAAATGCGTCACCAGTAGCTGAGCGGTCATCCTCTGTTAACCTACTACAGTCTGGAGCACCTACTATATCTACAGACATATATAACTGGTCATTCCCAAGTACATTGTAGCAATTGTGGTAAATACTCAAAATCTCAGAGTCACAAATAAATAAGATTAATTGATCTTTTGTGCTTTTCTAAAACTGCTTGCTTTTCAGTTTATCTGCCAGAAATGCAGAGTAGCAAGTTGAGCAACTGTGTGAAGAAGCTATTGGAAAGTAATGATTGCTGTTTACTCTGCCAACCTATTCTTTGCATGTAACTGTAGGAAAAAAATTGTGAAGCTATCCTGAACCACATTTACGGCTTAATACTTTTGGGGAGAGACTTGTTTTGCATGATTTTCTTATTTCTTTTTACTCTAGATTGATCTGCAGACATTCCTTACTCTTACTGATCAAGATTTGAAAGAGTTAGGAATTACCACTTTTGGTGCCAGAAGGAAAATGCTGCTTGCAATCTCAGGTAAATAACACAGATTATAATTTGATTTTAAGTATTATTTGTATTCTTCTCACCTGAGTTATGTGTTTGTAATTGACAAAGGATCTTGGAAAGACTGATAAGAATCTAGTCCACAGAGGTCCTGTTGACTTGTCCCTCATCAGAAGGCACTTAAAACCAGGCTTTGCAGAGTTTTCACATTATCAAATAAGATTTCAGTTGCATAGTCCTGTGTCCCCTTGTAAAGTTGGAGCTTGGTAGAAAGTTTGTTTTGCAGCAGATTGTGAACGTTGTTTCATGCCCTAAAACTGTGGGTCCTAAAAGCTCTGGGATTACAGGCTCTGCAGAGTCTGAACAGCACTATTTAGTGGTTGGAACTGGTATTTTCAAGCTTTTGGTTCCCAGTCCTCCACTTTATTGATTAGCAGAGCAATCACCCTACTGAGAAAAACTGCCTGTTTTTTTGTTTTTTGGGGGCGGAGCACTTTGGATTTTGTTTGTTTTCTTATTCGGGGTTTTTTTGTTTTGTGTGGGTTTTTAGTTTTGTTTTGGTTTTTTTTTTTTCAAGGCCAGCTGTTTCTGCAAAATGTACAGGTTTGAAAAGAAACATTGTAACTCTTATTTCAAATTTTTCCAACCCACTTAAATTAAAAGGTTGTCTTGTACCCTACATGCAGAAGGATGAAGGCCAAATATAATACCTTACAATGTGTTGTAGTATGTAATGCCTAACTAGATTTTTTTCTAATTGTAATAAATAGCATGAGATTTCATATTACATTGGAGTGCTCTGTAATCCCTAAGGCAATGAATCTGTATCAGAGGAAGAGTTTTCTTCAGATGCTTCATTGTAACACTAGATCATTTTTCTCCCAATTGCCTCTTTTCTACTGATGCCATTAGTGAATGTTTTTTATGAATTGAAAATGGTGGCATAAAGAGGGTAAAAATGCAGTGTACTTAGTTCAATAGCAGTCATGAAAATCTGTATAATCTTTCAGTGGTTTGTATCTGTTATGCAGTCTGGTTTTCCTTTCCCCACTTTTCTATTCTTGTAAACATTTTGGATGAGCAATTGCTAATACAAGCTTAGGGTGCATATTTTAATGAGAGGGGAGCATCTTTTTTTCTAAAAGTCCTTATTAAATATTGCTTCAGTGTTGTGTTTAAAATCAAAAATTGTGCATTGAGAAATGACCAAGATGCTAATAAGCTTTTCTGTCATCTCAGTTTACATTGCATAGTTGTGCTGCAGCCGTACATTCTGTGTGCTGTACCTTCAGGAAGATTGCAGTCTTTGAGTATTATAACAGAACCTTTTCAAAGTTTCAGCTATGTCAATTTGATCTAAATCAATATTGCAAAATATTATCTACTCCACACTGTATCACTGCCAAATAAGAATTGCACCAAATAGATGCCACTTCCCAAGCAACCTCTATGAATCTTAACTTGGCACACTTACCATCCCGTTGAACTGTTAAATTGAACAAGTACCTCACAGACACTTTCAGTTCATGCTGTTCTGTCTAAAATATTTTGTTTAAATAGAACTTTTCCTTTTGGTTTAGATCAAAATATAAAAATTAATTTCTGATGAGAGATTTATTTGTGTGCCCTTTATAGAACTGAATAAAAACCGAAGAAAGCTCTTTGACCCATCAAACATACGTGCCTCATTCCTGGAAGGTGGAGCTAGTGGAAGACTGCCGCGTCAGTATCATTCGGACATTGCTAGTGTTAGCGGTCGCTGGTAGCAGTAAGTTGTGGCTCAAAAAGTCAGATGTAAAGATGGACATGGCAATCCTGTGGACAGCCTTCACTGCACACCACCCTCTGCACTTTGGGAGTTTGGGTGTCAAGGACCAAAGCATTTTGTCTGCACAATACTGTGCCAAAAAAACAGAGAAAACACATTTTTGTCTGTTGTCTTTCAAAACACCAAATGTGGGTTACATTTTACTCGTGTAGATTGGACAAAATCTGCAATAATAATAATAATATAGGGTTCTTTGTTTAGTATTTTATTACCTATAACTATAATGTATGCACTGAATTTTTACTTTGTTGAATGAAGGAAGAATGAAGAGCTGGGATGCCAGAGAGCATAGATTTTGGTTTTATCAAGATGGATTTTTCTGGTACTGCTTAAAATAATTATTGAGGTCTTTCTGCACTTTACATGTTCTGATTTCTTGTCCTGTGGAAATTTATTTCTCTTTCATTTCCATATCAATTTTATATTGGCACTAATCAAATTGTTTTCAGGTGTTCCTGCATTAAGTCACATCTCACTATAATGGTACTAGAAACTGGTTCTTAGGCAGATTTTTCCCTCTCTCTGTCTCCCCAGTAGTTATCAAAGAGATTGTTCCAAAATCAAGCCACGTGGTAGTGGACCAGTCCTATTATGCTCTTAGGAAGCAGTCTAATGCTGCTTGCAATAATACTCACTCGCTGTAATAGATGCAATGAAAGACCAGAATGGACCTTGCAATATTAACCCTTTGCAGTCATCGTATTTAACTGCTGCCTGTTATGCTAAAACTGTTTTTAATGGTTGTCTCAAAGCAAAGGGCTATTTTTAGTACCCTGCCACTAAAGGACACTTATTTATATCAGACTTTTATTTTTAGATTCTATACACCTACAATACGTAACAGATTAAACTGATCTACTGCAAATTTATGGTAGAGAATGAAAGGCATTCATCAAACTAGAGCTCTGGGTTGTCAGTTTGATTAAACAGACAACGAATCTAATTTGACAAGACAGCACTGTTGCCATTTAATAAATGACGCATATTACTTACATGACTATGCATGCAGCAATTAAGCGACCTACATAAAATAGGTGTAATAGCATCTGTTTTGTTCAATCTAGATTTGTAATTGTCAGCTGCAGAAGTGTTTAAAACTCTGGAGATGAACTATTTCTGAAACAAGTTATGTTCAACAGAAAGAGTCCATATTATAAGTGGCTAGAGCTAACTATTGCATTCTTATACTGTGAAAGTCCAAATAATTTGGCAATGTTATTCCTCT
>JAVJGG010000094.1:9790287-9803603 GCA_035590195.1 Aviceda cuculoides | reverse complement strand
TTGCAGATGTCTTGTTCTGGGTTTATGAAGGGTTCTGATATAATGAAGGAATTCATAAAGTGCCTCTTTCTGCAATGCAATATGAAGTTTCCAAGCATTAATTTGTTGAAAAGCATTCCCATAAGAGATATTGTGAATTACCTCTACTGTAATGTATTATTTATGTTCAGTGTACAAGCCTTTTGAGATGGACATAAACCACTGTCAAGTGCTCTTAACAGAAGGCATTAGAATAACATTTACAGTAGTTGGTTTTTATGTAAAAATGGGTGAGAAATAGTTTTGACACTTTCCATGGATAATTCTTTAAGGTGGCAATACAAAATGATGTATAGAGAAATTTGCACACACAAAGGGAATTTAAAGTAACTATTACTTGAGGGCATAGATGATCAAGCAAAAATATAAAGTCTTCTTGCGGTTAGCAAAACATAACTGCTCAGTACTCATTTCAGCCATATCTACTTAATGGTGTATAACTGAGTGACTTCCCCTGTAGATCAAGATCCTCTGGTTTTAAAATTGTACTGCAGTTCTGAATGGATAAAATTGCATCTTGTACACACACAGTTGTTCACATCAAAGATACTGTGCTGAAATGCCAAAAGTCAGTATCCACATATCTATGAGATATTTATGTGTATGTGTGTTACACAGGCAAGAGCAACTTCATGGAAACCCTTGTTGAAGCCACAACTTCTAATTCTAAAACTATTTACACTTGTGCTTACTTCTAAGCATGTAGATAGTTCCATTCACATGGACTACTTACGTGCTTACAGATAAGCTGTCATTTAAATGTTTGCATTTGCAAAACCAGTGTTTGCAAATCAAATTGTATTCAGGCATGTTAATTTTAAACATAATTTAATGAAATATATATTCAGCAACACTTTGTACAGAATTTTCTGCAACCCCTTCTCGCTTATTTTGCCTAAACTTAAAAGCATTAAAAAACCTTTACACTCCTGAATTTTTAGTCTTTAGTTAAGTACATGCTATGTATCTAGACAGTACTATTCTCAAACTGATTTTATTACAGTATTAAGTTGATGTGGTCTTTTGCTGAGCAGTGCTTATATCATCTACACCAAAGTGAAGAATTTCCCATGAAGAACATTATTTTTCAATAGGGCTTCACCCAAAAAAGAACACACTGGAAGAAAAAAAAATTTCTCACTTATTTTGATTCCACAAAGGGAATATAACAGTACCGTATTGTTAGTGTTATATTATGCACAAATATTTGACTTGCTACATAAAAATGTTAGTTTTAAATCTGTGCCTTAATAGTGACCAGTTATCTGTAAATATAGAGCAGATACAGATTGTATTTTTGTGGGTTGTGTCCTTTTAGTGATTTTTTTAAAATAAAAGATGAAATTAAAACATTAAAAATGGGAATTTTCAAAACTAATCAGTGTTGCATAAAATAAATTTATATAACTCCCTTGTATTCTGATTGGTTACTGAAGTATTTTTTATATAGACCCAGTTCCAGGGATGCTTGCTTGTTAATAAAATATAAAAAGCAGTATTTGACATAAATGCAACATGTTTCTTTCACATACTAATGCTCCTTTTTTTTTTTTACTATTCTTTTTATATCACATGCAGTGTGTTTGGCTTTTAAATGAGAATGCTTTTTTGAGATACCTCTCCTTAAAAATTAATACAGAAGGACTTAAATTATCTCAGGTTCATTTCATAGCAGGTTTTTAATAGTTCAGCTTACATGAGTTTTATTCTTTCTTTGGTCTTCCCAGTTTAATGACTATATATATATAGTTTTGGTCTGGATAGCAGGACAGTCGTATGTGTTCTTTCATGATGGTCATTATACTATCATTTCCTGTGTAGAAGTGGGGAAAAAACCAATAGGGATTCATTATTTGGGATGCTGGCCATGCGACCAGTCAGAATCTAGCGAGAGGCATAGCTTTCACACTGGGGTAATGTGGACATAATGTTACATCAGGCTTGTCTGTTTGCTTGACAGGTAGTGGTACAAGTTTAATACTGCTTACCTCAGTGCATTCAGGCATTTCATCATTCCAGCCTAATGTGTTTTCCTTGTTAACTATTTTATACACACAGGTCGTCACTTATCTTACAGTATTCCTGGCTCACTGACCTTTTAAAAATCCGAGTTATTTTTTCCGAATACCTACTAAGAATTGCAGATGTGGGAAGGGAACAGATTAATAGACTCTTCTGGCGAGGGCAACTGGAGCGTATGGTGGCGAGTACCAGCTCACAAGGCATTGGCATAAATTAAGTGGAAATTGCACAGGCAGGTGGACTTGCGAATTGCACCATGTTTCTGATGCTTGAGCAATAGTGAACGACAGAAGTCTGAAACGAGATGGTTTCCTTTGTGGACTGTTTATTTGGGAATATTGCTTCCAGTGGACTGCCACGTGGCTTCAGTCAGCAGAGTGGTAAAGATGGTGATGGAGCATCAGAGCTAGATGGCTGTTCTCCTCGCGGTGCGAGCAGTGTTCCCAGCAGCTGGCACGGTATGAACAGGATTGTTCCCTGAACAAAGAGGCTTCGCCATCCAGGTGCTCATCACCTCTCTGCTACTAGCCAGAACAGCAAAACTGGTGATTTCCAGGCTGAAGAGGAAGGTGTCTACTAAGAAATGTTGCCAATATGCAGGAGAAAACAGATTCTTCAAGCTGTGTAAAGGTTAAAAGTGAGACATCTGTCCTTACTGTTTGACCCCGCTGCAATCACATGCTTGGTGCGGGAGACTTACTTTTCCAAAGCCCTGGAAAACATGGTTACAAAAGGTATCTGAGTGCTGTTGCAGGCTGCTCAGGAAAGGTGTGTAGGCAAAGATACTCAGAAATTTGTGCTTGTACCGCAAAGTAAGCTAAGAAGTATTTGGTTCCAGACAAGTCTGGACACTGCTGGAGCTACCTCTTATCCTTGGAGAAGCAGCTGGCTTTCTGTCACAGACACCTGAGCAGAAGAAAGGCTTGGCCGTTATTTGGAGTTGCTGCAAAGTTCTTGAGGATTTAAGAATATGGAAAAACAAATGGACTTCTAAAAATTTTTGCAGTTTGTGTGATTGTCTACAATATTTTTGACAGCTTCTCTGAAAGTGGAGAACTGTAAGGACATGAAGGCAGCTAGGGGAAGTGTTTACAGAGTGCTTGAAATGGTTAAAAAATAAATGAGCTCTTATTTTGAATTAGGGATAGTTGTGAGTGAGGAATATGTTGTAACCTGAAAAGGACACAATAAATTTGTGCTTTTGGTATAAAATTCCTTTATTTTTCTTCTGGCTTAAAATACTGTCTGGGGCATTTCTGTATCTGAAAACTATATCCAGAAATTACAAGAGGCTTTCCGCAGATGGTGATTTGCTATTATATTAAGGAAAATTTGGTTTTTATCTCTGTTTCCTATGCTACAGACATACAGAAGTTGGTTTTTCTTTATAGTGTTACTAATTTTAATACTTTACATGATTTCATGAATCAACAAAGCAAATTTTATAAATTAAAAATAAGTAGAACAGTCATATTTGCCAATTTTGAGTATTGACACAGCCCTTAGGAGGAGCTAGTGGATAATTAAGATGATTTTTTTCCTCTCACATTGAAGAAAGTATACTATTAAAGAACAGACTCAAATGTTAACAAACTATTTACTGTAATAAGGTTTATTAGTAAAACAACAATAAGGAAAAGTAAAAAACATTAACTCGTAACTTGTCATCAAAAAGCTAGTTTTCAGGTTTGAAGGAAAAAAATTGTTGCAAACTCAAGTTGTTTTTTTGGTTTTGTTTTTTGTTTGGTTGTTTTTTTTTAAATAGTCCAGAAAATACTTTCTTAAATTCTTGAAATTACATGTAAGTATATTTACAGTGTATTATTTTGTTATTCCTAGTACTCTTTAGAATATCTTGAGCTATAATTATGAGAAGTATTCTATGAAATTCTTTTGACATTGAATTGAATCAGAGTATATGAATTATGTTGGGGAATGAAGATACTTGGTTATGAAGATGCAGAACCTTACACGCTAGTCAGAGCATCATCTAGTGTCAAGTTTCTCATCTAAGGAGTACGATTTGGGCAATATTTGCTCTCCTGAGAAATGCAGAATGATTCCAGATGTTTGACGAAAATATGAAGGAAAATTAATACATTGTGATGGAACTCACCTAGTTTGTGCCAAAACTGTGTTGCAACTTCATGGAAACTAACAGATGGAAAAAGCAAAACATAATATGAGAAAAAGAACCAATTACATAATGAAGTAAAAATTTGTCACTTCTAACAGTGGGTGATGAATGTTTTAAGAAATAATGATGCCACTAACGCAATAACCCTAGGACTGTGAATTGATATGGATGTTGTTACAATTTTTTGCCATGATAAAAATCACAGTTTGTCATCTGTGAAGGACAGAAGACTTGAAGAGGCCTGAAAGGCACGTGGCACTAGGTTATGGTTCCCAAAATTAAAACCATCCATGGAAAATGCAATCTCAGACTGTGTATGAACCATATAGAAGAGGAGTGGAAAAGTAAGATTTTTTTTTTTTGGCGAAGGATAATTTAAGAGACCTTCAGTAGACAGTAAATATTGCTGTACTAAGGGAAAAGAAAGATGGAACCCAGAGAATGAATCCATTTTAAAGCAAAAGTAAATTAATGTTCAGATACAACAAAATACTCAAGGCCTTTTCCTCCAGTGGGAGTCTTTCCACCATGCCACAGAACAGGTTTTTTTGGTTTCCCGAGAGCAAGCCTCTATTTTCATGCCAAAGCTCACCTCAGTGTGAAGTTGCTATTTCGTGGTACCAAAAAGATCCTTACTCTGAAATAGTTTGAATGCAGCCTTGGATGCTTAGCAATGACAGTTCAGTATGAAAACTGCTGATTCTTTTGGTATTGAAAGATATTTTTTATGTAGTCCAGGATCTAGAAATTGGTACAAAGTTAACATGGTAAGCGAGGCTGAATTGCTGACAGATTTGAATCTTGCTTGGAAACTGGATAGGAGACAACTAGCTAACTTATCCCTGTGGTCCAAGAGATATTTTTGTATAGCTATATTAAAATTATCTTTGTCCCAGCAGTGTTTCTCCTTGCACCAAACGGTGACAATAGCCAGCAGGCTGGAATGCTGAAGGCATCTGTCACGTAGGAAGGCTCCTCCTGAGCATGTCTCCAGCACTGGTTTATCTTCCATCTCACTTAAAGTGGTTGCAGATGCTCCACTGTCGACTCAGTGCTTTCTTTCCATTATACTTCTGGACTCCAAATGCTAGAAAGGGCTAACTTTTAAATTTTACATGCAGGTTTCATGAGCTTTTTGCTTGCACAAGCACAACATTCACGTCCTTTCCTAGGAGTGATTAATGTGGAGAGTATCCAGAACCACTAGTGTGGATGAGAGCTGTGAAGGATTTTTTTTTTTTGAAGGGATTTAAACGTCATGACTGAAGACTGGAAATAACACTTCTGGCACTGCTGCCTTTGTTGGCTGCTGGTGGTGTCTGCTCACCTCTCCTAGATCTTGGCGCTCCCATACTTGGCTCTAGATTCTGTTCTTTTCTGGTGAGCAGTCAAGTTTCAAACAAATACTATTGGGAAGTTTAGAAGCATTTTAAATTTTCAGGCAGACTTGTGTTTCCTTTGCTTTTTGTGTTGGACTTAAAAACTATGGCAGTGAAGGTACAGATGCTAATGGTCATCATTGACCAGTGTGAGGAACAAAAATTGTAAGCACAACATAAACAGTACATTGTGATTACCAGGCCAGTTTAGATGAGGGCACAATTTCTTCAGATGGGTGGTTGTTCATGAAGAATAAGTAAAGGAAACATTCATTTACTTGTTTGGTTCATTTTTTCTTTTATATACATTCATAGAAAGGAACATCTGTCCTTTTGCATGGTGTTCTCATTACAGTTTAAAAATGATTATGCAAAATTACTCCACAGGGCACTTCCTGTAACCAGTAATAAATACATGATTATTCATAGACAGAAGGATTCTTTAATGTCTGCCCACTTCTTCTTTACCATTAATGATTGAAGTACAGCAGCCCATTTCTTCCTTGCTTCCATCTGTCTGTAATGTTTCTGCTGAGACCAATGCATCCATGTTCTTCAGTTGCATATTAATATGTGGTTATTCTCTGCCCTGGGGCTGCTGCAGAGACAAGATAATGAAACCCTGAAAACAGAATCACTTATGATCTAGTTCCTAGTACATCTTCTCACTGTGTAAACATGTCAGGAGATACGAGAGAATTTCTGGACTGAACAGATGTGTTGGTTTGCTGAAAACTTTGAAACTCAGTATTTTCAAGTCCTCTTTCTGCTTAATCGTTATGTGATGAATTTGTAAGCTTCAAGATGTTTTACATCTGGTTCTGTTTGTCAAATCCCTTTCAAGTGTTCATTTTTTTGTGATTATACCATCCATGATAAAATGGGCATTAAATCAAATATTATATGAAAGTGCATTGTCTTTTCAAGGCTATACTAGAAGTTGAATATTGGAGAGGCTTTGTATCTTTGGTCTGTTTTGGGTTTAAGTGAAATTTTATAGACATTTCAGAATTTGTATGTATACAGAAAAACCCAGAATGTTTACAGCAAAGAACGACTGAGACTCTGTCCCTTCCACCTCCGTTCCCAAAACCAGATAACTGGCAGTGTTTCATCTTAAAGCATTTTATCTAATTGAGATTTTTCCAAGCTCACAAAATTTGGCAGGAGACAAATCAAGTTCTTTATGGTTCCTGAAGGCAAGTCATTTTCTGATAAACATTCTGGTGTGCTATTCAACATGGGAGGTGTGCAGAAATATAAAAAATATGTTAAAAACTTTCTTGCTTGACCTCTGACTCCGCCAGGTCAGGTTTTCCATTCGCTTGAATCTAGTGTCATTGTTCTGTGTTTAAGCACAGAAAAGAAATTCATGGTAGACCAATACTTATTTCCTCTGTGCATGCTGCGATCTTGCCTACATTTCTTTGAAAACAAATTCTCCAGACTGCTAGACCTGGTAATATGTTGTAAGAAATATCTAATTGCTACATGTTCACCTACTCAGAGATAAGAAGCTTGTGCTTCATGATGAACAGGCTCTGAATTTGTGTACCCAAGGGAACCAATTTGTGCCTGCATTTCGTGCTCAAGCATGAAAAGGCAGAACTCCAAGATAGTATGAATTTTCAGGTCTTCCTTTTCCCATAAAATCTGTCTGTTGCTAAGCTGCTTCTGTGAAAGTAGAGTTCTTTCACTTCCTCTTAAATAAAGTGGACTGCCCCCTGTTACGTCAAAACAAATGTTATGGTCTATCTCCTGGTGACTATTCACGTCTTCATAAAAGTGAGTTTTACTCCATGGAGACCTGTGGCTGAAACCATAGTGGCAAATACTTGCTTAATGGTTTATTTTCCTTTTGCAGCATTCACAACTTTGATTATGTAGCATTCTAATGAAGAACTCTTCCAGCACGATTTTCTTCTTATTTGCAAACTGTAATATTGCAGTGTTATAAACAGAGTGGGGAGTTGGATGGTCAAAGATAAACATGAACAGCTATTAGGAAATCTGTGGATGACAGTCTCCGTATATGACTTTGGGAAGAGTTGCTGCAACAGGTCTTGAAGGAGCAAAAAATATTGCAAACCTTTGCCATTGTTTATTATCTGGAGTGGTAATGATTAGAGGAGGAAAACAACTGTGCAGTGCACTGTGCATTTTCAGGAGCTTTATCTCAAGTGGAAACGGGCAAAGGGAGCATCTGCTTAGAAGTATGATGCATCTTTTAAGAAACCCTACCCAATCACTGCTCTGAAGAGAGAGAGAGAGAATGTTTCATGAATGTTTTTAATATCATTAAGTACTGAGCCTATTTTTTATAAATGTAGCTTCATACTGCTACTGAGAAAGTGTTCGAAAGTTTTCAGTTAACACCAATAAAACCCACTCTCTTTGTTTTCAATGATATGCCGATCTGTAGCAGGAGGTTGAATGGGCAGTTTCCCTTCTAAGCAGTAGGTCTGACTTTACTTTAAATCTAGATAAGATCAGAATCTATTTCCAGCCCCTTCTTAACATTCGTCATATAAATTAAATGAAATCATACCTCAAGTTTCCACAAGGAGATAACTTAAGCTGCAATCAAGTCATGCTTGATTTTTGTTCCTGTGAGTTAGCTAGGTGGAGTTCCACAGATCTTTTACTGAAGGCTTTTGGATCTTCATAACCTATTCCCCACCCTTTCCATAGGCTGCCATTTAGTTCTTCAGCATCCCTCCTGCCCTGGGAGCACCAGCTATGGACACATCATTACTGCAGCAGCACGGGCAGTGCCAGACCGCAGCAATACTCTGGCTCGACAGGGGCACACGGGTACCTGATTGTGTCTGAGTGGAGGAGGAGCCCGGATGATTCAGTGTGCTCCCTTCCAGCCCTCAACTATTCCAAACTTTGAGTTTGAAAACTGGAATATAGTCTCCTGCTTTTGGTGGGGTTTGGTTTTGTTTGGTTCCTGCTTATCTCACTCCCCCCCCCCCCCCCCCCCCCATTATTTCAAATCTGAAATAAAAGGTGGTTTGGGGTTTTTTTTAGTAGAGGCAAAATCTAGAAAGTTTCCAATGCTGTGCTGTAGTGGGTGGGTGGTAGCACTCCGCTGTGTGCCAGTGCTGTCCTGCCTGCGGCCCCTGCTGTGCTGTGGGGGCCGGTGCAGGGGCCAGCTGCTCTGAGCAGTGCCTGAGGAGCTGGCGGTGGGTGCCGAGTGAGGATTAGGGCCCCAGAGCACCTGCCTGTGCAGGCAGAAGTGAGAAGGGAAGCTGGGTTTTTTCAGAAGACATTCAGCCAGTTCTGCGAGCACCTTTGCTATTTACTTGTGTAGGTGCCAGAGGCGCTCTCCCCCCAGCATCACTGGGGAGCTCCTCGTCAGCTGATTTGCCTTCGCTCTCACTAGTCGCCCTTTTCAGTGCTTCCCAATAATCTGTCTGGGTCACAGTCCCAAGCTGGGTATCTCGCAGCACCCTGCTGCCTACGGGTTTTATAACTGCGATGGGTACGAAGTGGCTGAGATGCACCCTGAGGCCCTGTGGCGGTGGGTCAGCTGCGGCCACATGTCAGGCGCCCACCCAGCTGCTCTCTCACTCCCCCACCTCAGCAGGGCGGGGGGGGGGGGGGAAGACGAAAAATCTCATGGGTGGAGGTAAGGGCAGGGACATCCCTCTCATAAGTGAAACAGACTCAACTTGAGGCAAATTAATTTCATATCTTGACACTTAGAATAGGTTTGGATAAAAACAAAAACAAATGAGCCCCCTCACCACCCCTTTTCCCTGCCTTGCCTTCCCTCCTTCGCTCCCTCCTCCTCTGCCTCTCCCTGCTCCCGCTGGCCTTTTCCCGCCTCTCACCTCCGTCCCCCCGGGGCACTACCTGTGGGGCCGAGGGGGCTCAGGGGGGCTGCTGGAACCGGCCCTGTCCCCCCTGAGGCACCCCCACCTCCTCACAGAGGCTCCTCAGCCCTGCTGCCGCCCCAGGGACCCGCTGCTGCCCCAACTCTCCCCTTGGCCCATCCACGCTCCCTCTCCCCAGGACGGGTTTGGGAGCAGCCCTGGCCAGCTCTGACACAGCAGATGCTGCTGCTGGTCGTGGTGTCACCTTCAACCAAAGATAGGGCGTGCCTGCGGCCACCTCAGCACCTCCAGTCCAGGGAGCCTTGGCTGGTCGTGCTGGTTTAACCCGCAAAGGGAAGGATGTGCCAGCTGCGGGGAAGCCATTTGGGAGCGATGGTTTTGGTGCACAATGAGGTACGCCTGGAGGGGCTACTGGTGAGCCACCCCAGGTTCAGGTGGGGGCCATTGCTGGTGATGAGCTGCCCCCAGAGCCCGCTCTTCCCTCGGTGCTGGCCAGACTGGGACAACATGGGGCTCCTCAGTGCTGTGGTTTGGGGCTGCAGGCAGTGTGCGGGAAGCAGATGCTTCCATTGCCGCAAGCTCCTGCCCGAGTTACTGTGAAACGAGGAACGCTAGCCCTGGTGAGCAGAGAGGTGAGGCAGGGCAGGAGGAGCAGCACACCAGCAGTGCCCACAAAGGTCCTTTCTTAAAATCCCGCAGAAGAAACAAATTGCTTGCAAACCTGCCTGTGGTGCAGCTGTGACCAGGCAGCACATTCCCTCTCTTTGCTGTCTTGTTGTATGTATGATGGGGTGTGTCGTAGCAGGGGCTTCTTGGGTCTGCTGTTCTTGTAGGCGATATGTTGTCTGTGTGCTGGGTTGTCCTAAAAGCCTTTAGTGTCCGGCTGAGCATCAATGCCTGTATTTGGACCATAGAAGGATTGTAGAGGATGTTTTAGTTTCCAAATGCTTGTTTTTCCTTGGTTTAAAATGTTTCTTTGTAGCCAGGTGTATTTTGAATTTCATATCTAGAGTCATCCAGGGCTTGGTTTGTCAGGTGTGGGTGTAAATACTTACATTAAATCAAATAGTAGCACCCTGAGGAGGGTCCCCTCTGTGGCTGCATACTTGGTCTCCAGCTCTGGGTGCTGCATGGGTAGAGGTTGTGTGTTTCCATGTGTTATACTGCACAGTTTTAAATTGCATTCCAGTGCAGTAAGTCGTATGATGAATTTAGGGCTTGGCTTCGGGAGAGGATCGTGCATAATTCACACAGGTCAAAAGTCATCCAAATCATAGTGTAAAAAAAAGGTTTTTGTAAGAAATGGGTTTGGGGTAGAGTGTTGAATATGTTTAATTATTTAATATCCATACAAATCTGATCTTGCATCTTTATTCCTTAATCTGTGGTGATTTGTTATGTTTGTGTGAATACAAAAGCGATCAAAAAGCAGTCGTGATTCAAGTTAACAATATTTTAAACATCTGATAAAGGAATTGCCTTCTTTTTAGAGTCACCGATATTTCTGTGAGGCATGGGAGTAAAGGCCACAGCAGATGGCAAAAATTTCCAGCAACAGGCACTGTGACATCTAAGCAGAGCTTTCCCAGCACCCCTGCTGTGGTAGCAGATGGAGAGATTGGCAAGTAGGGAGGATGCTACTTTTATAGCGTTCAGTGCTTCGAAAGACGGGCTTTGCCGGGTGAGACGGGGTTGGCAGAGCTGAGCGCGCTGCGGCAGCCAGGGCTGAGGGAAGAGTAACAAATGCTAAGAAAGGGGATGCCAAAGGCACCGCAAAAATGTAGCAAAACTCCTAATGGTGTTTTGAGGTTTTCCTTGCTTTTGACCTTTTATGACTTTTTCCAAGGCAAAATACTGGAACTGTGGCTTTCCATCAACTTGAGCGCGCACATGCGCACACAAGCAGAGAAAGGCATTTCAGTGTTTTGTAAACTTCTGCAAAACATTTGGAAAATTCAAAACCTTTCTGTTGTTTCTGGGACAAATCAAACTTAAATATCTGAGCACATGTCATTAAGGTAATTGCTGTCATCTCTACTTGCTATCAGAAGTGTTCAAAATAATGTCTAATTGTGCTAGAAAATGAACCTACCTTTCTTCTGCTACAAGTTTGATTTTTCAGAGCTGGTAGAAAATGAATTTTATGAAAACTTCTAGGTTAGTTCTTATTTTACATCGTGTATTATCTACCCCATTATGTTTTCTTGCAAGCCATTTTCACTGAACCTATCCAAAATGATAAAACTTTACCATCTCTTTATAAGCAATCTCTGTAGAACTATATTTGGAACTGCAGTTCCAGAGGTCAGATTAGTATGTGAAAATCTTCATTTGGGGGGCTTGTGTTGACTAGGTTATTATTTTTAGGGGCTTTAAAATGATATCCTGATCTAGTTGAAGATGTCCCTGCTTGTTGCAGCAGGGTTGGACTAGGTGAACTTTAAAGGTCCCTTCCAACCTAAACCATTCTATGATATACTTCACAACTAAGAAGCATGAATTAAAAGACTCCCAAATAAATTAACTTAAAAATTGAGGGTTTTTTAAGAGTTGTTGATTGATTGTATTGCTGAAAAATGAATATGTTTAAAGGGAAACCATTTACAGCATTTTCTTCTCTGCTTCTCAGGCTTTGTTATCAGCTTGTGGAAATAAAAAGTGTTTCTTCAGCTATCTATGGGGCTGGCATCTTGAACAGGTATGAATCTCCTAATGCAGCTGTAGAGAAGTGTGCTGGGACTTCACAGTTGCTCTGGTATGGTGCAATGAGAAGTGCACATCCACTGTGCTGTTAGACTGGTATATGGGAGGCTAAAGAGTTTCTGGTGCTAAAGAGGAGCACAAGGACAGCTGCAGCTCAAATTTAGGTCAGAAGCAATAAAAGAAACCTCCCTGTGAGTGTTATTGATTAATCATTAAAGTGCAAGATTTTTCTTCCTTTGCATGTAAAGCTACAGTAGGGTAAAATTGCACTCAGTGGGTTGTTAGCACAATACGCTTATATCTAGCTGAAGTTTTGTCTGAGGACAGTGACCTGTGAATTGGATTTTAAAATCTGCCACTGAGCTTTAAGGTGCCCAGAGGCACCGTCTGGATGCGTCAGGAATTGTGAAGCAGCTGTATTTCATAAGAGTCTGGAAACTCGCCGGGTAATAGCCTCACAAAACAACATCGTTCTGGCTGAAATGATAAACTTCATTAGGTCAATATAGCTACACATACTAAAGAATTTAAAACGTACTTTTACAAGATTACATAAAAACATCGCATGCTTACAGGCCTTATAACTAGTGAAGTCTGAGGAAAATTACCTAGTGCTTATTAAACTTTCTTCTGTCCTCTGAATTCTGTAGTGAACAACACTGATGTACTTTGGCTACTACTCTCTTTAACCAAAGAGAAGAAAACAAGTTAATGTTTTCATAGACATTTCAATACTAAATAACTCTGTATTTTACATGGTTTGTGGAATTGCAGTAACTTCTGCTTAATTTTTTTTTATTTGAGCATATGATTTATGTAACTTCAGAAAGGCAAATAGAAGACTTGAGATGAGGTGAGGGAGCCAATGACTAACTTCTTATTTCTGTGAATGTTGTGTTGTGTTGTGTTCTAAATAACTTTAGCTTTAGGGAAGCCATTTTTTGAGAAGTCATGATGGTGGTGTTCTGAGAATATTTAGCCCTACTCTTCAGTAGTTACTACTGGATCAAATGTAGTACTGGAAATGGGAGATTTAGTGCATCCCCTGTCGTTTGTACAAAAGCTTAAGGTAAAATAAGTGTTTTGGCAAAAGCTGATTGCAAGAGTTGTGTGTGGTTTTTTCTTTTTTTTCTTTTTTTTCTTTTTTCTTTTTCTCTCTTTTTCTCTCTTTTTTTTCCTTTTTTCTCTTTTTTT
>JAVJGG010000094.1:9767731-9786650 GCA_035590195.1 Aviceda cuculoides | reverse complement strand
TTTCGCCCCCCCCCCCCCCCGCCCCCCGGTATATGGAGTGATTTTGGGAACATAAGGAAAAAATATCCACGTAGCCTATCATTTCATTGACCTTCACCTTCAGAACAGTCCTTTTTGTGCACACTGGGGGAACGGCTGGTTTCAGCCCAAAAAACGGGTTGCTCTCGAGCAGTTGGGACAGCGCGGGTAGTGCACTGTGTTCTGGGGTTTTGCTCACAGACCATGAAGGGAAGCCGCTGCTCAGAAAGCAGCAGAGGCATGTGGCTGGAAGAGGTATGCAATTTTAGGCTTGTCCAGAAACAACTGAGGTAAGGTTTTGGAGGGATAATTTTGCAAAAGGAAATGGCTCTCCTCCCACCCGTCGCAGGCAGGCAGATGCAGGAGGGGTGGCCAGACAGAGGCAGAGGAGAGGGGGATGTTTTGTACTGACACGGCAACAGTGTTGTCTGGAGGGGAGCAGAAACTCTGTCGCTGTTTCAAAATAAACAGATGACTTTGGACACAGGAGGAAATACAGCAGCTCCTCACGAAGATGTTGACTGCTGCCGTCACCAGAGCTGCTCTCTCTCACCGCAGGAAAAGCAGAGCTTTATCCCATCTTTAGATGAGGACTGAGATGAGAAACTGTGTTTTCTGGCATTGGTTTGCTGGCGGGGCAAAAGAGAAGGCTCTGGGGTCTGAGCTACTGCCCATCTGGGTCCGTTCAGCCCCTGGGGCCACTTGCCTTTTCAGACAAAAGCGTCACAATGCTGCCGAGTAAGGACAGCTCGTGACCTCTTGCTCCCATGCTCTAGAAGAAAAATCACTATAAAGTCACTATGGTTATTTTCACCATTAAGGAACAAATGGAAAATATCAGCATGGGAAAAATTTTAATTGTTAGGGTGTTAACCTTTCCTCACCAATGAAACCGGTCCCGGCATGTGTCGGCTCTTGTTAGGGAGCCAAAATACAGTCCCAATTCAATTTAAGCTCTAATGCTTTGTTTTATTAGATACTTTTATATCTTAATATTTGTCCTAGGTGCTTCTCTGAAGTCTTGTCAGTAAAGTAGATGTTATTGCAGCTAGCTGAGAGGTGCAGGATCTTAAGCACGTTCCCATAGGCTTGGCAGGGCTGCTCCTGCCTTGGGAAGATGCTGCGTCGTGCTTCTCCTCAGCAGTGCTGGTCTGTGATGGCTTTCCTGGTGGTGGGTGCTGAGAAGATTTGTCGATGTTTGGCCTTTCTCAAAGCAAGGCTTCTTGCTGAGCCAGCCTGCTGCTCTGTGCATCGCAAAAATGTGAATTTTGCACTGCGGCTCCCCTGTGCTCAAGCTCTCCTCTCCGCCCCTATTCTCCAGCAGACCAGGACTGGTCAGGGTCTGTTAGACTATTGATTTGGGGGTTTTTTTAATTATTTTTTCCATCATAAGGCTGCAGGCACAGCATTGCTTGGCATTGATTTCTGACAGCGTCACAAAGGGTGCACGAGGTGTTGTGTTTGCAGGGCCAGCCCATCCGTGGGGGAAAGCTGAGCCCCCGTGCTGCAGAGCTGCGTATCTGTGTCCCCCCAGTCCCAAAGGGGAAAGCACAGGGAGAGGGGGCTGATGGGAGAGGGGAAGGGGGCAGCACCTGTTGAGTGGCTGATAAAAACACGCACCTGGGTTTATCAGTGGGGCTGTCTCAGCCTGTGACTGCAGAAACCTGGATTTTTCAGAATCTGAGAAAACCTACACCATTTCTCAATCTGCTCCAAGAAAATGCTGCTTCAGTACATAATAGGGGCTGGTTTTGTTCAGCATGTAAATAAAGACAAAGCAGAAGTGAATTGTTTGTGCATCATAAAGCATGTTGTTTGCAAAGAATTTGACCCCAAATTATTTGGGTCATGCAAGGGTCTGTTCCCCTTTGACTGTTATATCCCATCTATCTAAAACTGCAATCACACTTCTAGTATTTGTCTGCCTGAGTAATTTCTAATGGGCTTAGGACTTCTGATGCTCAGACTGAAGTGCTGTGTGCTCCTGATGTCCACATTTGAGTCAGAGATAACTACAGCTTTGCAAAGCATTTGATCTAGACCTGGATATGAAATTTATCATTTCAGTTTTTTGCAGCCTATTAGGATACACAGAGCACACCACTGATGCACGATTTTAACAGACTCAGAGTTGAGAAAATCTGGGCAATTCAGTCCCATGAGGTCTCCAAAATGTTTTCTGCTCCAGTTGTATCCCAGGGCTGTAAATGGAAGTTGCAATTCATGGATAGTGCAGCAGCAAGGGACACAACCTGCAGGCTTTTTAGCTTACAGCAAGTAACAGAGGTGCAGGCAAGAGCTTGCCAGTGGCTTTTGTGTCCACAGCCAATACAGTTTTGGTCTTAGGGCGATGTTGTGGTAAAGCTAAGGCCCAAAAGAAAAGACTTTCCCTGCTGTTCTCCTCTCCTCCTTTCCTTACGCCCTTCCCATGTGCTGCCATAGCCGGTATTTTGCAGAAGTGCAAGGCAGAGTTTTTGTTACAGGACCTGGGTGCTGTGTGAAGGTACAGGGGCTGCCAGGGACCACATGGCTGCTGTTCCCCTGGGAGCAGGGCAGATCGCCCAGAGCTCTTCAAATCCTGGGGTGCAACAGGCGCCCTCCCAGCATTTACAGCTTGAAGAAAGATTAAAAACTGAGATCTATTCAAGCATTTATTCAAGTCCTTCCAGAAAAAGTCAAATGAGTGCTTCCTTCCTTCTTGCATCCCTAGTACAACAATTCCGGGTCCCCATACAATAATAGACAAATTAGTTCACCAAGTCCCAGGAACACCTATATATATATATATATATCCCGCACCCTGTTACTTTTAATATATCTCATATGATGCTTATGCCACTGTGTTCCCCACCTTCCTGGTGGCCTTCTTACAAGGCGAATTTGCCTGAAAATGAGACAAACTGTGACTAATGCCTGTAAGGATCAGGTTTTTTTCCCGTAAAGCAGGAAAGAGAGAGAGAAAAAAAAATCTGTTCTCGGTTACTCTGCTTAGGTGTGAAACTTGCCAGACGGCTTTCAGACCATGTAGGCGCTTAATTCCCAAGAAAGTGGGATTTGTCTCCACAGTAATGAACTCACTTTTTTTAAAAGATGTTGGTGCTACAAGGTAAGAGGGTTTTCTCATCCAAGTAAGCATTTCCATTGCTTTATCATCCTTATCGTAAAGTAACCTAACAGGCAACAGAATGAAATTTAATGTAATAAATTGATGCATTTAATATGCTACCAAAAACCTTTATATTTTAAATCCAAACAAAAACAAAACTCCAAAGCTAAAACAAACCACCCCCAGTAAATCCAAGAGTGGCTTGACTTTTTTTTCCTCCCTTCAGCTCAGTCTGAACGTCCCTGTGTCTGTTCCCAAAACAGTTTGGTCAGCGCATGTTTCGAGAATGACAGCTTGACTAAACCCTTGATATGAAATTTCAGCAACCCTGTATGTTACTGCTGTTTACAAAATGATTTTGAACTAACAGACGTTGCAGAACCATGACTAGTGGCTTGTGTTTGGGGGTTTTTTAATGGAGACTTTTCAAATTAGCATGCGTGCAAACTTACATTGTTTTGAAACTAAAATTAAACAACACTTGGGAACTGGGCACATAGAAGCTTTTTTCTGCTTAAAATCTCTACCAAGTGTCTCTTCACTAGTTTCTGTCTACTTATGAGCTGGGAATGGGCTCTTACTAGCCAGATTTTTGCCTGAGGAACAATATCATCAAAATATTTGCATTCACCTTTCAATCTGAGTCACTGAAGTAAATAGCAGCTTGACTAACTGCAACTACTTGTTCCTTGCACAGCCACTTTAAAGATGCTGGGGCCTGTAAAGACACGGCAAGTTCTGAAAGGGTTTTTTGACCTATAGGGTAAGGATGTGAGGAACTTAAATCCAGTTACATGGACCTCAGCGGTGCATTTTGTTGGAGCTGCGCTTGCTGCAGGTGTGCCTGTGCTTTCCACCCTAGCCCCGAGCAGCAGCAGCAGCTCCTGAGCC
Organism: Aviceda cuculoides; assembly: GCA_035590195.1. NCBI lineage: Eukaryota > Metazoa > Chordata > Aves > Accipitriformes > Accipitridae > Aviceda > Aviceda cuculoides. The sequence continues at coordinate 9,782,635 of JAVJGG010000094.1, read as the reverse complement.
AACAGGCATTTACTAGCAACTAAACTGGCTTGCTTGTGAAGCGGACATGCTTTGCAGGACCTGCATCCGACGTGGTGTCGCCGGACATGAGTCAGTGTAAGCCACGGTGCAGGACCGAGCGCTGGGGACACCTCACGACACGCTGCCGAGAGCAACGGTGGTCACGGTGGCTGTGAAGCCTCGGAGCGACTCTGAGGCTTGAGATCTCTTCTTGCTTGAGATTTTTGTGAATCGTGTACTGCAGTAATGTGTTGATCTCACAGCTTCTAAAAACACTTATTGTTAACAATGAAAATGTGTTGGTCTTTGAGGGAAACTTGCTGTGCTTTCAGAAATTATGTCAAGGATGGAACAAATTCCCATGTTATCAGCCAGGACAGTTTTATTGTCATTCATAATACAGCTGAGAGTGCAAAATGCTGTGTTTCATCAGGACTTTGGTATAGGTTTCTATAGTGCATTTTCTGTCCTTTGAAATACTCTGCGTCATTGAAATTGGACAAGTCATTTTTGTAAAAAGAAAAAAACCAAATAAGATATCTGCAGATAAAAATTAAATGTGAATATTGTACAAATTCTTTCACACACAAAAAAGTTTCTGGTCCATTTGGGTTTTTCCTAGTTTTCCCCCTACGTTGGGCACCATGGACCTGACACCACATTCCTACATACACTAGGAAGAAATATGATATCCCTAGAATAAGGAATAAGCTATTTACAGATGTCAATAGCTGGGTTTTTTTCTGTTCTGATGAAAGCATTAGAGTTATGTTTAAAAAAAAAAAAAGTTTTGAACACTTTAAAGTGTTCCGGTTCACATGCAGTATTTAAAGCCTTAGAGCAAGAAGTGAGTGGAATTCATCTCGTGTCAAAGGCAAGCTCACCAAGGTACAATTCCCTCAGTGGAGGGAGTTGATGGCCACAGCCTTTGTGGCTGCCGTGTCCCTGGTGGAGGGGGCCAGGGAGGCCGTGGCTGCCCAGAGGAGCTGCTTCGCCTTCCTCCTTCTCGCTGGCTGGGGCTATTGGGGAAAAACCTCCCAGGAGGGTGAACTTAGCTTTTGTGGTGGGCCCCTCCAGCACCTGCGGGGATCTGGGCAGTTTGGCAGCCCAGTCGGTTTCTTCTTCAACTGCGAAGTGAAAAATCCCCATTATAACACTTGCACAGAGCAGAAGTGCTGCCCTTTACAGAAAGGCCCTTTCCCTGCGCTCCTGAAACTAGCCCAAAGTCCCTACGGCTTTGGACTCTGTGGATATGGCACAGCACTGGTCTGTTTGGGAGATGGAGAGCTAGAGTGGTCCAGAGGGATAGTTTCCAGTCAAGGATTCATCCGGGTGAGGAGGAGAAGTCCTACAGGTGACTAGATGAGGTCTGGAGAAGGCGAGAGGGCGTTTGCCATGCGTGTTTCTGTGCCAAAGGTGCTGCAAATTCCTATTACGCTGACGATGATGCACTGTGAATCAGGTGTCAAAGGCTTTAGAGTGTGGGTTGGGAACAAAACCTGTCATTGAGAGCAGAATTGTGTGACTTCCTTCAGTGAGGAAAAATGGTTTTGTTAAATGCATGTTAAGCCCCTAAAGCTCAAATGAAGTATAAGACAGCACAAGCCTTTCTCACAACCATAGAGAATATATTTGGGGGGGGGGGGGGGGGAAAAACATAGCATTCATTTCCCATTTATCTGTTTCTGTATTTTCCCGTTTTCTTTGAGCTAGAAAATCAAGTCCCCAAATGATGAAGGTAAATTTTTCCCCCTCCGGCTTCTGCTATGACCACAAAACAGAAGTTCTGCAACTCTGATGGGAAACCTGTTCTCATGGACTTGCCAATCTGTATCCAGCTCAGGCACTGACTTGGCTTTACTTCAGCAATAAACCAGTCTCCAGATGTTTGGGGGTGGTACTAATAGCTGAGTTCTTCCATTTTTTCTCCAATTATATGCCTTTTGGGCTGCAGAGTGTTCTTTGACTGACAGCTGAATATTGGCAACCTGACTGCTGACTGTGAGGTTGATGACAGCCGCATGGGCTCAAACTCATAAATCCATTTTTCAGAGATGTGCATGCATGTGCTAGAGAAAGTGTTAGGCCTTGGATACACAAATCAGTAAAATAAGGCAACAGCAGCTGCCCGGTTTCTGAGTTACTTGGCTATAGCGTCACCCTGTGCACTGGGATGTAATTTGCTCTCTGCTGTCACAGCCAGCTTGTCTTTGCTGTCCCCGTTTTTGAAGATTGACAGAGTACCAGTTAGATTCCCTGTTTCCCAGACACACTAGTGCAGGCAATGTCCCACACAAACCTTGCTTCATTAGCTCTGCCAGCTCAAGGTGTCTCTCTCATTTTCTGCAGCCCCTTGGGTATTTAGTGCTGTCTCTACTTGAAAACAGAAGCTTCTCCCAACTTGACTTTTCAGGTCCCTTATGCTGAGTCAGAAGGGCCTAACCTTGCTCTGTCAAAGCTCTGGTAGATGCTAGGAGGACTTTTGTTTACGGTTACGCTTTTTTTCCGAAGCTCCGTGGCCTGCTTTGTATCAATTTAACTGCCTTTCAGAGCAAGCCAACTTAATTAACGGCATCCCTCAGGATATCAAACAGTACTATATCAGATTTTTTACTGAAATCCATAAACATTAAATTGTCTCCATTTCTTTAGTCTTTAATTTCTTCAGTTTCTTTTAAAAAAATACTACTAGGCTTGTTTGGCAATATTTTCCTTTATTGAACATATGTTGTTTGATCGTCAAGAAGTGAGTCACCTTGACCTTGTTTTCAATTAGCATTTCGTGCTCAGTAACGAAGAAGATGCCACATCATCTGTTGAAAATCCACTTTTTGTGTGAGACTTTGGAAATTTTAATTCCAAATGGCCAAATAACCAGTTTTTCTCCTTCCTTACAGACAGCTCTCTGTTAAGGAGCCTACTAAGCAGGGAAGGGCTACCCTTAGACTCCTTAAAAAGAATTATTTACTGCTGAAAAATATTCTGCTCTGATTTTCCTCTCCGCTGTTGCTATGCCAGCAGTTTCCTAGATCAGGGAGGCTTCATCTATTTTTTTTAAATTATTTTTTTAAACCTCACAGTTATGAAAACATCTAAGGGTTTGATTGTGTTTCCATTTCCTTGTGAAAACTTTCCAGTGAAAATTTTGCTGCTGAGGTGGAGGGGAGATAGAAGGGCTGGGTGTATGGGTCATGTTGACGGCTGCACTGTTATGCTGAAGATGCTCTTACAGAGGTCCTTGGAATGTGGCCGACTGCAAAGCCACGGCTGAGAAGTAAAGGGGGATACCTAGTTAAAAAGGTAGCACTATGGTGCAGAGTTCACGTTTCTCAGGAAGCGGGACAGCTTTTGGATAAGTGTACACAAGAAGGATGGGCTTCACCTGGTCCAAGCCTGGTTGGTTATAGTTATTCTGGTGGCATTATACATCACCAAGGCTTTGTCCTGGTTTCGGCTAGGACAGAGTTAATTTTCTTCTAGTAGCTGGTACAGTGCTGCGTTTTGGATTTAGCGTGAGAATAATGTTAATAACACACTGATGTTTTAGTTGTTGCTAAGTAGCGCTTGTCCTAAGTTAAGGATTGTTCAGTTTCCCATGCTCTGCCAGCGAGGAGGTGTACAAGAAGCTGGGAGGGAGCATGGCCAGGACAGCTGGCACGAACCAGCCAAAGGGATATTCCGTACCATAGACTGTCATGCTCCATATATAAACTGCGGGGAGTTGTCCGGGAGGGGCAAATCACTGCTTGGGCATCGGTCAGCAGGTGGTGAGCAATTGCGTCGGGCATCACTTGTCTTTTCCTGAGTTTAATTTCTCTCTTTTTTTCATATTCCTTTTCACTAGTAGCAGTATTATTGTTATTATATTTGTGGTGGTGGTTGGGGTTTTTTTAATATTTAGTTATTAAACTGTTCTTATCTGAACATGCAAGTTGTTTTTTTTCTGATTCTCCTCCCCATCCTGCTGGGAGGGAGGAGGAGTGAGCGAGTGGCTGTATGGCTGCATGTCGTGGGGTTAAACCACAACAGGCTTATATGCTTCACCCCCACCCCCACCCCCCCCAAATTGGAAAAGTCATTGTGCATGGAATACTGCACAAATCTGGGTGACGCATCACAAGCAGATGAAATGATTAAAATCCTGTAATCCAGGAATAAAAATGACAGACTATAGTAAAATTTGCGAAGAAAACCCAAAGAATATTACAAATAAATAACCCCTGATAATCACAGCACATAAAAACAGACAATAAATGTAAATACATTTTATACACAAATGCTCCAAATCTAAACAAAAAAACCAAGTACAGTGCATGAAGAGAAATGCCCCATTTAAATCGGAATATAGATATGAAAGATATGTGAAAGGCTTGGCAGAAGAAGTGGAATGCTGTAATAAAAAGAAACAAATCATACAGGCATGACAGCTCCCACCATGAGAAGTCATAGTTACCAAGCTACCAGTTTTTTAAGGTGTTGTCAAGACCAAAACAACCTACTTCATATAGTGTCTTTGGATGTGTAGAAAAGTTATTTTAAGTGCTTCAGCACATGTTCCTATAGATACTAAGATGTTGGATAGGATAGGAAGGATTTTTTTTTATTATGGATTAATAAACACAAATAGATGAAGCCAGTCATCACACGGGAAGATCTCCACTGAGAATTCAGAGCAATCCACTGTTCAATGAACTCACAGCTATGTGGGAAAACAGGTGACTAGTGAGTGACAAAGTTTCCTGAAGATGTCAAATCATTTGGAATGGTTCGAGCAGATGTTACTCGGGATTATTCAGGGTGGTGGGAACCTGGGTCTTACAATTCTGAGCAGCTAGATGAGAAAAGGGCAGGCACTTTGTATTTATAGAAACTGAATGTTAAGTTCAATATTAGTAGGAAATGGCTCCAGCGGTGCTAACCCAGGGATGGCCTCCAAATGAGCTGGGATAGGCTCCAAATGAACTAATGCCTTTTTAGGAAAGAGTTGGTAAGGTCGTTATGGAAACTTGTCTGAAAATGTCTGCTTAGTGCCACTAATGAATATATCCAGTGAAGTTTTCCTCCCTGATGACCAACAGGTAGGGTTTTCCTTATAAGATGTCCTGTTTCAAGTAAAGGATCCTCCTATTGCTATCATGTTAAGTAAATAAAGTGCGTTATCCATCCCTTTCACTTCCCAATTTTATCCTCTGGCATTTGGGAGTGTGTGTGTGCTTTCTTATTTTAAAACATGCTATCTTGTTTTGGGTCCAGCCTAGTTTCTAGTGTAAAGGTTTTGCTCTGAATTTTCTCAAAAGCTTTCTGTTGGTATTTTCTTTTAATCAGTTGGTATAGTGTTTTCTTAGAGTTAGAAACCTTCACTTCCTCTACATTAGGGATTTACCTAATTCAGTGGCGATCTAGCACTGGTTAGGATTTTATACAGTTGAGGTGATCTATGGTTTGCAAACTTGGTGGTATTTGTAGATTTTCTCAAAAGAATTTTTCTGTTTGTTTTATAGGCACTAGTTATCTATAGTAGATATTGACAGCTTTTGTTTTCTCAGTTTTCTCTTGACGTTAGTAGGCTTGGATGCAGTTTGAGATTTATACCGGAAACAGCTATTCAATAAGAACAGTAAACTGATTTCATAAAAGTTTAATTTCTGAAGGATTAGATCTTTATGAGCTTTCATTCAGAGGTTGACTGCATAGTGTTTAAAATGAACTTCCCTTAAATAATCAAAAAAGAACGTTCTGGTATAAAACCCTCTTGAAATCTCCCTTGTGACTTTCACCATTTTTTAAAAAATATATTTTAGTTTTTGCAGTATTATAATACAGACATGAATATTTAAATTGCATTTGGATTGCTGACCAGAGCAGAAGCTATTGCAGAATAGTCTCTTACATTCAACGAACTGAGAATTGTATGGGAAAGTAACTAAAACATGGTAAATCTCCATCTTCCTTTTCTGGATCATTACACACAGAGTGAAATTCACTCCCTGCCACACTCAAGCTCACTTCTGCTGACCCAAAGTGCTGGGCGGGTGAAATTTTTCTCCTTGAGGAACTGCTTTTGGGATTCGTGCCCAAGAGCAGCCGACCAGGTGCCTGAGAAGTGGGGCCCACCGCAGCGCGGCAAGCATGAGGGAGTAGACTGTTTGCTTTATGAAATTTAAGCAGCAAAAGGAACTGTAGAACAGTTTTTCATGATTGAATGAAGGGTCTATCTGCGTATAGAAGTATTCATATTCAAATGTATTTCATACAGAAATATTACACAACATACAAGCTTTTCCTTCTTAATGCTGAGATACTCATTCAGCAGATTTGTTTCCTGCAAATTTGTTCACTCCGTTGACCACACAGATGCATTTGCTATTCTGTACTAAGCTGATCCACATTTAAAAAACCCTCAGAGGGTTTTTCACTGGAGTTGCTTTTCATTAATGCTTTGCTGATAATATATGCAGGAAGATGGAAAGAAGTAAGTCATTTTTTGTTTCATTTGAAGAATTCACTTAGGATTAATAAGATTTTTTTTTTTTCATGGAAAGTGTAATAGCTGACCTTTTAAAAGAATAGGTTTTATTGTTCTGACAAGATATTGAAGACCATTTTTTAATGAAAATATTTTTTTAAGTTTCACATACTTAAAGGAGAAAATAGAAATTATTTCATTGCTCATCATTACTTATGCTGCAGCACTGCAGCATGAACATCATAAACAAGAATTTAATTGGAAGAAAAATTAGTGGCTGCTTCTCTGTTCCTCTCTTCTTACCCCCCGATCCCCTCCAAGTCTGGTACAACCATGAATGCAAGTTGGAAATAAGATATTTTAGAAACGAGTGTTTCTTGATTGCATTGGAGCTCAACTAAAGTTTCAAATCTAGAACACAAATATACAATTACCACTATATGTTAATTGCTAATTACTTAGACCTAAGCCAAAGAATATTTGCAACTGTTGCAAATATTTTCTTAAATATCTTTTAAAATTAAGTTCCTTCCCAGAGTGCACAAATGCTTCTAGAATCACATTGGTTCAGTTGAATTAGACAGCTTCTCAGAAAGATACACTCAGTACCCTGCAGCAATTTATTTTCCTTTAATTAAGAAAATAATATATTGTCTTATTTTATCATCCTCTGAAGGTATCTCAGGAGTATCCTCCATTAAGTGAGAGCTAATCTCAGCTGATACCCACTTTCTCTTGCCCCATCACTGAGATAGGAAGATTAATGTAATGCCGTGCTTTCAAGTAGGAATCAAGTCACAGGATCTTAAACAGGATCAAATAGGAGAATTTAGACTTTCATGCCACCTGGGACACCTTCCTCCATCTGGGATATGCCCAAATATTGCCCCCATTGCCTGCTGGCTCCAGAAAACATAGCAAGGAAAGAAAATGCCTTTCCCTGCACATCTGTTGCACAAACAACAGAAGCTCTTGTAGGTGGTGGGTCTGTAACCCCTTCGTGAAGACCCCTGTTATGCCAACTCCGGGGAGGGATGCGCTTGCCCACCTTGGCCTGTGTTTCTCACCTTCTTCCTCTCTGTGCTGTGTGCTGCCAGCTCCTGAATTGCAGTTCGTTAAGAGAAAGGAACAGCAGTTTCTGCAAGGAGATGATGATTGGCAGTGAAGTTGTTCCTTGGAAAAAGCAGCCGGACAGGAATGGAAATGGCTCCAGCATCAGAGGAAGCATCCCACCACATCCTCCCAAAACTTAAAACAAAGGAGAACAATGCCTCAGAAGAAATATAAGATTGTGTATAACAAATCCCACCCTCACCATGCTGCTCGTGGAGGCAGTGACAGCCATGTCTCCCTCCCAGCTCTCTTTCTCTGTTCATGGCTTCTGTTCTTGCATGGAGGTTTTTAGTCCCACTCCAGTAGAGCTGTGGAGCTCCCTAGAGGCTGAGAGCGCTCCCCTTCTCCTTGACTTTGCCCCACCCAAACTTTGGTGACTTAATAGGAGCTATTTTTTATTTCCATTGGTGTAAATAAAGGGCTCAGCAACAAAAATGCTCACTTTAGCCTCCCAAAGAAAGGCTTACAATGAACCGCTATGTACTTTCTGCTGCTGGACTCCACGGATCTGCAGGAAGAGCAAAGATGAGCCTAGAGGCGGGGGGAGAAAAATCACAAGAATATATTTTGTTTCCTGAATGCTCCCTCCCCCCAGTACTGACATAACATTGATCCTCTGCTGTCCCTGTGTCTGTCTGTGACTTGACTCCATGTTTTATAGGGCACAGAAGTCTTGCAAAGCGGGCATGTGATCTCTCCGTGCCTGGAAAGTACCTAATGCATCTGAGGCAGTAGGCTATCAAGTAAGAAAGAGTTTATCTGTCTGGAGATCTGCACAGCCCGTCACATTTCAGGCTCCTACTCAACCTATCTTTTGTTTGTTTTACCTACTCGGAGAGGAGACCAACCCCACCATTTCTCTGGCGCCGCCCTTTCAAGTTGGCTGAACTCCGTATGTTTTTTACTTATACATGTGCATCTAAGTATGTATTAGTTTTGGGTAAGCTAATGCAATTGTGAGAACTTTTCAGTTATTGTTTTTATAGCCATTGGCAGAGTTTGAAACCATTTGAAATGCAGCCACGTTGGCTTGTGCTCTATAAGAAACAGGGGGAAGGAATCAGCGTCTGCCAAATGGAAAAGGATAAAACTGGTGTAATGATATGTTGCAATCATGCTGCAAAACCTACCACAGTAAATTACTGCTCTAACAACCTCCTTCCTGTTGCGAAAGGCTCCAGCCCTGGCTTGCTTGTGTCTCTCTTCCTTGACATTTCAGTTCTTGAGGGAAAGTTATCTCTGTGACCCTCAGCACTGAGTGACTGCTAAGCTTCTTGGAGGACAAACGGAAAAGCAAAGAAGGAGGCCAGGAGGGGCAGGTGCCTGACTGTGGGCTCGATGGTGCTGCCAGACATGAGCACCACCAGTCCGTGGCAGCTGACCCACAGCATCGTGGGCAAGGCTTCATCTGGCGCCTTGGTCTTTGCTCGCTGGCGTCTCTTTCTCCCTGTTTGCTTGCTGGTGGTTTGTATCAGTATTTGTAGGTCACCTGAAGTTTTCGTGGCGTTGCCTGCACAACCCAGCCGCTGGGATGCTCTGCCCTGTGCCCGCAGCAGCGGTTCGGCCAGGCTCGGTGGCCCAGGTGGAGCGCTGCCCTCTGAGGTGGCCTGTGGGAAATGAGCTGGAGCTCCTGCCTTCGTCCCTCCCAGATGCATCTCCTCTCCACAGACGTTGCGCTGCGTTTGGCACACAGTCATGTTTTGCTAACACTGAATGAAGGAGTGAAAAGGGAGAGAGCCAGAAAACTGAATTACTGTCCTGGTTTCAGAACGATCCTCCTAAAGGGAGGGGAGAAGGTGACAACCTCAGTGTGGGAAAGTTTTCAGGCTGCTCTCTAAGTTGTTTATGTTCTGTGGAGAGAGTGGTTTGCGTCTCCTGAATCCAACTGCGTGGTTGAGAAAGAATTATTCATCTGTTTAGGGGAAGGAGGAAAGAAAGCCTCCTCTTCGAGGGGAAGGCAATGAGATCCTGGTGGTTTCAGATGTGTAAGGTGATGGCCCTTTGACAGTACTTTCCAGAAATGCATCATACAAAACTTCATCTGACGGTTAGCACTAAAACAGGAAAGCATTGGGAGGAACTCAGAACTGCCTTGTAATTAAAACGTGCAAACCACCCAGTGCGATCCAGTCTGTCAGACCGGTAAGCGGGGGGCATCTCTTCCCAGGGGCTTCACCTCCTGCTGGTAAGATGGACGAGGAGTATTGAGCATGCTGGGAATTACACAGAGACAAAATCTGGGAGTCCCCGAAAGCTGGGTGGAATGGAAACTCCCTTTTCTCAAGGCACTTTCCAGACGGGCAAACAATGGGGCTCCCAGCCCCACGCACTTGCGTGCGTGCTTAGCTGGGTGCTGCTTCAGCTGGTCTTGGGCTTTCCACAGCTGAGCCTGCTGTGCTGTTGCCCCTGGATGTGAATGAACTCCTTCTAATTTCTCTTCTGCAGTGTTTGTACAATTAGATTTTCTTTTTTAAAAAACAAAACAAAACAGAACAAAACATCATTAACTTCCTGTACTTGAAGTTCACCACCACATCCTTGCACTCACCGAGTCCCCAACCTCTGCTGCTTCCAATAATAATAATAATAAAACCTGAAAAAGCTTGTCTTGTCTTCTTTACAGCTGCAACAAAATGGATGTAGATTTAGCTGTGCTTTTCTCCCTCAGCTATCTGGCAGCACTCCCCTTCTCTCTCTCCAAGTCCTCCCTGTGAGGAATGAGCACAGCTGATCATGGGGATAAGGATCAGCTCAGGGGAGCATGCGCTGGCCAGGGAAATTTTTTCCCTTTGATGCCCATTGCTCCCCACCTCTGACGTCTCATGCGCTTTTCACATTCTCCAAGCCTGGAGTCATCTGAAGTCACAGGCCAGAAGCAGCTTCTCTCCCCTGGCTATGCAGACCAGATCACCCCAAGGGGATTTTCCCTTGTTAAAGTTGCCAGCAAAATATTTTGCATAGCTTAAGTTGAGGTATCAAACTATTTCCAAGCTATGGCCAGTTTGAACCAAAGGCTGTTACATTAACGTGAGTGGTCAAGAAAAGCCCCAAATAAAAGCTCTGAATAGACAGGATCCAGTTGGCCAATTTCTTTCTTTTCTCTTGTGAATTTAACTAGACTTTCTCTCTTAAAATGAAATCTGATATTTATGGGAGTATCTCATTCTTTATAAAGCTATGAATTATTTTTTTTCATGAACAGACCAAATGCTACATATAAACCGCATGGAACAGATAAGTTGCAATATGTTTAAAAGTGGATTTTTTTATATAACAGAAGTGGGTGTATCTCTTTCTTTCATGCACTGGATGCTCTCTATGGAAAATCCATAAAACAAAATGGGAAATAAGGAACTATTTCTCTGCTGATGATGTAAAATGACAGAGAGGGTGAAGTTTCTGAATTGTAATGGAACAAGCAAAAATACCTCCCTGACTACTTTTTCCAAAAGAAAACTAAAGTCAGAAATCCTGCATACCAATGGGATCAGTTTGGGCTATTCAGTCCAGTTTTGCATCAAGGGAGTTTGGTTGTACTACTCGTGATATTAAATTCTCTTGGCCATAAGTACCTTTAATCATGAATGTCACAGATTATTCATTTCAAACCACGTTTACTCAAAGTGGAAAACAAAGGGAACGGAGTGTGGTTTGGGGTTAGACTGGGAAGGGATAGCATGTCTTGGGCGCGGGGTTTAGTTTCAGTGCTGTGAGTACCAGGCATCAGGAGAAAGAGAGTGGCTGGAGGCAAGCAGGAGCCCAGGCGGGGGTCTCGCTGCTTGGGGCTGTGCCATGAGGGGAGTATTTCTGCTCCTTCAGTAATGCCAAAAGTCAGCTTCTCGCCTTCATTGCTGTGAAGAGAATGTGTTGGGAAGCACAGGGATGGTGGCCACTACCACCACCCCCTATCTTCACGGTGGCTAGGGAGTAAGGGAGGTGCCCGGGCACTGGCCCCCCCACACCACCTTGGATGGGGGCTGCTTTTGCTCTTGCCTCATCCATTGCTCCTTGAAAACCTCGGAGAAGTCCAGCTGGCAGTGAAGGAGGAGAGAAAGGCCAGGCACTGCTGCCCCATCACCCTGCATTGCTTTAATCCTGTCACAGCAAGGAAAATCATGGCGATGAATGGCCCATGGAAACACGTAATTCACTGCAGCCGAAAGCTGCCTCACCAAAGGGATTTAGCTTATTATTTCTGTGTGTTGCTCCAATAACACTGGCTGTCAGGCCTGTATTCAGTGAATGAGGATTTGAGCTCCAGGAAGCTGTTTTGTTGGTGTCACAGCTAATGGCTTGTCAGAGTTTCCAAGGTAATTCCGATATTTCAGGAGTCCAGTTTCTGGTTTCAAAATGCACTGGGCTTAGTCCTGCATCAGCCTACGGAACACACTTCTTTATATACCTTTTTCTTTGGAACATGTATAGCAACTTTGCTTGTTTACTTTGTCTGCTTTTTTAAAGCTTTTTTAAGCAGCTCTGCAGCCTGCTGGAGGGTTTATCTCTGTCCTTCCCCTGCTTGTTGCCCACTGCTGGGATGGGCAGAGCTGCGGATGGATGAGCACTCAGCTGGGAGATGTCCCTGCCTGATGCAACTCCTCCATCAGCTGCAGGAGAAAAAGTGGAATTTTTACTCTGCTGGACCACTAGATGGAGAAATTGTATTTACGTTTTTGGGTTGCAAAATGAATCCTGGCAGCTGGGCTGGAGCTCTTGAGAGTAATGAAGCATATCAAAGCCGTTATCTGCAAGAGGTGCGTGGTGATGACTCAGATTTTGCCCCCCTCTTCAGCAATGATGCTGCAGCTCCTCTGCACGGAGCTAGGCTCTGCTGAGCCACTCTGGGGCCCGATGTGCTTCTGGGGAGGTACTCTGCGAAATTGACCTTTACTGATGTCCCGTCCTTGGAAAGGTTTCTGTGGTGTGGGGCAGCAGATGGGTTGCTCCTTGGGGCCAGTGGGTGTCTGCCCCACTGCCAGCCCCTGCACGCACCCCACAGCTTCATGTGGGAAACAGGTAGAGGGCACAAATATTTCAACAAATTTCTGAATGGGGAGATCCTGAGGCCAGGAAACTGTCTGGGCATCCGAAAGCTCATGTCAGGTTCAAGGCAGAAGCACTAGGCAACATGTGCTCAGGTCCTTCTCTTGCTTTCAGTATTTTGCTGCTGCTAAGCCATTGGCTTTTTTATGATGAAAGTCTTCCTGCACAAAGTGGCAGAAGTGACAGCTGTATGGTGACACTGGGTCTGACAGGCCTGCAGGTAGGAGACTGGTGGTTATGGGACAGGGTAATTCATAGGATGAGCTTGAGAAGATTTGATAGGTACAAGAATATTTCAAAGCTGGGTATTAAAGATCTTTGCCCCAAACATAGTGAGTATGATTTCTCAACCATTAGATCCTTTTGATTTAAAGCAAACATTCTAGGACATAGTGAACCCTTTTTCTTGTAAGAGAGCAGTAAGACTGGTTATAGTCTATTTTGGATTACCCAAAGCTGTAGGTCCACAAGGTGATGGTGACTTGGTAATGCTACCTAAAGATGCAGTTGAAAAAAAAAAAGAGAGAGACAAAAGGCAGAGTGCAGGTCACAGGGATGATTTTCCTTGCTGCAGGGAATGAATGATGGGATCACAGCCTGATGCAGTGCTTTTGACTCAATGTTAACAGTAATTCAGTAACAACTTTCTCTATGCAGTGCCGCTTACAGAGCAGATGTGCCTTCTTCTGAGGTGCGTAAAGTTTTTCAGACTTTCCATGGATAACATAACTTTGGAAAGCAGCTTTATTTCTCTGAAGGTATAGCTGTACTATTTCGGGGAGGATATTTAAAGTAATGCAACCATTGTTGCTGTGTGATAGCAGCTATAAAAATGCACACCTCTACTTGTGCAGCCAGCGAAACGAGCCATACCATGAGAAGTTACCTTCACGCTACCATGACTGAGTCCGTGCAGCTCTGTTCCTACCTCTCCCTGCCTGTCTCTGTGGGGTGCAGGGTCTGCATGGGGCCCAGGCTTCTTCCTCACTGCGCTGCTGCTGCATTCAGTGTGAAGGGTCATCACAGCTGATGGATACTTTTGTGTAAGCTCAGTTACCCAAAATCAATGTCAGCTCAGAAAGAAGCCACAGGAATGTGTTTAAATAAGCACACCTGCATCTTTTTGGCACTTGAAGCTACTGTAAATAGCTTAGCCAAAAATATGGATGAGTGCTTATATCCTTTCAAATATCACCACCAAGCAACTAGAGACACAAATGTTTTTGCAGCAGTTGTGTGCTTTTTCTGCATGTGCTTTATTAGAGAAATAATATCTTTGGGTTAGAGTCTGGAAGTCCGAGGTTTTAAGAACAGAATATGCCTGTGAGCAACAGTTTCAATCATCCTTTGGGTGATTTCAGTTACCTGTTAAGGAAGACATGTTTAACCAGATTTGCCACTAGGACTCCACGCTTGATTAATTGAGGAAATTGTACAGGATCCTTTACTTCCATGACTTTGGCTAGAAGTCTCTGTCATGTACCACAGTGTGCTTGGGGGTGGATGATTTGTGGAAGTTTTACCCTTTTGATTTATAGAAATGCTTCCATAAGGAAAACCTTAAGCAAAGGCTCCTCACGAGTTGAGAACGTCCCGGTATGGGAGCAGCAATGCAGTGTGTGCGCAGGGGAGCTGAGCTGCTCAGGTAGCAGCAAACCTCTTCTGTTCCATGGGAGAGAGGTAATCTTTCTATTTCAAGAAGTTATCTGCTTTTGTGCTTTTATCCACAGATCTTAAAATAATTCATATATGGGTATAAGTAGGATTATATCCATCTTAAATATGAGGAAACAGAGATTGTGCGTGAACATGGACAGGAACAGAGCCTCTCCCTCCCCACCACAACCTGTGAGTCGATTTAAATGGGATAAATGCATATTCCCAGGACACTTCAGTGACAGGAGGAAGAGGCAAACCTTCTCCAGGGCATCTGCCCTTATTTTATGATGGGAAAATCTTCCAGACTGTATTGAGTCTTCATCTCCTGACATGCAGTAGCATGGCATGGCAGGTTGCACCGCTCATTCCCTTAAAACAAGCAGTGCTTTGGCCAAAAGCTAGATGAACTTCAATATCCCCTGCTTTGATCTCTTAGAGTAGTTTTGGGGTTTCCTTTTCTTGTGCTGCAGTGGCGACCATGGTGTAAGCAGAGGTGCTGGTGGTGATGCCGGTGGTGCTGGTTGACAGCCAGCCGAATATGAGCCAGCGGTGTGCCCAGGTGGCCAAGAAGGCCAAGAGCATCCTGGCCTGTATCAGAAATAGTGTGGCCAGCAGGAGCAGGGAGG
>JAVJGG010000094.1:9692146-9742366 GCA_035590195.1 Aviceda cuculoides | reverse complement strand
AGATCCACCCTGCCTCCCAACTTGGTGTCATCTGCAAACTTGCTGAGGGTGCACTCAATCCCCTCATCCAAATCATCGATAAAGATATTAAACAGAATGGGGCCCAGCACTGAGCCCTGGGGAACACCACTTGTGACCCGCCGCCAACTGGTTTTCACCCCATTCACCACAACCCTCTGGGCTCGTCCATCCAGCCAGTTTTTCACCCAACGAAGAATAGACTTGTCTACGCCATGAGACACCAGCTTCTCAAGGAGTATGCCAGTGTCAAAAGCCTTGCTGAAGTCCAGGTAGATAACATCCACCGCCTTCCCCTCATCCAATAGGCGGGTCACCTGGTCATAGAAGGAGATCAGATTGGTCAAACAGGACCTGCCTTTCGTAAACCCATGCTGACTGGGCCTGATCCCCTGTTTGTCCTGGACTTGCCACGTGAATGCTCCCAAGACAAACCGTTCCATAATCTTCCCTGGTACTGAGGTCAGGCTGACAGGCCTGTAGTTCCTCAGATCCTTCCTCTGACCCTTCTTGTAAATGGGCATCACATTGGCAAGCCTCCAGTCCTCTGGGACCTCCCCAGTAGCCCAGGATCGCCAGTAGATGATGGAGAGTGTCTTGGCAAGGACATCCGCCAGTTCCCTCAGGAACTGTTGCATTACACTGGTGACAAATCCTCATTTGGTGCACTTTAATAACCTGCTAATTCAGCTGTGCATCTTTGTATGATGTTCCATAAGCAATGGAGATGTATAAAGTTTAGAAATCAGTTGAATTTGCTCATCTAACAATAGAGTATAGTCCCCTTACTTCTTCTGAGAAGCAAATTAGCCTACGCACTGCTGCAAGAGCTTCTTTCAGGAGTGCTTAAGGCATAAAGTGTGCAGCTGGGACCTGACCCTTCAGGTTAGCCAGCTTGGACATGGACCAGTCCACTGCTTTCAGGGAGACTTCTTGGAGTAAAACACTGGGTGAAAGCCAACACGGCATGGTGACACACACAGAGCAAAAACGATGCACCAAAATGTGTTATGGGTCAAATGGAAAAAGAGTAGCAGGCAAATCTGTAAGCTGCAGCTATAATCTTTCATTCAAAGCACTTTAAAAATACTGGTTCAGACTCACAGCTTCCTTGAGGAGTGAGGAAATATAATCATGTCAGAGACAGTTGCTGCTTGTTTAGGATCATGCACTTAGTGGCAAAGTGGGGACTAGGAGCTGGAAACCCCAAGAACCTGAAAAGCTTGGCGATATTCCTGGTAAAATACCAGTGAGTCCTCACAAGTCTTTGATTTTTGGTGATTATGAGAAATTTTGCCTTGCAGTTCAATGTCCTAACTCGAGGAGTCCTGTTAAGATAGAAATACCATGAAGAATTATTATGCCTGAAAAATACTGACGGGGTAAAGTTTACTTAACTAATAACTTACTAACTAAAAAAACCTATTAAGATTTCCAATGGCAGAGAGACAATCTGAATGACTTTTTGATGTTTCCTTGAGGAGCCTTAAGGAGACTTTGAAAGATGAATATGGTATGATCAAACTTTACCCTTAGTGAGGACCTGTTAGGTCCTTAGGACCTTACAGGCTCACCTGAAACACTAAGAAGAGCCAGCAAGCTGGTAAGCCGCTGAAGCTAGCTGGTGTGCTATCACAGTGCACATCTATTTATGGATGGTCCTCTAAAGAAAGCTTATCAATAGACGGTGTGTTTGCTTCTCAGCTGTTCTGCAGTGGCAGCAGTAACCAGGACTCCTAACACATGGCTGCTGCAGATCCTTTCTTGGGCTATACATACTATGGGTGTAATCAACTGCCATTCAAGTTTGCTCATATGATGTCCCCTGCAGAAACAAGCAGATGAATTATTTACTGCACAGGCAAGATGATACTGAATACTATGGCAGCTAAATATTGAAGTTACACTAAGTTCCCGTGAACAGGACATAACTTATTCATTGTCAAGAAATGCAAGGACTCTTTCACAAGCTAGATTTTTTTGTCAGTCATGATGATTTTCCATGTGTTCTCTACTACAGGAAGTCCTCTTTGAAAAGAGGACAGTAAATTATTTACCATGCACGGAGGATGATACTAAATGGTACAGCAGATAAATCATGTAGCTATAGTGAATTCGCATAAGCATGATGTGATGTTCATGAACTATTTATTTAGCCTGGCTTCCATGCTAAGCTGGTGATCACTGGCAGCCCATGTATGCTTTTCAGTTGTGAAACACAGCTGTCTTCTGGAGAGCAGGCACAGGTTAGCCCTTTGAAATCTGCAGCACTTCCACATCTGTCCAACAAACAAGTTATTCTTGCCTGCGTAAATCTACAGGAGGTATGTAAGTCATTAGGGTGTCTCTAGATAGTGCTCTGCCTTTTTAATTTGTTGTCATCTGGGGCTAGACACTGCCTCTGGTGGGCAGAGACTTAATCATCTCCCTGCAAGTTGATGTATGTGCTGCTGAGTAATGGCTGCAGAACGTGGTGCTCTCAAGGGTTGTATTGAGGTGGAATTGCACCCTGCAGCTGCATGTACAGCACACTGTGTACACGGTATAGTCTGCCATAGACACTGATATAATGTGACATATCATTAACCAGAACTCCTCTTTAAAAAGGGAGAAGAGCAAAGATAGCAGATGGCATCTTGAATACTGAAGTAAGTGGACTCAAGTGATCATTCACTATAATGGCAGAATATTCACTTTGAACACCAGACTGTCTTTGGAGGGCTGGAAAGGCTTGTTGTCATCAAAAAAAATTCTCCTTTGTTTTATACAGAAGCATTTTGAGGTGTCTGTGATGATTATGGTGGTTCCTGTGCCATGTTCTAGGGCACCTGGAACCTGCTTCAAGGAGGGAACTCTCCTTGCTGCAGGCCCTAGGCCTGTGCTTTTGTCCCTTAGTAGGGGAAGAATCTGAAATATCAGTGGTCACAAAATTTTTAAGGAATGAAACAAGGAGTAAAATTCACTTTGCACTTCCTCACGCCTGTCCTTAGCGTTCTTGAGATGTTTGTCTCTGTCTTAAGGACTTTTACACCTCCTGCCTCCAATCTGTATTGCATGGTACTCATTTTCTGTGGGGGCTGAGAGCTCCTGTCACTCGTGCACAGATGCAAGTAGTGGCACAGTGAAGCTGAGCACCTTGCCCTGAGCAGCACAGCTTGTGACTGTCTCTGGTGACTGGACAAACCTCCTTTTCTTCTGCACTGCTGCTGAGGAAAAAGACTTGTCATCCTCTTTATAATTTGACGTAGATATAGCAGCACGAGAACCAGTGTGAATGCAAACTGGAGAACATTTACCTGCAAGAGAATTAAAATCTGCTCGTCTCATTCCATCACGTAAGCTTACATATAAATGTGTTTATTGAAGATAAATTAGCTATCATAGCTAATTTATTCTGCATACTTCATATTAGCTATGTTAATTCCCTTAACTCACCCCACCACATTTCTCCTCTTTGCCTCAATTCTGTTTTGATCCTCTCAGCACTGGTTAGAATAAGTTTTACATCATGACTGATGTGTTAAATTACTTTCCAGAAACAGCCCTATGCTTACTCTTGCTTGTGTAGCATTTCTCTCTTACAGCATGGAGGACTTGTGGTTTGTTTTTACTGTATGGACCCTCTTGCAAACACAGTGGATTTTGCTTTTTCCTTGTTGCGCCTTATGATTTCTGGAAGCAGATGTATTTGCTTGCTTGTCACTGACTTTTATACAATAAAACTGCCCTTTGATTAAAGCCTACACTGAAGCCCTGAGCCCAGCCCTGAGTCTAGAGGGACTGTGCAGTCCTTTCTAGGATGCAGAAGGAAGACCTGTGTCTTGCTGAATATTTATAAGCGATGATGCCATTTCAAGTAGAATAGAAGACTATGTAAAACAATGTTGAAGTCATTTAGTAAGAAGTGCTAAGACAAGACCCCACACCACACAGTACACTTAGGGAAATGGCATTGCTTTTCCTGCTTTGGAAGTCATACTCTGATTTTGCAAATGTATTTGTGGTTTAGTTTTTGAATGAATGCCTTGTGCAAGCAGATTTTCCCAGCAGATTTCTGAGGAACTATATGATGCTCAGGTACCCTTAGGTGCCCCTGCATCTCAGCTGTGCGATGCCACCCCAGGTTGTGTCCATGCGTGGTTTACAGTGTGACTCTGCACTTGGGAGCTCTGTCTAACTTTCCATGGGACTGAGAACTCCATTTTGACTGTGAGCCTGCTCCTTGCTTCCCATTTCTAAGGGAGCTTGCTAAAGACTTGCAGTATGGAGTTGTTGGCTAAGTGCTATACTGTCAAAATCTAATTGCTGTAACCAGTGAGAGCTAAACTGTGGCTCTCCCGGTAGACGACAGGCTGCTGGGGAGGAGGTCACCCTGGCAATGCTGCTTGCAGGTACCTGCTGAGGAGGGCTGAGGAGAGCTCATCAGGGAGCTCTTGCAGAGCAGAAATGGATTTTTGCAAAAGCAACTGTGGCTTTTGCTCACTTAGGATATTCCCAGCAGCTCAGTGAAAAACCCAGAGAGGCAAAGGAAATCCTGCTCTCCTTAAGGCTGTCAGACCCTCAGGGACTAGGAAAGGAATGGAGAGTTAGTGATAACCATTGCTTTTCCGAAGAGCATTGTTTCTGTGATGACCTGTCGCTTGACTCCTTCGGTAAAAGCCATTGCATATTCAAAAGGTCACAAAAAATATTTTAGTTCACAGCTATTATGAATTTTCTGCAGATTTAGCTGGAAATCCAAATCCTCCTCCAGCAGGAAGTGGGTGTTGGAGTGTAGTGGGCTTCTGAGTCTCAGCTGGGACACAGCTGCCTGGGCATGCAGCAACCCAGCACGTCACAGTAGTTTGGTGAGCGGCCAAGGTGAAATGCTCAGCCAGTGCCCCCACAGCAGCATGTGCAGGTCTCCTGGGCTTTCTGTTCAATACCTGGACAGTCTGACCTTGGTGAACTGTAGTTTAGAATTTTATAACTGTATTTCAGAATTTTTGTTTTGCTTTTCTGCTTTTTTATAGCCACATAGGTGTTTGCCTCACAGTTCTGCAAGTAGGGCATTGGATTTCTGAAGATCTCTGTGTGAGAAAAGAGGACTATTTCATAGCCATGAACATTCTTTTCTAATCAGGTAAATGTCGTCCTTTTGGTCAAAGTTTGACCCTTCTGTAGTGCAAAGCTGTTAACCATCATCATTCCCTCAAGGACATTAGACAGTCTTTCAGACAAGATGAGCTTTGAGCTATTTCTCCAGAAACAGAGTTAAACCAATGCAGACTGTCTGCATCAGAGCAGGGCATCTGCATAGCTGCTATTTCAAAAGCATCTTCAGCTTCAAAGCAGACATCACAGATGGCCCAGTGGGACATATCAAGGAAAGTCCGTGCTCTGGAGCAAAGCCCTTCTCCTTGAGATCTTCTTTGTGGGGAATCTGCAACTCCTTCAAGTCTGCTCTAACAATAAGATTGCAATTAGGAAAAGCTGGTTGGGGTGTCAATTCATATTGGCAAAATATTCCTATTTTAAAAAAAAACAACCCAAGAAAACAAGTAAAACCGATCAGTCCTGTGCCCGTCAGGTGCACGTCCCATCTGCTGTCTGAGGGAGTGGGTCAGGTGAGGAGAAGACAGGGCTGGAGGTAAATTTTCACAGGTACGGTGTCACCTGTGCTTAGCTGGCAGATGCAGGTGGGCATCACTTGCTGTTTGCCTGTTCTGAAAATGTCCCTCTGAGATCTAAAATCTCTTGCCGTGTTTAATTTACAATTTAATCTCTGTTAATATTACCCCCAAATGCTTCTAATGGAATTACTTAAGCTTCACTTTTGCAAGTTGTTATCTGTCTGTAGAAATGCAGCTTGAGAGATAATTTTCCAACACTTGAGACAAAACCTACTGGCTTGATTCTAACATGTATTTTTAAGCAAAATGAGTGGTACTAACAGCTCTGATCTATCTAGTCCTTCGTTTAAACACCCTCAAATGTGAACTTTGATACGTAGATTATGAATGACAAGTGCCATATTTTAATGAGTTTGCAAGGTAGAACTAAGGAACGTTTGGGTAAACTGAAGGTATTGCATGCATAAAAAGCATAAGCAGATGAATCATAATGGATTTTTTTAAATAAGATCAAAACTAATATATGCCAGAGGCTTTCTGACTTCACCGAGGAAATACATTTTCATCAAGTAGTGATTTGCCACATCTCTTCTTGAAAGGCTAGGCTTTTACTCTAATTTTAATCAGACCTGCAGCAGCAAAATATTTGCAACATCGATGTTTAGAAAGGGTGTAGTCTAGTGCTTAAACACCATACAGGAACATATTATTGATGATACCCTCATAATTATTCCTCAGAAAGTTTACAATAGCATGGCTTTCAGTAGTTGAATATTTATCTAGACAAAGGTATGCACAGACCCCAGCAGAATAAGTCCCTTCTGTCATGATAAAAAAGAAAATAAAACCATTATGTGCTTTGATTTATGGTCAGAGTGGGAAAGTTTCAAAGCAGGCACAAAGCACTGCAAGAATTTAAATTGAGAGCATCGCTTGGCAGGCTCCAGATTTTACAAACAACACAAGCTAGTGAGTTAAAGCAATTAGTAGCTATGCAAGGATGTCCTCATCTTTAATGAATCTCTGATAACTGCTGCTTCTCCACAAGACCTCATTAAAGCCTTGCAGATTTGGAGCTAGGAAGCGATTGGCTTTTTGGATTAGAGTCTTTGCGAGTGCTTGCCAGATGACCGGCTGGTCACACCCCACTAAAACAAGTTGTCATTCCAAAACAGAGCAGGGGAGTACCACCAACACGTCGGAGAGAGCTGGTAAAAGGGAACATAAGAGGACAGAAGAGCAGTGATGTTTGGGTGCAAGGCATTTACCAAAACATTGTCAAGACATGGGCAAAAAACTTTTTCTTTCCCTTGTAGGTACAGTAAAATTTTATTTGTGTTATTAGCACACATATTTTTTTACTCTAGTGTAATAGAAGGCCTTTGCAGACAGTCCTTTTCTGCTGTCCATCAGGAACTAGCCTGCGAGCAGGAGTTTGTTCCTGTCCCTTGCAATCACTGCTGGCTTGTCGTGCCTGCAGCTTGTGAGAGGAAATCAGCCTTTTCTGGTCATGGTAATTCTTCAGACAGCATGAAGGCTGGAGGAGGTGGGGATCCAAGACACCCTGCCTAAAGTTTGTCATGTCAGTTGAAAGTGTCCAGTTCAATTTGAAAAACCACGGGTGAAAAATTTCTGCAACAGCCAAAAGTAACAACCGTCCTTGAAAATAACTCGTGGAGCTTGTTGTTTCAGAGAGTGACTATAAGCCATAGAGAAGACTGATATTTCAACTAGTCGGTGACTTCAAAGAGGAAATACACTTTGAGTAGTGCCAATTACAGCACAGAACTTTCATCTCAGTTTTTGATCAGAGCATATATTAAAAGAAAAAATAACAAATATTTCACCTTATGTCTTCTCTCAGGTTAATACATAAGTAAGCTTTGGGAAAACTGGGGGTTTAAAAATTGGGTCAGATGTCTGTCTGCTCCAGCACATGTATTTTGCTGATCACTTTTTCTCAGGCCTTCCAATTTGTTACTTTGGCACCAGTGCTTCACATTTTTATTCCACCTTTCAGTTTTGAATTGTGGTTTCCCAGCTAAAATACAGACAGCACAGCAGGGTGAAAAATACACAAGAACCTCTTTGCTGCAGCTTTCTGTGATGTACACGAGTAGAAAACTTGATTTACTTGACCATGCATGCAGTTGTTTGTCAATGTCCTTTCCTCATGATTCCTGGTGCAGGGCAGAGTGCTGATACAGTGTTTTCTGACCCAATGTCTAGGATACTTCCTATAGTATTCCCATGGCTTCTTTATCCACCAATGTACTTTGTTTACACAGGTTTTAAGTAATATCATTTTAATTCTCGCTTGCTTCCTTTGGCAGTGTTTGCTTCAAACCTTCTCCTGCAGACAGCATCGTAAATCTTGCATGAGGTGCCTATACCTTTCTTGTCATGGCTTTCAATGAGTTCAGCAAGTCTGCAGTCACAGTCACTGGTCGTCTTGTGTTCACTCACTGCTTTTTCTGCTTCAGTGCAGATGCTGGTTCCTGTTCATTGTTAGCTATGATCAAATTTCTTTATTATCTGTCCACCATAATGTTTTTATTATGGGTGTTCCACTCTGTCTTTTTTTTTCCGTTTTATGCTGACAATTTAACCACTGGTGTTGATCCCATGGCTTGGCTTGATGATATCCATCCTTGTCTGAAAGCCTGAAGGGAGCTCTCTGATTATATCAGATGTACTGAAATAATTTCCCAGTTGATGCAGTCTTGGGAAAAACAAGCAATGCATGGCATGGTTTGCGTGTGCCCCTACTACCTGTCTCACCTGAAAAGGAGGTCATTTTCAGTGCATATTTTTTGCTCTTACACACAAAGCTGCTTTCAAACACAAGAGTACCCCCAATGCTTCACTGTACTCACCAGGCAGCAGTGTATCAGAGCACATACCAATTTTTGCTAAACATCTTCCTTTGTTCATGCTCAGTGCATTCCTGAGCTATTGGGTTAGGGTGCATTTGCAGGAAAGCTGGACTTTCGACAATAATTACCTAGTCATTTAGGCTGGCAACTGACAGCATAAAGAAGCTCTGAATGCAATACCTCTTAAAAGCAAAGTTGCTTTCTCCAGGCTGTGAAATGGTTTCCACTCTCCCATGTTGACCTTGGGAGCGCAGGCTGTTCTCCTGGCCTCTCGCTGATGCAGGGGAGAAGCTGGTGCTCAAAGTAGAGTGACGGAGCTGTGTGTTACCACATCATTACATGGTGATCAAAATAGTCCTCCGACATGTTAGCAGTGGCGCCCCAGCAACTGCCAGCATGGTATCAGGAAAAGTACTGGGAAGCTGTCGGTCTTAGCAATCGACTGGGATTGCCAAGGCTATTGTTTTTAATAGGACTGGATTTTTTGTCAGGGGCTTGGCACTTAGGCTAGGTAAATCTTGTATTCCCTTCCCTCTTCAATCTCATGTTTATCAAGACTGTCCATATACTTAGTGTCGCTTGGCACTGAGAATGAAAGAAGGCAATTACAGGCAAAAATTACATAGCTAATAGATAGTAAATCATATTGTCTCCTGATCTTACCTTTACGCACTGATCTGAGCCTCCATCTCCTTTTCATGTTAGCTCTTCTCTGCTGCCACTGTTTTCTTTGTTGAGCCTCCAGATTAACCTTCTTGAAAACTCAGTTTTCCTGTGTTGTATGTAAAGCTGTAGCAACACATTTATATAATCTGTGAGTTGAAACAATGAATAAAAATAGAAATACTCACAGAATGTATTAGTCATTCATAAAACAAACCATGCAGCTTTGCACCTAGGGACAGCATAGTAAGAGAAAAATTCCCCGGAGTGTGGAGGGTTCTGGCCTGGCAGTTTTCCAGTTGCACTTCCCTTGTGAAAAAAGCACGGAGCAGAGGTGGGTGGGAGAGCTGCAGAAGCACAGCAGGCTGCTGCGCTGCCAGGGAGGGCTGTGCTGGG
This sequence comes from Aviceda cuculoides, assembly GCA_035590195.1. NCBI lineage: Eukaryota > Metazoa > Chordata > Aves > Accipitriformes > Accipitridae > Aviceda > Aviceda cuculoides. The sequence continues at coordinate 9,732,801 of JAVJGG010000094.1, read as the reverse complement.
GAACGCGGCAGCTCCCCTCCCAGACTCAGCTTGTGCAGTGGATTTTGCCTTTACCCCAACTACATAAATAACCAGAAGACCCAATTCGAGCTGCTACAATTGACACACATGTGGATTTCTTCCAGAAAAATGGTTAAATTCTACTGTAATCTAACATGACTTTCAAACAATCATAAGCAGCTTATTCTTTTTCTTCTATGACAGTGCTTCTAAGTCATATGGATTTTTACAGGTAGGATTTTAAGCCATAAAGAATGTAGCAATCTGTACTAAGGTAACTGAAACCATTTAATTTGCCAAGTTTATCAAAAGCCTTTGGTCTGCACAGAATTCAGATAATATTTAGGGAAAATTAGGAACCTGGAAGGGGATGGATCTGAACTAGTTTTCTGATGACGCATGTGTCTGTTAACTGGAATATTATAGAGAACTTTGCTTGTATTAATTAAATTGGCAAATGAGAACAGATTAGTTCTGATTCAAATGCATTATTGCTGCAAAGCGCATCAGAAGTTACTGGTGGGGAACCTTTTGTGGGTCATAAATAAAAAGGGAGAACATGACACACCATTTCCTAAGTTCTTCTCCAAAATGCGGTGAAAAAAAATCAGGGCTTATGGGAAAAGGTCAATTTGAGCCTTAAGTTCATATGTCTGAGTTCTTAGGCACCCAAAGTGGAGCATTATTACATTTCTTAATTGTAAAGGCAAATTTTCTATTTCAAAAATTCTTGCTCTTTATACACAGTAGCTGCATTTTGAGCCTAATTTCTAAGGAGGGGGGGAGTTAGTTGGTGGGCCAGAAATCAGCGTTTACACAGAAGCTGGTAATAGTGGCCTGATTACATCAATAATGGACAGAAAGAGGACAAGTCCCAACTGCTGTTGTCTATGGTGGGTGATTCCCAAGGTCCACTTTAAAGAAAAATAAGGACAAATAAGGTGTGTGTGTGTGTGTGTGAGATTTTTCTAGATGTCCAAAAAGCCAGTATTCCTTGGCAATGTGAAAATATCATTTTGGCCAAAAGCTTATTCTACTTTAGGAGAAAAAAGTAAGGAATTAGAAATACAGAATGTAAAAGTGGGGGAAAATCAAACAGAGTACATTAAAAGTTTGAAAAGCAAAAGAAGAGTGGAAAAGATCAAGAATACCACCATAATTCTGCAGGACCAGGGAATTTGCTTAGTGACATTTCCAAAAAGTGGCCTAGTTCCCATTTCGTAGAGAAAGGCAAGAAAAATCCTGGCAAAAAAATTTCCGACAGAGAGAACTGAAGATAAGAATGTAATTAATGTGGTCAGACAAATCTGATTTCATCGTCTGAGGTAATTTTACTTTTTGTCTGAGATGCATATTTTTATCACTTAGCATTGCAACATCGAACCTGTAAAGTGCACTTCAGTGAATGATGAACAGGCTAAATGGTAGGCACAGTTTCTCAATAATCTGAGAGTAAGCATTAAAAATGGGATAACACAGTGACTGGTAGAATATTAAATAGCAGGATGAGCAGGGTATCAGAGATATCCGAGCCACTTACTAAACTGATTAACTGATTCATTGGAAGAATACATCTTTAGGAACAAGGATTGCCAGCTACATGTATGGAAAGGGGTGCTGTGTCTATTGCTGAATATGACAGGCAACTAAGATGATATTGCATGTGCAACTCCCAGTATGTATTCAGCACTGGAAAAAAAAATCCACAGATGGCTAAAGGAGACATAATAAATAGGAAAAATTGGGTGATACTGTTTTGTATACCTTTGGTAAATTGGTATTGGGGAAGATGATCTGATCATGGTTTAAAAAAGGAGAAATTAAAAAAAGCAGCAGCTGGGAAACAGCAGAGTGTGGTAAGAATTCCCAAACTGATTCAAGGGCTAGAGATAATGCCTTCCATGGAGAGGTTTAAAGAGCTCCATCTATTTAGTTTATCAGGAAGAGGCTTGAGGGGCAACTTGTTTACAACATATAAATACTTCAGTGGGTTCTAACAGGCTCTTGAATCTAGTGGAGAAAGGCATGAGGAGGATCATCAGCTGGAAGCTGCAGCCAGACGAGTAAGTCAGGAATGTTTAACAGGAACAACGATTTACAATTGGAACAAGATATGAAAGGAAGTGGTATATTCTGCTCAAGTATCCAGTTCCTTACTGACTGCCTTTCAGCATAACGTGCTTTAGTCTGACAAAAAGTCACCTGATTCTGTTCTGGAGACGTTAATAAGCAGGTCAGGTTACAAGATCTTCTTGTTTCCCTTCTGGCCCTCTATTTAGATCTTTCTAGAATAGACACACCTGTATATAGGGTAAAGAACACTAGAAACTTCACACTTTGGGTATAATGATGAACTCCAGTACATTCTGTTACTGTATAGTAAGTTGAACTGGCTGAAACATGATTATATTTTCTGGAAAAACAAAAAACCTGTAAAATTAGAAAAAAACCTGAAACTTCCTTTAAAAAATGTGCTTTTGATAAATTCCTTCTCCCTCTCCTCAAAGCTCTGGTAAAAATGAGGTGTCTTCTGACAACGTATACTTAGTTTTCTCAAAAAAAGTATTTTCAGAGCGAAGACACTGATTAAGATTTTGAGTGATGTACTGGAGAATCTCAGATAGCTCCTGATGCATGTGTGCCATATGGCAAAAGATATTTGCAGTGTAACAGTTCTCACATTTTAATTCGGGGATTTGTGTCTTCTGAAAGGCCCTGCGTTTTCAAGCCCAAAGCCAGGTTACCAAAGTCATGTGTGCTTTTGCAGAGCAGCTGCACTGAATTAGCAATATTGTAGGTTTTCCAGTGTTTCAGTCCTGACCACAATAAACCATCCATTGCACTGAGACTATTTTCATAGTTTCAGAACCATTCACTGATTACCGGAGAAACTGGCAAGACAGGCAATAATTCATGATAATTGTGATAAATTTCTGTGTCAATATTTTAAAACAAGTGGTCTCAAACTATGTGCTACATCTTACATAAACCACACACGGTGCATGCAGATTGGGAGCTATACCTTGCCGCAGGCTGGGAGCTCTCTACTGGTGCCTGCTGTCCCTGCCCCTGCCTTGCCTCTGCCTACCTCTCAGAAACATCACAGCACTGCAGTGTGTGGGCTTCACATCACAGTGAATGCTAACTTTTGTTACATACGCCGTGAAAACGAGAATGCCTGCCACTATGAACACACTGAAAAATTATTCGTCTGAACCAGAAATGTTGAGTTAAAAGGCTCCATATTATTGTACTAAGTTAGTTCACCGCAACGTGTGTTTGCCAAAGCACATGTGTGAATGTGGGGAGAGTCAGTCCACAAGCAGAAGTCGATCCAAAAAGGAATTTTGTTTTTGTTCAGAAAGACGGGAACTCCATTTTTTTAAACCAGGCATATATCAATTTGCCAGTCATTCATCTCACCCAAATTTGAAGCCAAAATCTGCCCCCAGACGTGAACATGCAAACACTGTTCCTGGATAAATCAGTGTCAGAGATGCACGTGCTTAAAGGCTGAAACAGATCTTTTCTGAATAGGCTTCTGGTACACTCCTAAAACTTGCATTTCATAGCAAGGCTCACTTTGATAGATGGAGGTTAGCCTGTCTGCAAAGAACGGTACTGAATCTGCCAAGACTGATCGGGGTATATAAATAAATGAGAATGAGCGTACAACTTTATGGAGTTTGAACGTTAACCAGAATCTTCCTGCTAATAAAATTAATGGAGAATAGTTAGCTTGTGCATGAAAATGTATGTTAAAGCAATTATAGGACAGTAAAGTAAATGTTTACAGAGGTTGCAGGAAAAATCTGGCAATAATATTTTGCTCTGCAGAACAGAGATTCATGGCAAAACTGTGTAGCAAAATGATCTATTTAATCTGATTTATGAGTACTTTTCTTCTTTAAAAAAGCCATCAAACAAACTCCATGAATATGATTAGAATCAAAATAAATGCTAAAAGGGCAAATATTTATGTGGGCTTCAAGTCAGAATTTTAGCTGTGATGAGGCCAAAATGAATACAATCCAAGAGCCAGAAATCTCTGATTGTATTTAGAACAATAGTTTTAAACAAAACAATCTGATCAAATTACTGTATAAAAACCCACAGGGTATATCAGTGCCAACATTTTATGCTTGAAGAGACAGCATGCTTTCAAAGTACTAAATAATGGGGATTTTTTCAAAAACATCCTAATAATGAAAATGAGGACACAGAACTGTCCCTTTGCAGGCAGAGGAAGGAGATCAGCAGTATTTATGATGAACCGACCACAAGTGAACTCTAGAAACCGAGCAGCTATAGCTGCGTTTGTAAGTGCAGAAAATGGCTGCCTGTGTGCATTAGGCACCTCTTGAATGCAATCAAGCCTTTAGAGGAAAGATTTTGAGCACGAGGTAGAGTTCTTCAGTTCTTCCCATGCACAATCTTTCCTCTTCTTGGAACGTAACCGTGGAGGAAGATGGCATGCTATGCAGACAAATAAATGAGATGCAACTGAAGGAGTACGAATATTCAAAACAAAGCAAGCAGGAAACCCAATTTTGTCAGTAAAGTAGCTAAACATTGGTTTGAACCTGATTGAACCTACAGAGCTTTACGAACACCCCATGACCTATGCTGAGCGGTGATTCTTCTCCTTTTGATACCCCTTAGGTTATTATTGTTATAATGAGCAAAATACGTCTTGGTAGAGCTAAAATTTCAGGTTAGGCTGGTTTAGGGGCTGTCAGTTCTGGGACTTCCCCCAGCACATAAGCCAAAGCTCCCGCCGTGGCGAAGGCACAAGAGGAGATGTTGGGCTCTTTCACCCCCAGGTGCCACCCTGACAGCCCTTACAGCTCTCCGCTGTCTCCCCAGCTGCAAAGCAGCAGCTCTGGCTGAGCTCCCGCAGCTTTAAACACATTTCTGGTATGTGCTTGTTTAAGCTTCTCTTTAAACACTGCAGCATTTCTTTCCTGGGTAACTTCTCAAGGGTTTTGCTATCCTTACTGTTAGAAATGTTTTTATTTTTTTATTTGTAAAGTGGTGGGGGAAAAGGTTGAGAGTGAGTAAAGTGGCTAAAGGTGATTTCTGACATAATTTTCCTCCTAGTGTATTTGCAGCTTGTCTGATAGAAGAACACAGAGTATCGTTCCAGAATTTGGGTGTCATTCCTCAGCAATCTCAGGCCAGCAAAAAAGGCAGTTTCAGAGCAGAAATAAAGGCTGTTCTGTGTCTGAACAATTACAAATCAAAATTCACATGCTCCTGATGCAGACACATAATAAACCACAAATAGCAACATGCAGGAGTTTTGTTACTGTCTGGGTTAAAAAATGCCACAATGGCCTCAGTGGTTTTGGAGTTTTTTCTTAGTTCTGCCTCATGATAAAGGCCTTGTACATTAAAACTGACACATACTCTGAGATACCTTTTCATCCACGGTTTTCTTGTTGTAGACTATGGCAGCAATTTCAGGCTGAGTGGTGATTTCTTGCCAGAAAAGCGGCCAAAGGTAGGCTTGAGCTTTAATGGCTTGTCTGTTCCTATTTTCCACCAGTTGCTTGAGACTGAAATGAAAATACTGACCACCCAACTTGAATATTTCTAGGACTGGTGTGCCTTTAAAAAATAACACTGCGAGCACTTTATGTAAACCACAGAGTTTAGTAACTGCTGCTTTTTTTTTTTTTTTTCCCCCAACCACAATGTATAAAAGGTTTTGACCTCACAATATTCTCTACCAGCATCTGGCTTGACCATTCAAATTATTCCATAATATGTTGGGGGCGGGAGTGAAAGAGGTTATAAACAGTCTTTTTAAGCACAGGGCTCAAAAGGCTGGGAGTGCCCTAGTAAATCATTTCTTTGTGTCTGCTCGAGCTCAGCAGGTTGTGCAGCTTCCTTGGTAGCTTATGCCCAACATGGTGCCCCAGGATGTACTACTATTCCATGCAGTTCTTGTATGAACCACGCGCAAGGAGAGGTGCTTTAGAAAAGTCTTATGGTTAGCTGGCTTTCAGCGTACCTTCGGGTGGGCAGATGGATTATATAGCATCAAGGACGTCGCTGCCTGCCAAGCAACGCGGATTTGGGCACTGCCCTCCCCTTCTCCCTTCCCGAGCGCCTCCCAGAGCTGTAGAGCAGCGGGGCTAACCTCTGCCGCGCGCGTGCTTTTTTGTGCAAGCGGTGAGGTGTGTGCAGGAGAAAGTGTTGAGGGTTTATATGTAAAATATCCCGGCAAGTAGAATTTGAGGTGTCGAGGTTGCTAGGGTGCTCTCTGAGAAGCCGATGTGAGCGCTGGGGGCAGAGCTGGCAGCGTGTGTGCCGGTTGGACGCGCTGCCAGGCTCTTCGCCTGCCGGAGTGGTGGGCCTGCCTGCTGTGAGCCCTCCCGGCCCGCCGCAGAGAAGCATTTCCAGGCAGAAGGGGTGGCCGTTGCTGAGGTGTGATAGGGAAGCATGTATATATCGGTAGCTGAATGGTCCTGTTAACACTGCAGAGCTTGTTAAATATCTTTCCAACCCTTCATGTTAAGAGATGCCATATAAATGTAGTAGGCTGGTGTGGAAAAATTCTTATCTGTGCTTACTGTGTAGGTCTAATTCTTCTCCCTTAGTGAGGTCTCTGACTCTAGTAGGAGCAGGGCAGGACGCTTTATTTTTGAGGAAAGTATTTCTTTGCGATGTATAGTGCTTGTGGAATAACACTGCGTTGACCTCCTCTTTTTGTAAAAAAGAATAGTATGTTTCGCCTTTATTCATTTGCTCTGAAAATACTTTTGCTTGACCTTAACAAGGCACAATAATCGAAACCTCCCAAGTACTCCTGCCTTTGTATTAATTTTTGCCCTGGTCGTGGTAGGTCCTTTCCAACCTAAATGATTCTATGATTCTATGATTCTATGCCTTGGACATGGGTGATTCCCTTCAGACTCGCACACTGTGACTGTCCTTACGCAGCACTTCGGATTCTTTCAGCTACCAGCTTTTCTTTCCCCTTCCTTAGCTGTGGGTTTTGTGAATCCTTTTGTCTCTATCGGGTCATGACAACACCACAGAACTGAGGTCAGATTTTACATCTGAATGCTTTCCTCAAACAAGTGGGTACTGTTTTCCCTCCTGATTCCACGAATTGGTACAATAAACTTTATCAAACACTATATAATGATTCCCTTTTAAATAGCAAAATGTTTTTTCTGGCTCTTGTTTGTGTTACTCCTGGTGACTCAAAGGTCTGTAAAGTCACTTCCCCAGCCAGGCTCGCTCTCAGTGGGATGCTTTAGCAGCCTGCAGTTTGGATGCATGCGAACAGACATGTGCTGTTTTCCAAGGCAAGCACCCATTTGTTGGCGTGAGCTGCTCACGCTCTCCTCTCCACGGGAGCTCTTTCCCATTGAACTTTTGAACCACCAAAGCAAATCGAATCGTGTAGCTCCACAAAATGAAAATCGGCATTTGGGCTGTGTGAAGGAAATGTTCCAGCTTCAGCACAGTTGCCCAGGGAAGCAAAGCCAACAGAGAAACACATTGTCCTGCATGACTAAAGAATAAGGGCCTGTTAAATGAGTTTTGTCTCTCAAGTTTGTGGCATCTTTCTTCTGTCATCTCTTACGCAAGACTGCATATGTAAGATGCCAAATTTTTGCAAGCTTTTGCCTGCTTGACTGTGATTGCTGAAATCTGTGCAGTACCTGCTAATATGGTTTCCACGACTGGTGAGAGAGTAGGAACCAGTGCCAGAAATAATAGCCCTAAGTTTATAAAGGCCAGAGGTACTTTCAGTTTTGTGACAAAGGCCTCTATCGGTTCTTACAAATGGGATTCCTCTAGACCTCTCCGCTTCCCAGGCTCCGTACACACCACCTCCCCCAAGGCCAAGCACGTGTACTGTCCTTGTGAGCCAAGTAGCTCCTCCAGATCCATCGGGCCATACGTGGGGGCACGGCCAGTAGCCACAGAGAGGAGAGGGGAATCTCGGAGTGAAGCGCCTGGCAGGCAGGGCATCTGTGGGCTCCAAGGGTAGCTCCTCTCCTCCCCTAGCAGTCCAAGCCGCGGATGCGGCTGAGCAGGGGGGGACAGGAGCAGCGTCACGCACCCAGCCGCAAACAGCAACTCCGGCAGTGATGCTGGGCAGAGGTGGTGAGGGGGGATTCATATGAGCACACTTTAGTCCCAGCAGGTCAAGTTCAGTGAAAAATGGAGGCAGGAGAAAAAAAAGCGTTTTTCTTTAAGCCTGCAAATAATAAGTGAAGAAACTGATTGATCTGTTATTGTTGATACAGCTTCTTAAAAATACCGCCATGAAACTAACTGCCCTTTGGTGTATGTTTCAGACCTACCGCTTCCCTAAAATGAGTTTAGAATGACCACACCTACCCTCAGGAATGCTGTGTAACTGGAGCTAACGTTCAAAAAGAAATCCTAACCAGAGGCACTTCCATGGCCAAGCTGAACTGTGTACTGGAGTAAAGAATACTTATTAGCTGATCTTTGGTGGATTTCTTTTCCAGTAACACATTAGCTCAAAACTTGTTGTGTTTCAAGTCTGTCTTCTTCAGAACAATGTCCTCAAGCTTGGGAGGACAGCACTGATTCAAGTGGACTCATCTGAAATGCCTTCATCTTTCACGCAAAGATGCTTAAAAGCTTACACAACAGCAGTGAGTCATTCACATAGGACTGTGTTTTTATTCACACAGGAAAATTAAAACTGATGTTCTCTGTCCCCAACTCCAGCATTGCTAATATGCAGGACACACATAATGGATGTGCTTTATGCCCTGGAAAAACAAATTATTAGTGGGTGATGACAACTCCATAGTGGACAATCATACTGTCATTCGTAAGTATTAACTTATTTTCCATGTTCCTTTTCCCTGTTTCCAAGTGGAAATAAATCTGAGTGATATTTCTGCACTTCAACTGGGAGTAGGAAAGGTCAACGGTTCTAAAAGCCCCGCTAAAAGCTGTAGGTCTGCTCTTTATCCTTAATACTGTGTTAATTAATCCTGGTACGGATGGCATATGATTTATACAAGCTTTAACAAGTGAACATCGGTCTATCTTTTTGACAGAAGGCATGATTCAGCAAGTCCCTTTTGCATTTGCCTGGCTGTAAGAATGCACTAATCTTACGGAAATTAGGTGTAATGCATCACTGAAGCAAGGTACTGGGGCTGGGTCAAACCTGTGAAATTAAACAAAGTTGATTTTTAAGTAAAATCAACAGCTTTCACTGCAACTGGGATTCATACCTACTCTATTTGTCTTTATAAATTTCAGGTATGTAGCCAAGGTTAGCCATCTGGGTGGAGCTGGTCACTGAAGAGGATCCCGAGATGGGGATGGGGTAGAGTGGGGTGCCTGTCCTACTGCATTGAGTATAGAGGGAGCCTAGATAGTTGTTAGACAATCTCTAAGGTATACATGTCTATATGTGGCCAGTGAGGTGAATCCTGCCTAACTCCTGACTCTAGTGATCAGCTCATGTCAGATGTATAATCAGACCACATGGTTATTAAAAAAAAAAAAAGAAGAAGAAAAAGGCAAAGAATATATGGCAGCATAGTGTGTGGCTTTTGTTTTTTAACCAGCTCTTTGTTGGTTTCAACTAATTGTCAACACTACAAGATAAATTAGCTTTTAATTTTAAATTATTTTAAAATATCTAGAAATAGCACATCATGTTTAAGTCCAGTAAGCAACAATGTTATACAACCCTTGAAAGCAAGGATGTTCAGATTTAATGATTTTTGCTGGGCACTAACTTATTTCGTTGTGTTCAAGTAGAGTTCTCTACATACTACAAACTTGAAGACAACATAAAGTAAATGTGTCCTATGCCAATATAGCTGCTTAATCATCTTCCTGGTATTACTCTGTTTTTGTATGGAATGACGTTTTGGATCTACAGATCCACTGTGCATTATACAGCAGATTGACTGCAGACAAACCAGAAAATATGTGTGCTAAAATTTGATACACAAATCAATAAATCGTGTGTCCCTTTAAATGTAATGAAAGTAAAGCTCATATTGATCTACATCAACTCTGATTAGAGTTGCATGGTACTCTCTTTTGAAAAAAAAGCAGAATAGCTGCTGCTGAGTGAATTATAGGCATCAGATATTACATAGCTAGCTCCCATTGCAGTCAGGCAGAGGAGCCAAAACAAGTAGGGAGCCATAGGAATTTACCAGCTTCTATAAAATGGTGTCTGTTTGAAAGCTGGGGTTTTAGAGTGTATTTTCTACAGCTCAGGTGTTCATTGCACTTTTCATTGGTAATAAAAAATAAAAAAAAAAATAGAAGGGAATCCCATCTCTGAGCTGAAGAAATATTGTCATACTTTGCAGTTTATTTAAGGTTTTGACTTTAGGGAAACTTGCTAAGTACACAATAACAGGGTCTATGCTGCCAACATACTCTGAGGAGAAGTAAAACTCTTCCCAAGATAACATCTATCTTCACTTTCCTGTGACACTTAATTTTTTAAATAAGGTATCTAAGTGCTTTGCACACTTACATGCTCTAATTTGCTGACACGTGCTGCTCTTTTTGCCCGTGGATGCTAGCTGTACCTGCCCTCCGCAGCCTTCCTTCAGCTTTCCCTGTCAGGAGAGCCAGCATAGGTAAGGCAGCCTCCTTCAGCTCAAAAGCTTGTCAAGTGCCAGGATATCCCGAAAGGCAGAAAGTCCAAAATACTCTTTGGCTTCCTTCACAGCTTGTTAATTCATACTTCATTTTTTATTTGTGACTTTGGCTTGAACGTGATATATATATATCCAGATTGTCTGGGTTGGAAGCACTTTATCATCAAAACTTGCTATTGGCATGGTGTTATTTTGCCCTTGACTGTAGGTTTCTGTTTGATCGTCTTCCCAAGGTTTGTACAAGGTGGTGTTTTCCAAAGTGATGTTGCAAAGAGACTGTGGAACAGAGAGAAGCCAGTTGTCAGACCTGTAGGGCATGTAGGATACCACCCTGTGTGCGAAGGGTCTCTGGAGCTGGGGATGCAGGGCAAAGCGCAAGCCCTCTCTGTGGGCTCAGAGCACATGCTTCCTAGGGAAACTCTGCGGTCTGTCATATCCCAAAGACTCTGCAAACCCCTACATCTGTTTTCTCCTCAAAGTGGCTGTCTTGTATTTAAGACAAGGATAGGGACCACTTTCGATGCATAAACAAAAGCCTGGTGAGAAAAACGGGGAAGACAGTGGTTGAGCAGCATGAAAAATTCTTCTTCCCTCTTCATTCGCTCTTTCGTGTAAAATGACAAACCTTAGGTATGGAATTGAGTGCTGCTCTGCGCTTTATAAATATGCTGATGTAGCAAGGTACAGCACCACATGCAGGAGCATAACATAGATTCCAGGGGCATCCCATCAACTATTTTACCATTGCCTGCTCTTGCAATTACCAGTATTCCTCAAAAATGGAAGACCATGCCTCTTCCCCCAGACCAAACTCCTCCAAATCTCTTTTGAGACCTTATGCAAAGAACAAGGAACAAGTCTGTAAGACGAGACTTGTGGGTAAAAGATCTGGTGAGTAGCAAAGCAGATGTGGCTACAAGTTCAGAAACTCCCACACTCTTTCCTTTGGAAGCAAAAAGCTACCAGAACCAAGCATCACTCTTGAGCATATTACCTGACCCTGAAGAAGATTAAGTGTTGCTTTCCTCTAGCGTTGGATAAAGTAAGTTGCTGCAACAAACTTAGCCTCTCCCTACTTCACCTGTGTGTTTTTCCTCAGGACTTTATCTCAACTCTTCTCTTGCTGTAAATTGAGAGACAGACAAATTACTACCACATTTAGTACCCTCACCCCTAGGGCTGTGCCAAGGGCCTTAGACTCTCTCTTAGCCCTGGTCTGTCAGATAAATTCTTACTGTGTTAATCATTAGCTCAGCGCAAAGTGTGTGCTGCTTTGGGTTATCTGTGGTGCCACCAGTGCATCTTGCTCTTGCTGATTCCAGTGGAAGCTCTAATTTCATGTTACATGTTATCAGAGAATATCAGGTCATCCTTTACACACGAGCTCTTCACAAGTTAAATCTGTACATTCTTCAAAAGAGGAGCAAAAGGCTCGTTTCCATGGCCATGCCCAGCAAAACTCCTTTCCTGACACAGTGCAGGACTACTGATAAGCATCTATAAGGATGGAAGCATACATCAGTATACTTTATTGGCTTATCTGGAGCTTGAAATGGAGGAGCATGCATGAAAGAGGGACACCACTGGTTAATGCTCCTGACTGACATTTATACAGAAAAACACTTTGGAATTTACTTTAGGAAGGGAGTGTGTTGGTAGGTCGCTTCTCTGTCCCTGAGAGTAGCTGAGGAGTGCTGTATTGTTCATTCACTACGTCTTCAGATTTTTCTCATAATCCTCTAAGAAATGTGGGCAAATCAATTAATAAAATTTGGACTTTGAAAACAGTACATCTTCTTTCTCTTATCAGAGGAAATTTTGTGTGCCATACCTCCAAATGTACTAGAAAATCCATGCTTTTTTAATGTCACCCATTCTTTGTGTTTATTATTGAATTCTTTTTTACACTGATTAAGAAGTATTGGCTTCCCACAAAAGATTAAGAATCCGTATGGATCACTTATCCAAGCTCAGATCTTGTATACGGTTAAAATCCTCCTGCAATTTTAGCTACGCTTTGAAATTCAAACGGTACGCTTTGAAATTCAAACGGATTAAGAGAAAAGGTCTTTAAGGAGATTGTAACTAGTTAGATATTTTATTGTATGCCAATCGTACATACATGCTTACAGACAGATATGCATAATGTGATAATGTAGTTTGCTTTATCAGAGTCATAGGTGGATTTAGAAAAGTCCCCAGTTCCAAACTAGCAGAAACTTACACGGGACCTGTCCCTCTGCTGCAGGTAAGATCTGTATTTTTGCCTTGTTCTTGAAAAATGACAGATACTCAGTGTTAGTTTAAATTCATGTATGGAGGCTATGTTTCATGTCTAACGGCCTTCAGAGCAGCACCCCAGAGTTAAGAGGTGGAACACTACTGAAATTCAATAGGATGGGCAGCTAGCTCTGTCAGACCCCTTGGAAAATCCCTGTCCAAATGTGGAGGAATAAGACAGCTGCAAAACAGATTAAAAACTTACTTGGAACAACTTTCATGAACATCTGAATGTGAAGTATTTTTAAGGCCCTTCCTGTCCCAGCTGCCCGCTCATGTTCAGCGCTAAATGCATCCTCAGCTCTGTGGAGCAAGATGCTGTGCTTTAAAAGCCATCACATTTTAATGTACAGAAAAGCTTTTTTGTTGGGGTTTTTTTTTTTGGTGGTGGTGGTTTTGTTCTTTTTTTTCTTTTTGGCCCAGGATTGAAACTAACTTCCCTTGGGCCTTGAGGCAGAGTTAGTTTTCGAGAAAAAGTCTATACTTTAATGTAGACAGCAGACTGGAGATGCCAGCTGTCTGAACTTTTTCAACAGTGTAAAACTTCAGAATAAGTCCCGAGACAGAATGGTTACTGGACAGAGAGTAGAAAAGGTAATTAAAGGTGTTTAACAGGTGTATTTATCAAATAGATCTGTGATTTATCACATAGTTCTACAGTTTATCACAGGAATATCACTTCCAGGCATTCCTGGCTGTATTGTAAAATATGCATGCTAGCCCTGGCTTTTTTCCACCGAAATATAATGTTCCATGGGAACAGCAAAATCTGTAGAAGTCAGAGATCAAAACTGAATGTTATTTCCAAAATACCAATGATACACAGAATGCTGTCATGGAAACCTTCCTTACAGAGCCCTTAGCATAATCAGCAATCATCCCACACTATGCTGAGGAAGTATTCATTTGTCACCACACCAGACTATGTGGTCTATACATTGTAGTCACAATAAAAACACAGATTTTTGTCACATGATACTGCTTTTCGTGGACAAATGGTGCAGCCTGCTTTTCACTCCTGAATATCTGTCTATACATTGCAAAGCTATGTGGGATCAGATGGACTTCATTTCCTTAAGAAAACTGGAATTTCTTCTTTCCTCTGAAACCTGCGTTAATATCAAAAGCTACTATGGTTTCATGAACACTTTTTAGCTTGCTTCTGACTTGGGGTCCAACTTCTACTTGATCATGTCCCATCAAAATTAGCATTTCATTGCTACTCACAGGTGGTTTTGTTTATCCTTCACAAAATCCTCGTGGTTATATTTCCTGAAGTAATTTATCTTTTTCCAGGACCATAAATAGAGTCCTGTACCAAAAAACCTGTACCAAATTTCCAGACAATAAGTCAAACAACCATTTCTTGTCTTTATCAAGTGCAAAGCATAGGCAGATTAACCCATTGCAAAGATATAACGTGACAGTGATATTTAGACTGAATGTGAGGCAGAAGTAGCAGAGAGTTTTTGTATTTATATGAAAGATGAGATGAAGTTCTGCAATTACATAACAAAAGGGTTTATATTGTGTCAGATTCATTTCCAAGCCACGTGCCTCAGAGAAAATCCAAATTCTTGAACGAGACACCACAAAGTTAGTCAGATAGATAAGCTATGAGAATGCAGGTATCAGCTGCCTTTGGGCTTGGTATATTTAAGTGAAAGGGAAAATACATTCAGGCGTATGTCACAGTATGGTTTTAGTTGCATCTTCAATTTTCAGGTAGACTAGGAGGGCTGAATCAGGGCATTTGGAATTCATTACAGGGCAGAAAGAGGGAAATCATTGATCTTTTCTTGGTTTGGGTTTAGATTGTTCCCAGTAGCTGATTCCTACAATACGTAAGTTAAATTTTTTTCTATGCCTTTCAGTGCAGGTGGTTCAGTGCCTAAAGGGCATCAATGAACATTTAAACAGATTGCACTAACCAGACATATGTTAAAAACAAACCCCAAACCCCTCAAAATTTGCATGATGGAAATATAGTGATACGTAAGCCTTAACATGATCAAAGAAAAAATAGAAAGGTATATGCTCCTCTGTGCCCATATAGGCAGTGGAGTTAATCTCTGTTCCCCTTGTAGGAATTGTATCTTCTGAAACAGTTGCAGGAAATGCTACAAGTCATTCTAACCTAAAACCTTATTAAGATTGTCCATTATTGTAGGTCTATCTCTAAATAAAAAGCCAAGAGAATGTCAAATATCTTCTTTCTCATGCTACATGTTTGCAATCAAGTGTTAGAAATCAACTCATAAGTTATACAGTTTGGTGTAGGACTTTCCTAGGTCTTACTGCACAGTAAACAAAATTGCAAGAAAATAATCAGATGGGCCACACACAAACGATGATGATTCAGATCCTAGCACAAATAAGGAGATGCCAGAAATTAGTTCTCTGTGAGTTGGGCTCCAAAGAATCACAAGCTAGGAGTAGGAGATAATGGGCTTGGGAAATCTCACAGACGTTAATGGTGCTTGTAGCACTGTGTGGTGTCAACTTTGCTCTGTGGCCTCTTGTTAATGATCGTCACAGTGCCACCACAGGAGGGACAGGGGGGAGATGGCATCTGTGCATTATGCAGTAGTGGGGGACACAACAAAGTCTACTTTTCACTTTGGCTTTTGGTCTGACATAGCATTTGTGACTCTACCTCTTCCCCTGTCTACCAGATCTGTTTTTCAGGTGAGTGAATACTACTGTTTTATGCCAAAGATGTTAGGGGATAAGTTTCTCTTGTGTTTCTATACAAGTTGGACTAAATAAATCTTGAGAAAAAGAAAACTCTTAATTTGCTTTCAGGCTGAATAGACATATCTGCTGTTTTCTTACTCCATGCTGTGTTGCGTACTCCCCAGCAAAAACCATTTTCGATTACTCACCTTGAAAGATGTCTCTATACTGACTGACCACTGACCCCAATTCTCAACTTCTATTTTAGTTATGTTGTGATAGTTGCAACAAAGTGAGATTAAAAAAAAAAAAACTTGGAGGAAGTTATGTGAGTTTTCCCTGCCAGAATTTGGGAGGCTTTCCTCATCGTATCAGAGGATACTCATCCCACCTGACTTGAAGCTGTACATGGGTTGCATTGGGAAAGGAAGTCTCCTTCGCAGATATTTTTTGCCCTAAAAAATAGATCACAAATAAGAGTTTCTGACTTTCTATTCAATACCTAAACTGTTCAGAAGCTCCAGTAATTTTTGGAAGAGGTCTTCTGCCTTCTGCTTTCATTTCCTTCCTTTTAATAGGAAAGTCTTTGTTCCTGCATCTGAAAGTGAAGAAAAGTACACTTCATTAAGCCTGCAATTGTTTAGAACTCAGAAGTGTAGATTGATTAGCAAATACTCTACAATAGCTCTTATAATGGATAGCTTTAAATAAATGGGTTTTAAACTATTCTTACCATTTCTAGAGCTTTTTATACAGTCTAAACATGCTGTGTACACCATTCTTTGACTCTGCTGTGTTCCTGGAGGGGAATGAATCGGAATATTCTGAATGCCTTATGTAACGTATTTAGAGAACTTTTGTTTGTATCTTTGTTTGAATTTCTTGGACGGAATTAATTAATGGCAAAGTATAAAGGCCAACTTTGAAATCCTAGCTGACTTATACACTAGAGCTCAATTTGTATTCTACATCAAGGAAATGTTTGGATTTGAAAGAAGGACACCATTATCAAAAAGATTTCTGTAGATGGCTCTGTTCTTCAGAGTGCCATCTCTTTGCCACAGAAGTGCGGTTTTAACGTTTGGGTAGTTCAAAAGGAAATTGATTTTTTGATCAGAGTACATATTTAATTCTTATTAAAAATTAAATGCAGAACAGGAAATAGTAACCGGTTTGGGATAGGAAAAAAAATGTAAAGGTTGGATTTGTTTAAGATAATGTTAATTTCAGAGGAAAGGTAGAGAGAATAAAGTCTGTAGCCTGCATTTTTATGATCTTGTTGAAGTCTGATGGGGTAACAGCTTTTAGGAAAGAAAACGATTCTTTGTCTTTTTATATCCATATTTGCTTTGCAATTTTGTAACTATATTCCTTTGTACAGTAGTACACTACTGCAGTAATATGTAAGGATTAGTTTCTCAGTGTGTGTAAATCTATCTAACTTCATCGAAGATGGTGGAATAAAGATAATTTACATCAGTTTCCAAAGAGTTTGATCAGCTGATCATTGCAGCAATGGGGAAGTTGGCAGGAGAATCCTTGCTGTTGTCTTTGCAGAAAAGGGGTTATTCATGAAATGCCATGTCCTGTTTTACAGACAACTAAAGCACAATCTTACAGTATGTTAGCACGTGTGCTTCACCCCTCTGCCTGCTCCGTTGTGGGACGGCAAAGGAGAGCAGATGGAGATCCTGCTTGCACATCTACGCTTTCAGGTCCTACATTCAGGAAGAGCTTTCCTTGTAGGCAAAGCAACTCTGCCTAAGTGATAACAGAGGCAGTGAAAAAAACATAATTTGGGGGCTATCACACATACATCAGCTTCTGTTAAAGCTACTGGAATTCTCCCAGAGTATACTGCAGGAGCAACATTAGTTCTCGGCCTGTACGTAGTGGGGCCCAAGGGACATCCAGTATTTGCAGAAGACTAGACCAGTATTTGCATAAGACTTGAACAGTACCTGTGTTACAGCTGTAGGAGGGACATCCAGTATTTGCAGAAGACTAGACCAGTATTTGCAGAAGACTAGACCAGTACCTGTGTTACAGCTGTAGGAGGTGGAATGCTCAGCAAGGAAGGCCAGAGGGTTTTGAGTCCGTGCATTAAGTTCACAAAGTACAGGGGAATTTTTTCCAGTCTAGACATCTCAAAGCTTGGAGAGGGGCAATGTTGCTGATTTTTTTCTGATCTATTTCTTGTATTCTCAGGCCTTGAAGTTTGTGTGGTCACTCAAATCTGTGCAAAGTCAGTGTAATGCTCTGGTAACTCATATGTGGTACTTAGCAGTAGGGTATTAAGGCTTCTAGGTAGATGAAAGATCTTGTCTTTATGTTTTCCAGGACTATCCTCCCTGTCAAAGAGAGATTAGACAGGAGAGAGTAAAGCGTTGATAACATCTTTTATGCTTTTGAATATTTGTAGGGTAGAGAGGGTTGATTGGGATGGTCTTTTCTGGTTTTAAAATCACATTAGTAACTCTTTTTTTCTTCATAAACACTGTCCAGTCTGTGTCTTTAGAAACAGTGGACCATTAAAGACAATTTTGTAACATCGAACTCTGACTGAGAATATTTATCGCAGTCCCGTCATATTCCCTTGTCCTATTTCTCTGATTCCTACAAGAGATAGGGAATTAGGACATGGACAGTAGCTGGTATACAGAAAGTAGCCCAGCTTCTCTGGCTTGTTGGACACTGGGTGACCATGGATTTCCTCCAGAGCTGTCGACAGCGCTGTGGACAAGCCCGTGTTTATACTCCTGCAGTACAATGTGAGCAGTGGCACAGAAAGGCTGCTGGGCTCCTGCCAAAGGGCCCCACAAAGGCAGCCAGATCATCTCCCTGCAATGCAAATATGATCCCAGTGGAGGCAAGGGAAGCCTGGCTGCGCAGCGACCTCCGGCTCTCCGCTGCTCACCCTCCCCAGTTCTGGTATCGGGAGAGTATACCTACTGAGAGGGAGGTCGCCAGGAGCGCTGACCGCAAAGGGATTTTGGGAGGTAGGCTGCCTTCGGAGCTCAAAGCCCACACTTGCCTGACTTTAGGATGGGACTAGTAGCATCCCAGGTCCCTTACTGACCCTTCAGTTCAGGTGTCTTTGGTGTTTGGCTAGAGGCCAGAGTGGGCAGGACTGTTCCCTGCACGAGGCCCCAACACAACTTTCAACAGAACCTCTCTTCTCTGTGGCCGAATGAGGGGACTGGTGGGAGCTGGGGGAGGAGCACCTGGCGGGCAGCGCGGAGCCCTCTGCGAGGGGAAGGGCCCACGGAGAAGCTGCCGTCTCCAGCGTGAGTGAGGGCGGCTCCTCAAGCAAGGATCCGAGCCGGTCACCCTGTGCATGAGGTATGGCAGTCCTGGGGCAGAGGCAGAATGGAAAGAGGGAGGAACGGGAACTTGTAAATTGCTAAGCAGCTAGGAGAGGAAGATAATAAAGAGAGCAGAGAAACCGGGATGGAGGGGCTTGGAAGAACATGACCCACTGCCTGCAGGGAAAATGAGATCAAATGAGAAGCTCGGGTATGCGGAAAGTAGGGAATAGTGATGCTGTGGGGAGCAGAAGGAGAATTTTTGAGGAATCAATGGCTTGATGCAATCCTGAGTATGCAATGACTGGGGGATTTTATTTGAGTGGTAATACCCACACTATAGAGGAAAATCCAATGTGCATTTTTCTTTAAATTTTTACTCTGTTTTCATTAAGTATTTTTGTCTGGTTCCCACATGTCTTCAGAGTTTAACAACATAAAATTGTATTCTTCTATACTGCTGATCATCTCCTAAGCCATGAAGTTGGAAAACTGTCTAAAATCAACTTTCGAACCCCAAAGTTTCCCTTCCTGAAATCAGCAAGTAAGGGATTCACTGCATCTCAGTCCATCAGGTTTCCCATCTGTTCAAAAGGTTGTGGCTACTTCCATGAACTGAATACATTTATTTATTTATGAAGGAGGGGAGTACCTGTATGTGGTTCGGTAATAAGATGTAAGAGATGGTGTCCACTTCTGAAGAGATGGTTAGACCTGCTCTTTAGCATGTGACAAAGCTCAAATGATTTGTTCTCTTGGACTTGAATGCCTTTGGATCCCAGATGCTCAAGGATAAAGGTTTTCTTGTTTGTTTGTTGCTTGTTTTCTGAGTGGAGTTTTGTTTGTTTATATATGTGCAGAATGATCTATTCTACTGGGTGGGATGCCAGACTATTTATTTTGGCACCTAGTTTGAGAAATAGGTGCTTTACTGTGCAGGATTTTTTTGCTTCAAGTCCCCTTAGGATTGCAAAACCCACAGGAGTAGTGGTTCACTGCAAAACGAAGAGAACTTTACGAAGTTCTCAACACTTTCCACACTCTATGTCAAATTCATGCATATAACCTTCCATTTTCATGAATCTCACATGGGTCAGCATGCTTGGATTTGCTGGGTTTGGTTTTTTTTTTTTCCATTTAAATTCTTATTGGAAATCTAGTTATTTAGGGTATTAAGTTCCACCTGTCCTTATTTTGAAACAAGATTGCTTAGTGCTTGATCAAGAATACTGGTCCAAAATAAGACTGTATATGTCATGGCAGAGTACTTCCTATACCAAAAGTTATTTTACAGTATTTCCCTATTGACATTTCTCATAAGACTTGTTTGGTACTTGCAAGGCACGCTGGAGGCAGCTGGCCGGTACAGCCATGGCTTAAGCCTTATCCCGTCATTATCAAACGCACAAAACATACAGCACCCTGTACAGGATAGGATCTCTATCCAGGGACTGGCTGCAAGCCAGGCTTAACTCACTAGGTAGTATCTGCTTGAAAAGAGAAATCAGAGCTCGGAACAGCAGATATAGCGACACACCTCAGCCGTCTCTGAGCAATGTGTAAGTGTACGCTTTCAGGCTGATGGGGCTCTCGTGTCCCTGGGACACTGGAAACACCCTGGGAGAGAACAAGTGGTAGATTCATCCCTCAGCTTCTTTGCTGTCCAGCCAGACTGGTGATGGCTGCACGAGGCCCTTCTTTCACCTCTTTGGTAAATACAAATGAAGCGGCTTACAGTACGGACTTGGTCTCAGTTGGAAGACAAGTGGTGACTTTGTGGGGTGGTCGGGCCCCCCCTTCTCTGTCCTTCCTGGGGCTGGCCTGTCCCCATGAGCTCTTCATTCCTCTCAGGCAGTGGGCTGACCCCACACTGGCAGGAAAAAATTAAATGCACCTCTGCCGTGGTCTTTCTTGGGTGCCTGCTGCTGAAATCAGTCTGCTGATATCTCACTTTCTGGAGCAACATTTCAGAATCTTCATTTTCATTCAGAAAGTGCAATTTTGTGTTTTGGTTTTTGGTGTGAGGGAATGTTACAGTTTGATATTTCTATACAGATTTAAATTTCAAGCTTTTAGGCTTAAGGGATAGGGTGGAGAAAGTATCTTCCTTTTTTATGCATATGACATAACTGTGAATGTAAATAGCTACATTAATGAGGCTTATTGAAAGTATTTTATTACAGAATGTGCAAGTCATTAAATTTTCAGCAAGAAAGTGTAAATGGCCCTTCTTATATTTGCATGTGAAACTACAAATCTTAATTTTCTATGCATATAGGAAGAGCATTTTTGTCCATCATGGTAGCCAAAGCAATTTATAAGTCATATTAGTTTGAAATAGCTCTGTCATTTAGCACTGTCATTTTTTTCCTCCACTGCCTTACATTCCCAAATTCTTTCATAAAAGACAGCGTATGATTTTGTGAATATCAAAATAAAAACATGGGTGATGTTCTGTGGGTAGGATCCTCATTTTGGAAGCTGGTTTGGAGAGTGGATAAGGACCATTACTACCGAATGGAAAAATTTCTTTACCTGTGTAGCCAGCTAGTTTTACTAGTGGCTGGATAGGACATTTTGTTTCATTTGGTTTAGAATTTCTCAGTGTTAAAAAGCATGCTTACTCTGCAGTTCATGTACTTGCTAGCAGCAAGATACTAGTGGACAATGTAGAAAGAAATAAAAATGAGAAATTGATTGACTTAGGGTGTTTTCATAGGGCTTGAAAATAAATAATGATTTTTACCACCTTACTAAATCTAGTGTTTTCATTTTCAATGAAATGGACTAAAAGTTCAAACCAAGTGTTATAGTATATATTTTGAGTTTGCTCAAGTTCTGTGTTTGTTGCTATTTGCATCTGTTAATCAACCTTTTTGAAGCTTCACAGACAAAATTTCTTTAAAATCTCAGTAGTTTTGGCACTTCAAAATGGTGAAGTTTCAGTTGTTGATGTCATGATAAATTTTTGCTATAGAGGACTTTCTTCTAAGGGAATGTGTATGGCATAAGCAGAGAGCATTGGGCTCTGGGAATTGTTCAAATTAGTAGCTGTGTAGGGATGAAACTCAGAGGAGTAGCAGTGGTGGACCAAGGCATGGAAAGAAGGCCCTTTGAAGAAGGTGGAGAAAGAAGGGTAGGCACACTCCTGACAGAGAGAAATGTCATGGCAAAATGAAAACAGAACATGTCTAGAAGACAGAAACCTAACACCAGGTATTTTTTTTTTCCTACTAGAAGAATGTAGTGAATCTTTGTGTAAGGGTTGTAAGAGATCCACAGGAGGAAACCTCACGGCAAGAAATAGTTGTAGAAACATACCCCACTGAGCTCTAGTGCCATTTTTATCTACAATACTGTCTTTGTTGTTTAACTCCAATAGTTAGGAAATGTATCAAATTCATGTGAAACAGAAATTATTTCCTTGGTCTTAAAACAATAATATTAACATCCTTCCTATTTCTAACAGCAACAAAAAAAAATGTTGGGAAAAACTTAAGTGCTTCTCTTTTATGAATGCACATATAGAGAGAGCACATAGAAATATAGTAACATGTCTCATAGTAACAAAAATTGTCAGGTGCACTTGACAAAAGCAGGCCTGTGTGTTTTTCATTAAGGTTTGAGTCAGCTGAGAAAAAGTGCCACGTTGAGCATTACACTGTGATAAATCAATATATGAATTATCTCACTATTATTTCACTGTTTCTCTATACACTAGATTTCAAGAAAGCAATTTTATGTATACAGTATTTAAGCATCCATGAAGGCCTGCTGACATTTGCTGGGATTACACATAGAATCCCACTGTGGATGCAGAGAATACTCAGCTTCTTTCTCCAAAAGGCTAGTCATATCTTCACATATGATGAGATATTTACTGAGTACAATGTTAACAGCTACCATATTGCTGTACTCCCACATTGACGCAAATGTTGGCAAAGCTACTGTGCCAGCTGCCCACTTACACACTCTAGTGGCACCTTTGCTATTCCTCAAATCCACAAATTGCCATTCTCATCCAATTAATGCTCAAACACAGGGGTTTTTTTCTGCCTCACATATTTAGCAGATTTCTGTCAGAAAATAAAAGATGAAGATGGATACACAGGAGCCTGTCAAACCAGACCAAACCCAGCAAAGTTAAGACTTTTTCAATGCCAGAAAATACCCCAGAGTGGTGTGTGGGAATATTATGAAAGAGAACCAAGGATTAGTGCAGAGAGATTGAGGAGATTTAACCTTAATTAAAATGAGCACTTGTATACAGTACATATGGCAGACAACTACTCTTACAGCTGTCATGGAGCAGAAGTCCTCCTGCAGCTACACAGGTCCTACCTCTCATCCTACCCAGGGAGCGCGTTTTTGCAGTCGCTGCCAGAGGGCACGTTGTTTAGGTCAGTATAGAAACATGCAACTACAGAAGACTCCCTATGGCGTGGTGCTTCTCTGTAACAAGATAAGGTGACTTCCACAATCAGCATTTGTATCTAAACTGCACGTGTGGGTTTTGCCCTCCTGCTCACACACTGTGCTGCTCCAGCCCGCGATGGTACGTTTACTACAAGCCAAAGCATGGGAGCTGCGTTCCCCTCTTGAGTGCACAGAAGTGGTGATGACGATCATTTCTGATAACTTTTCATCTTTAGAAGCATTTATCTCAGATCTAAGAAAGTCTCTGCCTGCTGACCTCCAAAATATGCTGCAAGTGCATATTCAAGACTTGAATTTGTGTCCCTTTTTACTTCTGAGTACGTTTACACGATTTTCTAATGGAGTTACATTTCTCACGTTTAAAAAAAAAGAAAAAAATCAACTTATTTTGGTGCATGCCATTTCTATGGTTGTGTAATCATTTTTCTCTGTCCATGAAGCTTTGATTATCAGGAGAGATTTTATACTGTATAGACTCGTGATGAACAAGAGCTATGTAAAGATCATACTGTGGTGGTGGTGGTGATCATCAAAATGTGAAGAAAAAACACTGCAACTTTTCATGTACATACTTTCAGAATTCAATGGCCACCTCAATATTTTGAAATAAAAGTGCAGAATATCAAAATGTATCTAAATGACATGCCAACATCTTTCCAAAATACCAGCAGTACTGTTCTTGTCTGGAGTTTGTGTACCAAGTCAAGAGGGGTTCTTCTGGAGTGTTGCTGTTTGAATGCTTTCAGAACTCCTGATGTTATAATCTATCGATATCCAACATTTTATTATTCTCAGCAGGACATTTACTGGAGAGATGAAACATGAGTAGGCCATAATTAATCCGTCCAGCAGGTCTAGTTGTGTACTCATGGCTGCGTGGAACTATTTACTCTTAAGTAGAAACCTGAAAGGTCTCTACATTGCAGTGGTGTTTGCCAGTATTCCCTTCTGACCTAGTCTGTGTTTTGGTGTAATGTTATTTTAGGGACATGTTTGATAATTTAGAAGCAAGGTCTAGAAATGGTCATCCACACATACATCTTTCAAAGCAGCAGGGCTTCTGCTGCTCAGACTCTGATAACTTCATTCCTTTACTTTATTCAGGGGTTGCTCCACATAAAGCATTCCTCCAGATCACTGCCAAATTATTTGTTTATAGTTTCAGGGCATATTATATTTAAATTACTTGAGATAATGTCATAACTGGTATAAACTAATTATTCCAATCAATGTTGAAATACAGTCCTGTCAAGTGCCAGGTGTCATTTTAGAACGTTTTCCTGTGAAAATCCTTCTGTGCTGTTCCACAGAGGCTAACGGGGCTGGATCCTTCAGTTTCAACCCCTGCATTGAAGTCAGTGAGCTTCCTGGGAAGAAAGAACATAATCTCTGTTGTAGGGGACTTTGTAAGACATATTTTATCCTTAGACTTTTCCTTATGCTCTGTTCCTTACCTGGCAAATATATAGGTGTTATATATAAATTAAAAAAATATTTATATTGCATATGCTATGTTATTAGGTGAATGAATTGAAAAGGCAACTCAGCAAAAGAGGGTTGAGAGGGGGAGAAGGAAAGCCATAGCTTCAGTGCAGAAGGAAAAGCAAAAAGTTTGCAGAAGCAGAGAAAAACTGTTATTTCAGAATTCTAATAAGCAATATTAGTGGCTTCTAAAATAATAATGTCTGCTGGGGCACGTACAGAGGAGCACTAAGAAAGCTCAGCTATCTGTTAACTGCCAAACAATACTGCTCTGCAGCCACTGCCTCCAACACAAATAGCTCAGCTACATTTAAAAGTATCCTTACTGGAGGCAATCAATCACATATGGAACAGGGCAGTTATAAATAAGGCCTACCATTCATATGCATTCGATTATTTTTGCAACTAAGCTATATTTGTGTCCAAAAGAAATATTTGGATAAGTGAATGCCTCCTTCCTAGAAGGAGTGGAGAAAAAAAGAGTGCAAATTGTCAGCATAGGTCAAGAAATAATTGAAATTCAGAATTCACCGCCTGGATGCATTTTATCTTCAGAACCAAAGCGTTGCCACCCTGTGCAACCTTTTGAAAGAGGTTGGCGCCTTAGGCTTAAGTACCTAATGTCACAGTGAATGAAGAGATCCAGACAGCCAACTTACTGCTTATGATGGAAAACAACACAGCAAGTGGAAGGAGAAGGACTGTAAGAATATTCTAAAAATTGCAGAGTTTGAAGAAAATTCTTAATAGAAAAGATATCTTTGAGCAGAAAGTTAGCTTCTTGAAATTCCCCATATCTCTGTGTTTCTCAGTGTGATGATAGTAAAATGCTTTAAAAACATTTATTTATTTATTTATTTATATATCTGCTATCAGTGTCTGCCCTGTAAAGAACACTTATTTTAGAAATTTCAGTCAAGTATGTATCTGCACACTGTGTGTTACCAGCTCTCCAGAACTGTCTCAAGGAGTCTGTCTACAGTATGATGAACACGGTTGCATATATAGCACCAGCAAGGCACACGAAGAGATTCACTTGCTGGGCGTAGGACAGCAAAGCAGGAGACTCACAGAGCTGGTGTGTGCAACAACAGTGCCCGAGAGCTCAGCAGGGCTAATGTCATCAGCTGCTGTGGTAACAGGCCTACTCGCATCTAGTAACTCAGGAATAAACATGGGTAAGTCTCATTTTCTTAATTGACTGAATCTAGTCAGATGATCAATATGTCATTACTGCTTTTCCCCCACGAAACAAGAGCATGCAGTGTATCTTCCCCTAGTTTGGCCCTTTTCCCCTAGAAAAGGTTTTTTTCTCCTTGCTTTCCCTCTCTTTGGACATTCTCTCTACCTTATATTTCAGAGCTATTCTGCAGGGCTTAAAAGAAGACGGGTGCAAGTACTGCGTTCGGATTTGTTCTGCCTGTAATATTTCATTGTAAATGGAGCCAATGGTAGGAGTGTTAACCTTTTCTTCCTCGAGTTTGGCCTTGATCTTACTGCCAAGGAAATGCACATCAACCAATATTTTGCATTTTAAGGAAAAAATGCAAACAGAAGAAAAAATTGACAAGTTTTTGATCAAATATGCATGTGTAGGCTGCGTTTTCCATTTGAGAGGCTGATAAAGTCCAGCATGAAAAACATTTTATTGTTAACTAATTTTAGAATTACAGCTTTTTGAATAGAAAAAAAAAAAACCCAAAGAGATATGAGACTTTTTGGACTTTTTGTTTACAACTAGTGTAGTGATGGGGCAGAGGTGAAATTTCCTTAGTTGCTTCTATAAGAATCTAGTCTTTACCAATGCATTATTCCAAATCCTTCACTGAATAATTTGCATAATGATTTCAGTTTCTGTAAGTCTCATCACCAGCAAATTCGTTCATTAGAGTGTATATAAGGGACAAACAGAATGAATGGAACAAAGCTGAACTGAATTCATAAAAAAGTTTGAGTGAATGATGGTGGATTTTTTCCCAATGTTTTCTCAGGTCTGTTAAGAACTGATTCAAATTTCATCTAAAAGCAGTAAAAACATCCATCACTTACTGAGTTTTGTAAATCTGTGAGCGCTTTATACCTCATGCTCAGAAATAAAGACAGGACAGACCCTCTCCTGATTTTGACCTTTTTTCTGTAGGTATGAAACTCGTTGAGATTCTCTCATATTACTACAAACGGCCTCCACCCATGATCATTGTTAATCTCTCTGGCATGTTCAGGTCTTGCATGTGTTGGCTTTTTGCCATTTTATCTGAGCACAATGTTCTTAAAGCTTGCAGTATGACACATGATCTAGCAAAGGAAGATAAAGAAAGGAACGGAGCAGACAGTAATAAATAAGAATGAACAGGACAAAAGGGCCTCTCTGCATTTTCTATCCATTCTGCTGGTCTTGCTTCTTTTCCCATCTCTTTGTCTTTTCTTTTACATTCTCCTCTCTGCCATCAAGATTTTAAACATTTTAAGCCATTCCCTCTGTCTTTCTCTACTATGAGCATGAGTTGCAAGGAATAGCAATAATGAATAAACGCACTCTTCCTTAGGAGCAACAAGCAATATGCTTACAGCAGGAGCTGCTGATGCAGCACGTGAGGAGATCGAACGGAGTAGCACAGCACGGTTTCATAAATCAGCATGCAAAAAATGTCAGACAGCGTGTGTCACCACGTGGTAGCTGGTTAGGAAGAACAACGTGTTTTTCTCCGACCTGAACCTACCCCAGGAACAACCCATTTGCAATCTCTAGGCTCCAGTTTTTGGAGCTTTTTGTTCAGTTTTCTTTTGGTTTTACTTAGGATTAAAACTTCCTTGCTTAGTTACCTCCCATTTCATTCACTGAACATCTGGTTAGCTAAATACCATGTAATGGATTATCACGCAGGATTTTGTGGTGACGTGCAACTATTAAAGTTTCTTGTGTATATTTAAAAGAGAGTGAGCTTTATTTCTGTTGGCTTTTTATTAGCTTTGAGTATTCAGAAAAGACTTTCAGGATGGCAATACCTGTGTTGAGCTCCAGATCCCCTGCTGGTTTGCTGTTCAGATTCTGCTCTTTACACGTTTTCTTAGTCTTTGCGTAAGGAGATTACATAACAGAAGACTGTAATCTACAAAATAATTTGCCGTATTAAACAGCAACTACCATCAATGGATCTTTATCAGCCGCCTGGAGCAGAAAGGAGACACGTGGCCGCACATTTGGAAACCAGTTGTTTACAGTACTCATCAATGCTTGCTGCCAATCACAGGCAGATGTCATCAACAGTTATTACGCAGATCTGAAAATAGAATCAAACTTGACCTAGACAGGTCCTCAAACAATTGATGAACTGCCTCTGACCATGGAGATGTGTGGAGTCCATTCTCTGCACCAGCCTGCTGCCAGCTGGGAATCCTGCAGACCCAGAGCTAGGGCAGCATGGGGAGCGGGTAGTCAGTTGGGGTGTACCTGTCAGGTACTCAGTCGGCATGTAGGTGTCACGCTGAAGTCTCCTCACCCCTAAGAGTTATGGTTTCTCTGTGTGTCTCTGGCCTGTCCTTGTGGAGAGGAGCATGACCAGGCGATGTGCCTGCTGATCCCTGCAGCAGTGCTGTGTCGCCTCTGGAAATGGCAATTTATATTTGCCCCTTGTTGTTCCCTTTTCTCTTTTCCCCTAGAAACCACTGGTAAGCAAAGAGAGCGAGGAGGAGGAAGCACTTTGGGAAGGAGAAGGGCAAAGAGGTTTTGAGAGCACCTCTGCCGTGTGTGTGCTTCTTTGGCTGTCCCAGGCACTACGCTGTGCCCTGGGAAGGGAAGAAACAGCATCGGAGCGCAGAGGGGCTCCTGTACCTCCGTCTTGCCCACTTTCACAAACCATGTGAACTCGACGTTGAGAGCTGGCATTGTGGCACTCCTGCGATTGCTGTGTTGTGTGGAAGGGGACAACCTGCCATGGTCTCCTATTCATACATTTTCCCAAATCTGGCTTCCTCTGGTTAGCTCCCATGAGAGGATAAAGAGTACAGAGAGCTGGCTTCCTCTCCCCTTCCTTCCCCCACCCTCACACAAGCCTTGAGAAGAACACTGCCTTCTCCTTTTCTTTGAGAAGTGCTGGCAGGCACCGGCTGTTGCAATCCACTGCGTACGGTGCTTTGGCATCAGCAGCAGCGAGCTGCTCCCATGCTCCTGCTTCCTTGCTGGCATGTGGCAGAGGGCATGAGAGAAAGGAGAGCAATGCTATACTTCTGAAATGAGGCAGAGCAAGCGGTGTGTGCCCGCAGCTCCAGCCCAGCCTGCCAGTGTTTGTCTGCTCTTTAGTTCGCAGGTAGAACATCACAAGTGACTTGCACTTAGTTGCTGCCCTGTGCAAACCCCTCTGATCTCTAGCAGGCCTGGAGGATGTGATTTAAGGCTGTAAGAAATGTGTTGCTTAGCCTTTTTGGAAGTGCACAGCTAGCGTTCACGTGGTAATGCTACCTCTGAAATACAAGAGTGCTTTGTAAAGGCTACCAATACTGCTACATGTAATGACAGGAAAAAATATTTTTTAGGATACGTCTCTGCCAGAACATTATTCTGTTTGTCAGAAATAGCCAACAGTCCTCCCACAATGGAAGAGGGCTGGCTATCTCTTTCCTATTTGCTTCTCCTCCTTTACAGTCTTTAGAAGGGTGCATGCAGAGGGGCTTTCTACCTGTTTGTCTACTTTCCCAGAACAAGGAGGACACCACAGCATTAATCTTTTGATGACAAAAATGTTGGACTGAATCAAAGTTTGTTATGAGCTATATAGTAGAACATACTGTTATGCTTTATCTATGCAGGGAGTGATCTCTTTAACAGCAGTTGCAGCAACAGAAATGTTTCTGACTACAGTTCTTGGTTTTATGCTTTTCTGAGCATTCTCCTTCTCCCTTTTAGTTGTTCTTGAAGTTGTGACATGAGATCAGGGAAGCTTAAGAGCTTAAGTGACTTCTTAGCATACCATCATTTCAAGATGAATGAGCGTTCATGAAGACAGCCTGCAGGAAGGGAATTGATGTACTATTTGAATTCCCTGACTTTATAATTCACACAAAACTCTCTCGGCAGGAGTGTGCCCAGTGCTGAAAACTTTGCCTTAGGGTTCAGATGGATCAAGCAGCAATAAGACTTTATGGCTAGTTGAGGGGGAGGAAGAGGAGAAAACAATTTAAAAGCAGTGAAAGAAGATACCGATGATCATTGTTGTAGCAAAGCTTTTGCTCCCGCAGCCTGTGGAACCACCACATAATAGGTTGGAGGACTGACCCCGCTCTCAGTTGCCTGCCTTGCAGCTGCACGCGGGGTTGCAACCTCGGTTTGGGAGCAACTGGCTGAAGGAGAGGCAGCGGGCTGCTCTGCTCAGCTGTGTTTTGAGATGAGCCATTTTCTGTTGAGGTCAGCGAGAGTTTGACGGTATAAGGAGTTCAGACCACCATCCTCAGAGAGGGTGGAGAAATCCAAAATAAGAAAGTAGGGATAAGACCATACGTTCTCTCTAAAACTGGTTGCATGATCTATTTCAGTCTGAATATATTTGTCGATAAAGTGTTTTTCCCAGCAAGATATGCGAAGGAGGGTTTACTCCAAGATGAATTCAGTTTGCGTAAAGCTTGCATAATATTTCCATTTAGAGAATGCTGTCAGGCAGTCATTTTAATGAGTGCTGAAAACCCCAAACCAACTGTAGTCTAATCCCACTGCTTGCTCCTATTTCTGTATTGACACTCCTGGCACCTCCCAGGCATTTGCCTTCTGCAACCAAACAGCCGCACATTGGGAATGAGCATCTTTCCCAAACTGTCTGCTATTTAATAATGCTTGCTGATAACAACTGTTCTCATAAGTCCTAGATGGCACGGTTTCAAATGCTGAAGCACTGTGCACCAAAATAAAATCAAGACCCCGATAACTTGGTTTTCCCTGTGTTAGCCATCATGTTCACTGCATTATTCTTTTTTTTAGATCATTTTTTGCAAGTTTTAATTAAGAAGGTAGTTTTGGACTACCTGGTGAGAGGAGTGGGGGGACCAACCTCTGCTTTCACAGCTGGGCTTCCCAATATGTGTCTCATTTGTCAGTAAGCACCCCTTATACGTCCTAAGCATGGGAAGAAGCCCTGAAAACATCTTGGAGCACCTTCCTGTGCTTTCTCCCTGAATTATTTGTTGTCATGTTTTTATCGGACATCACTGCTCCTGTTCTGGAAGCAGGAAGGCTTGCTTGCAATTCAGGTAGAGGCCAGTCACATGCATTTTTGTTTTTTTGTGATAGCCCTGTTATTAACTCCTAAGGGCATAAGACTTAGTGGTCAGGCTATAGATAGCCTATGGGTCTGAGAGCTGCTAATCTCATTAACCCTCGGACTTAGCTTGATTAATACTTCATTTGCTCCCCCTAGTTTATAGTGATATATTACTCGACTTCAAGAAGGAACAAAACCACAGGGTGGATGATAAAGAAGTGGTGACAGAGCATTTTTGCTCAGGTTTCAATCTCTCTGCAGAGAGTGGAGGATTTGGATATAATTTAGTGCCAGTGGCACTCATTTCTATAGCACAGTTAGACAAGTGTGAATAGTCCTTGGTCAGTGCTAAAGAATTTCATTTTCTGTCTCTCCTTAGGCTTACTCGGTGCCATATCTGCCTTTTCTGAATAACGTTGCTTGAATAAATTTTATGAATGTAAACACACATATAGTAATAAGTTTCTAGAGTTTTTACTATAAACGAACATTTGTCTCTGCTCCAAAAATATGCACAGGTTTCAGTACTCTCTTAATACCAGGGCTAATTCATTCCCGGCAGGAGCTGTTTAGTGGTACACAGAAATTAAGGGGGGGTTGTGCTCAGTTTTTTTATTACATTAGCTATATCACTGTAGACGTGTGTATAATTAGGCTGATGGAACCTCTAAATTAATTTGATGGATCTACAGCTATAAAATATGTTTTAAAGGGTAGTGACTGTTCTAAAAATTTAAGGAAATAAACCGTAGCAGTGTAGCTATTGCCCACACAAAATAGTGGGACTAATCTAGATGACTAGCATTTAAAATACAAAACTCTGTATAGCTCCACCTTACACCACTGCTTTTGTTGCTTGCTGGATCTGCTATTGTAAAACTTTTCTGTCACTTATATGCACAAATTCATATTTCCACAGCGTGACAAGGGATATGTTGTGAGACTGATAAAATCCATACAGACAGCTTTCTTGTCTAGTGGCAGGTACTGCAGTCATGCTAAGGACAAGACACCAGAAAATTTAGTTTCACTAAATAAAACCAACCGCTTCAACACAGAAAGCAATTTTTTGCTTTTTTGCTATTCTCTACTTCATTTCCCCTCCCTGCCCCCAAAATGACCAGGTGGATGTCATGTGGTCAAACCTAAAAAAGTACTGTCAGCGGCTAAATTGAATTTATGGAGAGATAGATTGATCAAAAGCTGGCATTGAGACAGATGGGAGTAGATGAGGTTAGACTAAAAATGGAGAAAAACAAGAACAGAGAGAATTAAGAAGAAGAAAAATACTGGTATTAAAAGGAAAAAATAGAGAAATAACTCTAGTAAATTTGCTAAAAAAAGCTCATGTAAGATATCAGGTTAGCAGTTAGCATGGAAGAAAAAGAGGATATTAGAGAAAAAGAATTTACAGATGATGGGCTTTTGATGTGAGTTCAGCAGGTTACAGATAAGCAGTGATGAGACAAGTCTGAAAACAGACCCACGTTCCATCACACAGGAGCCACTGTGAGACCTCTGTCATTAGGCAACAGCTGTGCCTGGATAAATGACTACTTGTTCTGCTTTGCAGCCAGCACTGTCCCTGCGAGCATGTGTAGATTAAGCCCCCTGAACTTTGGACAAGGAGGCGAGGGGCTAGCGTTAGCCTAAGAGAGAGACTTTTGCCGTATTTCTTTGCTGTTCTCATTTCTCCTTCCCGAATACATTGCAGATTACCAGAGATGGCTGTTGCAAACACATACAAGAATAATTTAGGGGACATTCACAAAGACTGGATTTAGCCTCAGGATGCTTTTCTCCCCCAGTTTCTCATAGATCAGGAGAAAGCATTTCCTCTGGGGCAACTCAGAGCACCTACAATGAGCTCCCATTGAGACACTCTGCTCTTTTTTTACCACTCCCCACTGGCTGTGGAAAGATCCTAAGGCAAGTAAGCTCCTTAGGCTAAAGGTGGCCTTTGCAAGTGTCCTCATGTGCAGCCTGGTTTAAGAACCAGGAGCAGTGAATCAGTCACTAACAGGTTTTGGAGTCAGTTCCGTGACTTTCAAGGCTCACGGAGTGCAACGATTCCTCCACTGACTTTAAGCATGCTGGGGCACTGATGATGTACAGCAACTGGAAGTCTGTAAGGATTGCTATAATATCAATAAATAACATACTGCAGGGCTGCCGTATATTCAGAACACAAGTTACGGTGATAGGAGATCATTCAGAGCAGAACATGGTTTAATTAAAATGCTTGTGGATGTTATTAACAAAAGAGTGCTATAAACCAACGATCACTTTATTGTCTGTTCGTGTACTCTATCTATCTAATCTCTCTGTATATGGGTGCTAAGTGGGCATACATTCCTACCAGAGCAAAACCGTGTAAAACACAGCTCTTAATTGCTGTTTCTAATGTATTTCCTTGTGCAATTCTAATTGTGGATCACATACTTAAATAATCATAGATCTGAAAGACAGTATAAGAGCTTGTAGTAAGTGACTATGAGTCAAGTGAGTGAAATTTAAGACTAGTCTCACTACACATCCAGGCTGTGAGCCAAGGAGAGGGAATTTCTGGGTGTTCCTCTTCTCGTTCATTTAACATAATTTTCCTTCTGTTTCATTAGCAGTTAATTAGCTGTGTTCATGGTAGCAGTGGGAGATAAGACAATGGTGTCTTTCCTGTCTTGCCACATCACCTCAGTCATAGCAGATCCTGATGGTACAAAATCTGGCAGGCAGCAACATTAATCTAGAACAACCATCTTCTGTGCTAATACAAAAATCTTAAAGCTCTGTAGTTATCAGAAAACGAGATCAGTAGATGACATTGAGGAACTAGTCACTTATATTAACTTTATATATTAGTGAACAGTACCTCCTTCTTGGTTGTCTTTGAAGAGTTTTGATGTCATCCAATGAAAGGATGCAGTATTATGAGGAAAATCTAATGCACAGGATCAGTTGAAAGAGTTTAAGAAAAGCCATTGTGGAACGGGGAAGGGCAGTAGGAAAGACTTGAGAAGGTACTGTAATGGAAAGCCAGCAGAAATGTGTCTTGTTCCAATGAAAATGGGAAACACTGAAGAGAGAATGGGTCACTGTGGGCTACTTAAGCAAGTAAAAGTAAAATATGAACTGCACTGGAAACAGAAAACTGGAGGGCCACCAAAACAGGCTTTTATATTCCAAGTTTAGTGCACACGAGAAAAACAGGGACAGCATGAGGATACACTGTGAAACAGTTGCCAAGAGGTTAAAGATAATGCAAAGAGACTGTGTTATAAGTCCTGAAGGCACAATAATGCAAAATGAATTGACTAAGAAAATATTAATTGTAATTAATTTGTAATAAGGAGATAAATTTTGAGACCAGTTCTTATTCCCACTAAACTAATTGGACTTTTGCCATGAAGTTTATTGGGAAGGGGATTAAACTTTGAATAATGGCTTGGTTAAGAAATCATTGATGTAATTGTGAACTGCTGGGAAAAAGGAACTAAGAAATACATAATGAAATATCATCACTTGAACAAATGCATCTGGGGTGTCCCTTTGGGTATTTATAGAACTGATGGAACAACTAGTTGCTAAAAAAACCCGCAGAGAATTGAGGAAGTATCAGGAGACTAATAAAGTGTCAGCATGTCACAAGTCTTTAAAAATTGAATTAAGAGTAACTATGGAAACTATTGTCTTACGGGCATGGCTCCAAATTGAAATAAATACTATAAATATTAAAGTAGAAGGGGAAAATTTATTCATATGGAGGTGAATAGCATAATGAGACCCAGATATGACACAGGTGTACTACAGTAAACTAAGCGAGACAAATTAGAATATTTATCCCTCCACTTCTTTTTTAGATGAAGCCAGAAGATTAGTAGAGTACAGAATAACATCAAGACTTTACAAAGGCATTTGATGCTCTGCCACATAATATCTTAAGGAAATTACCGAAACAAGTCAGCTTGGGCTAAAATTCACTTAAAGGCATCACAGGCTGGCCATTGAACTATAGACAGAAAGTAAATCTGGATAGCAGTCAGCACTGTCAAGGATAAGCGGCTGGTAGTATCCTTTAAAGGTCAAGATATGATCCAATATCTGGAGGATAAAGCACTAATTAAATGTGAAAATGATTACTAAAGTAGGAAGAATGATTAACAGCACAGAGGAGAGAGGAAATACAGAAGGTTCTAGTTGTTCTCTAGGAATACTATGGATCTAGTAAAGTGATGCTAAACTTAAAAGAAAAGCAAATTAATAAATGATATTACTAAGCACTAACAGTACTTTGTGCCCATTAGGCAACAAATAAATTTTATGAAGCTACAAATACATTATTTTTTTCTATGAAAGAATTTGTCTTTCTTAAATGCTTATTCAGGGTTTATAAAGCTGACCAGAAAACTGAAATTCAGAAAGCAGCAGCATAAATAGCATTAATAAAATGACAATTTGCTTGAGATCTTTCTGTTAATATGAAAGGAACACTTCCTTTTAACTGTTTACATTGCTTGGAGTAGGTTGGGAGTTGCACACCCAGATGTGATGCAGTTGGAGGGCTCCATACTCTGAAGTGCTCATTACGAATGAGGACAGCGTAGTGGTGGTGGTGGGTGCTGGTAAGGAATGAAGGCTTAGATACCAGGGCATTTCCTTTCTTGTGCTGGGTCAGACCAAAGATCTGCCCAGGCCACTATAGTCCTTTAGCAGTGGCTGAAAATGGGTGTTTACAGAAGGTGAAGAGCAGGACAAGCACGTATAACAGTCTTCAGCAACTCTTCCCCAGACTCTGAAAATTTTCAGCTTAGGGACTCTGAATCACTTGTGGGTTTAGTAACTCTCAATGACTTCTTTTCCATGAACTTTTCCAGCCTCTCCTTGAACCAATGAAAACTTTTAGCATTGACACTGTCCTTTGGCCTTACAACTCTTAACACAAATTGCACCAAGTACCACCTCCTTCTGTTCGTTTTGAAGCTGATTGCTATTAACTGCAATTGACACCCTCTAATTCTTGTACTGGGAGACTTGGCAAACGGACCATGTTTGGCTACCCTGTTTGTGCCACTTGTGCTTTAGTGAATCTCTATCACGTATCCCCTTGGTTGCCTTTTTCACAGACTGACTGTCTTTTTTTCTGAGTAGTAGACTAGCTTTTCCCTATACAGAAGCCATTTTCACATCATACTATACAAAAACCCACAGATTCATGAGCAGGTCCCCTGGCACCAGAAGTCACAAGATTACCTCAGAATTGTATCTTTGACCTTTTAAAGTATGCTTTATGGCCTTGCAAGAAAAGCCTGAATGCATGAACTGAATGCAACTTCTGAAATGAAGTCTTCCTAACAGGGAAGGAGAGACATTTTGAGATGTATGAACTACTGCATACATCTCACGGGAGAGTTGCCAGAAATAGCAATGGCTTCCCAGCACCGTGAGCAACATCAAAGCAGAAAACAGCAGACAGACCCCTTTCTAAGAGAGCCGCAGCCTCACTGCTGGACTTAGTGTCAGGGCGCCTGGCCGTGGTGGTTACCTTGGCAGAGAGTGGGAGAAAGAGGGACAGAGACTCACCCCAGAGCCAAGACTAAGCACCGCTGCTCTGCCTTGGATTTTCCTAGAGAAAAAAGGGGGAGCATTTGTTTGAGCATTTGAGGAGGCTCTTGCTTTGCTATCTGAGGAAAACAAAGAGGTTCCCAGTGAGATACCGTGCCTAGTGCTCTAAATTGACATACATCAATGTCTGTCTCTGTGTAGAAAAGGAAGCTGTGTCACACTGCACATTAACTGTACCTAGTCACAGCTTTCACTCAGGGTCTTAAATCTTTTTTTTGTCTTTCTGTCACCAGTGTGTGGATTTTACTTCAGTCCTATGGTATTTCAAGAATATCTTGCACACAGTCCTTTGCAAGTATGTGCCTTTGGACGCTTGAAACACTTGAAGTGTCCACTAAAGACAAAGAATGACTGTGGAATTCCAAAGCATCTTTTTCCATGAAACTTCAGGAGTTAGTTACTGAGCTTAGTCAATGCTCCTTTTAGGACTGACCCCAAATGCTGGATACTGGTTTTGACCCTTCTGTTTATCTGTCCTTTGATATTTTGCTTTTCTCCTCAAAAGTGAGGTATTGATAGAAAAAAAAAAAAAGGCTGTCTATTTCCTCCCTTGTTTCTTTCCTGAAAATTATGTCTGTAGCCTTTCTGCCTTCTGCTTACACAGTCCACTGAGCAATAACACAAGTCTTTTTTTATTCCCAAGTGGGAAGGAAGAGCTGGAACTCTGAGTCTTGCTGAAGTCTGAGAAAGGAGGTTTCTTTTATAACCTGCAAATAAAAACCTGCTACTGTGAAATACAAAAGTGTTTTCAAATAGCAAGAATGGGTTTGCCTTACAGCTCTGTGTCGTACTCTGCTACTGCTGGGGAGCAGTTTTTCCAAAATGGAGTGCAATACAGGCGGGACAGAACTTTGTAATGGTGTGTGGGTTTGTTTGTGGGGAGGAGAGGGGCACACAGCACCTTTTCCTCTCGCTTTTATGGCTTGAATGAGGTTGTGGCTTTTAGGAAAGGAGCCACACACCTCTCCAGCTGGCTGGCAGCCTCTCTGTCTGCCTGCTGTAGAGTGGTAGCCCTGCAGCAAGATCTTGGTGACCTACCTGGGGGCCTGTGAATGCCAGGCTAAGGCACAAGAGCCAAAATTGTTGAACCTAGCCAGGCAAGAGGTGTGTGTCACAGCTCGTGTTTCCTGGTACGTGTATTGTGCTAGAAAATGCTGCTTCTCTCTCCTCATGTGAGGTTGAAGTAATAACAGACACACTCTTGTTGAACTAAAGAAATTGGTAATAACCTATTTATCTAAATGTTGCAAGTGTGAAAGGTTGCTGTTGTGGCAAATTCTCTGCAAGCTCTTGCAGTTCTAAACACGTGACACCGTTGTCTTTAATGTTGTGCTGCCATTGGCAGACTTCCCATTACATAATGTTGACCCATATTTGTGATATGTGACATTTTTTGCTAAACACTGTCAGGGATAATCCATCACAGAATAAACTTTCTGATTATACTCTGAGACTCTGTCATCCTTTAGCACAAATGTAACTTGTGCCTCAGACAATGCTGTTCCTTGTTAAGACAAGCAGAGTACGGTTCTTTCAGGTAAGAAAAACACCAAGAGAGTATCGTGTGCTTTGAGACTGAAATTCTTAGGACTAAATCCACTGCTGAATGATTGCAGGGAATCACATCTGGGAGTAATCTGAGATTTAAAAAATGTTGAGCCCTAGCCCAGGTGATGGGAGTAGCGATTGGCTCAAGGAAGCATGAAGTCTGAAGTGTGACTCTGCAAAATGCTGTCTCAGGCAGGTCCAGCTTGTTTCATGCTTTTGAAAAGCAGAGCTGTGGAAAAGGCTCCTCTGCTCTACTCTTCCACTGAAGTCTGCCAGTATTTGTAGACTTAACCAGTTTTTCATTAAAAAAAAAAAAAAAAGTGTAATGGTGTGGGGAGATAAATAGATGTAGCTCTGGCAGGGGTTATTGCTGTAAGGCAGTTGAGAAATGAGAGGCCTTGGAAGAACGGGAACACCCCCAAAGCTGTCTGCGTTCAAAGAGCTATGCAAAATACATCCAATCTTAAAAACTTGATTTCACTTGCATAGAATAAAAAGTAGAGGAGAGAAAGGTATGTAAAACAGAGGCAGAGAGAATAAAACGGGAATTCTCTCAGTATTGAAGAAGAGGGTCTGCTTCAAATGGACTTTATGTAATGTTGTAGCAAAGAAGTAACAATATTGTGTGAGCTGCTGAAGCGTCTGCCACGTTGTGGAAAGGAATGAATGTAGAGCATAAGGCCGAGAGACTAAACACACCGTCTTCAGAGAAAGACATTTTCCAGCCTTACGTAGGAGATGACTGTATGCTAAGAACAGTTGCAATATCGAGGAGAAAGGTTTTGCGTCTGTGCAAGGAATGAATGCTTGTCAGAGCCAAAATTAAAACCTGACGAATGCCGTCTCACCCACTTTCATTTCTTCCCTCTCAGATTCTACATTTGTCCTCATTCTGTCTGTGCATTCATTCATATATTTCTCTCCCTTCCCACCTCCCCATTGACTCGCACTCTCCCTCCCTGTTTGTTATCGCTTCCTTTTCATTTTCTCTTCCTTTAGGTTTCCTTCCCACTCATTCCATTTCTCCTCCGCCTGACCCCCCTGCACACATTTTCCTTCGGGGTGAAAAAACAGCAGAGAGACAAAGAGGAGGAAAAAATACAAGGCGAGCGAGGAAGGGAGGGGGCACAGAGTAGATGGCACAGGAAGGGTGCTCAGCGTTGCACTTTCTCCCCATGCTGCACTACAGATTTTTGAAGGTGTCACAGGAGTCAAGGCTCCTAAAACCTGTTCCTTTCTCCCAGGCAGCAGCAGGTGGCAGCGGCTTTGTGAAAGGTAATGCCAGAGCTCATTTCCTCAGATCACTGTACCTAGAAACCATCATAAAGAACAGAATAGTCCCGAAGTCCAGTGGAAAGCCACTTCTGAGTGACAAGCCTCTGTCTGTGTGTGGAGCTTGCCACTGTGTCAGATCTGGGAGGAGACTGGGTGATCTTGGGACTCCAAAATGGGAAATGGGAGCTTAAGGGACCCTTTGGACATGCTGGCATGCAATGCTGACCAAGAAATGTCACGGCCTCAAGCTTGCCGGGGGCCTCTGTGCAATGAACTGGTGTTTCCCAAAGCAGCCAGTGCTGGTGTCTCAAAATCGATGGCCAAATGGTGCCAATTTGGGTTTAGTGAAACGACAAAGAGGTGCTGGGAATGCTTCTTGTAACGTGTGGTAGGAAATGGGCTGAAACCACTTTATCTGGAGACTGGTGGTCCCATCCCGGCAGGACGAGCTTGATCCCGAAGTCAGTCTGTAACCTGGAGAAAGCGCTGCGCTCCCCAGGCCCAGGGGCTGTTCCTTCGTCCAGCCCGCGGACCCGTGGTGATGGGGCAGTGCTGCACGAGTTTGAAGTTATTCTCCTATTGCTCTTTATTTAAATTTTCTCCTTTTCTGGACCTGTTCTTGTTCCCGAAACTGCTAATTGAGATGGAATTGTTTCTCCCTGATTAAAGACAAAAAAAAAAAAAAAAAAATCTTACTTTTCACAAAGGCTTGGTAGAAGTAGCACCGGTATGCTGCGGGTTATTTCTCCTTCCCACAAAAAGAGCAGGAGGGAAGTGTGCAGGGCAGACAGCCAGAAAGGACTCATTCCTGCACCCTGTCCTGCCGTCTGTAACCTTCTGCCAGCTTTTCTTGTTTTATCAATTTAACAACAGCTAATACGTCTTTCTTCAGATTCCTGCCTAATTGAAGGATCAAAGCGAACGCGCGCAGCCCTTGCGGTTTAGCGTGATTTATGCACAGCGGTTGCGGTGTACTGCGTGCTTGGGGAAGGGAAAAAAAATCAATGACCGTGGGTTGCTGGGGGCTTTTTGCGTTGGCGCGGCTCTCCTCGGCCGGCGGAGTAGCCTGCAAATAAAACGCCCCGCGGCGCCGAACGCCGAGCGGCACGGGCGCGGGCGGCTGTGCCCGAGGGCGCCCCGGCCCG
>JAVJGG010000094.1:9677745-9690641 GCA_035590195.1 Aviceda cuculoides | reverse complement strand
GGGAGACCGCAGCGCCCTGGGGGCAGCCCTGCCCCCGGCAGGCGCGGCTGGACCCTCGGAGGGATGAAGTTTGGTTTGGTGCGGATGTTAAAGATTACCTGCGTCGAAGCAAGCAGACAAGCGTAAGGCGGTGATGAGGGACAGCCAAAACAAATTTACCTGCTTGAAAGAACGCTGGAAGCCGACCAGGGTAGAAGAGCGTAATAGCGTTTATGCACAACTCTGAGTGGCAAAACTGAACGGACAAAACTGAGCGGAGAAACTGAGAGTCAAACAATGAAAAAATATTTTCTTGCAGGGTGGCATATAATTTGTGTTCATACACCAGATTATTCTCATCTT
Organism: Aviceda cuculoides; assembly: GCA_035590195.1. Lineage (NCBI taxonomy): Eukaryota > Metazoa > Chordata > Aves > Accipitriformes > Accipitridae > Aviceda > Aviceda cuculoides. The sequence goes on along the minus strand of JAVJGG010000094.1, from coordinate 9,690,299 downwards.
CTTATTTGACACTGAATTATCAAAACTAACTTCTCAATTTTTGGATGCAAAACGTGCTTTGGTGTGTGGAACGCATGTTACCTGGCAAACGCACCGAGGAATGGAGATACTGTATCAGTGAATGGTACGGTTGAATTAATGAAGCTATTTCCTTGTTGTGAGTGTATCTTTGGAGCATACCTGTTATAGGTGATGGTCACAGAAAGAGACAGTCCAGCTTTCTCAGTTTTTTTTTTTTTTACAAATTAGTTGTGGTGAAATTCTTCACTTTTTTGACCTAGGCAGACTTAATAGTTTAAATGCGGGATTCTTGTAAGCTCTTTATTTTCCTTGAAATAGTCAAGAATTTGACAAGGCATTGAAAAGTCTTTTCAGTAATTATTTGTATAGCTGTATTGGAAATTCTTTGATTTTTTCGATGTTTGAATTAAGATACAATTTGCGCTTCCATCCACTCATGCCTAACTCATTGCCTAGAGAAACTGAACTATGTTTATAGTAGTGGAGGCTAGACCGTTCTTTTGTTAAAACACTTTTTCACATGTATTTCTTTTTGTTAATACTAGAGAGAAATGAAAACAGATAAATTATGCAATCCTTTGTATTTGTCTACCCCAAGTAATTATAGTGAAGTACTCCATGTTGATCATTGCAGACCCTATTTGGTTCAACATACTATAGTTAAGGACTGCTCCATTTCTACGGAATAGTGTCATACAGACGTGCAAATGAAAAGCTGTAGTATATTTAATTTTAATTCCCTTTTGAATAGGCTTCACAGGAAAACAACAACTTTCCTGTAGATCTGGCTTTACAAAGTAATCTTCATCAAGTAAGCCGGCATCATACAGGGTCATTGCTTCCTAGAATACATGGTTGAATTTCTGAAGGAGGCACCTATATTGGGCATGTAAGATATGCAATTCAGTGCCTAATTTGGCACAAGACTGCACCTGAGCATACTTTGGTATTTCCTACAGGTGGCAGTTATGTATCAAAAAGCTTGTTTTAATAGGAACATAAAAGCAAGCAAGCAAAGGTTAAGACATTGATCTTTCTAAGTAAGCATGCAAATGTATGCGCAACACGTTTAGATCCCTAATGGTGTACAGGGGTTTAGTTAGTGCATTTATATTACGAATACTTATGATTTATTTTAGAGTACGTTTGTTCTAAAAGGTCTAATTCTTAAGGTGATATGTTGGCATCACTGAGGTTAATCAAGGTTATGTGATAAATATCAATATATTCCCTGTAGTGGATTAAAAATATGATGGATTTTCATATTCTGAAAATGTCCTTGATCTCCAAGCTGTAGTAACTATAAAGGCAACCAATGAAATGATAACATTACATATCCAACTATGATAAATTCTGCAGCACGCTTAGTTTGGGATTGCAGGCAATGCTGCAGTATAAACATGAGCAATAATGGAATTTTTATGCAGATAACAAAATATTTTTCTTGTTTTCTGAGATGAGGGAATTAATATTGAAACATTTTGTATTCAGAAAACTGGTTATACCTCCTATGGAGGTATATGCAGGAGCCAGAAATCCAGGAACTGGGGTGAGCAATTAATAATATCACAACAGTTCATATCTTTTTAGATTTTTTTTCAGTGTTTTTTTGCAAGCATTGTCATCTCTCTTAATGAATTAAGACCATTTAGAAAATTTACAAATGTGAAATAAAAGAAAACAAATGTATGCGTTTTGGAGGTGCTTTTTTTTTTTAAAAAATAAAAACACCTGGTAAGATTTGGTTTAAAGTGAATGCAACGTTATAAAGCCAATCATCAGCTCTTATTTTCAGCACTCTCTGTTATTTACAAATGCTTATTGCATTATTTTTTTCTTATTATTTTAGGTGGTTCTACAAGCACAGCTTAGTATTGGTTTATCGCACAGTCTAACATGTTGTTCCTTAGAACTCTACTGAACTCACTTTGTGTATGGGAAAAAGTGTATCGTGTTATTTTCCTTTGCTGTATTTGAACATTGCAGCCATATTTCTGTAAACTTAGGCCAGGAAAGAATGTTTAATCTGTGCTAAAAATTCTGGTGACCTTTTATAAAATTTGTATTAGCCCTAGCTAGGGATTAAACCTTTAGTAGATGGATGCCCTTTGTGTTGTGAGCAGGCCAATTCTATGAAAATACATCTAACTTCAGAAAATCATAAGCCTTTGAAAAAACTGTGCTTTTCACAGACTTGGTAGAACAGTCTCAGATTTTAGCAGCTGAATTTCTTGAAGCTCCACATTGTGGTTGTGCAGCATTCCCCCTACAGATACTGCACTTTGGCTGCTGGGGTCCTGCCAGAGTGACAGCAGTGACACTGGCATCTGCTTTCTGTGTTCTTACAGTTGGCATAGACAGCTGGAAAGTAAGACACCTATCAAAATGCAGGAAGGAGAAAAGCAGAGCAACAAACCTTGGAACTTGGGAGACATGGACTGGGGAGAGGGGCAAGAAAACTGGCCCAGAAGCTGCTAATAGAGACTGAGGTAGTGGCTGACCAGGACTGGAAGAACAGGAAAGACTTTGAAGCTGGGAATGTTTGTGAGGATTAGATTAAACGGGAAGGCAGAAGTGGGCAAAATGACCCTGAATGAGAACAGGAAAAGAAGATGAAGGAGCAAGGGAGGTAATCCAAGTTCAGGCAGGGTGCCCAGGGAAGTAAAACTGGTAAAAAAGATAAGGGGGCGTTACCCAGATTAGATGAATGGGATGAATGAGGATGGAATGAGAATTGGGGTCCTGTGAAGGGTAAACCTGGAGACCTGTCTGCAAAGAAGAGACAGAAAGTACAAGAATATGGAGGGGGAACTGGGCAGTTTGAACCACAGAGGTTAGGAGTAAAGGAATGGAACTAGGACTTGCTGAGCAGAGACTGGGACTTAACAGAAAGCCTTAGGAATGAAGAACAGGACTTCTGAAGTGTGACTGGGGAGTACAAGACAGGGTGGGACAGGAACAAGTTCATGAACAGGGCAGAAGTGGCCATGTTTTGGTGTGACAGCCAGAGAAAGGTCAGTGTGTATCAGCACATCACATTTTCCAAAGCCACGCACAACCCCAGGATACCAAATTCTCCTTGTTCATTTGCCAGCAAAGAATGGTGCCATGATGTCAGGGTTTCAGGGGTGCTGAGAGTCAACAGCTGCAGCTGACTTCGGTGAGAGTAGGACTTTGAAAATACAAAGCACAGTGCTAAATGCTTTGAGAAAAGAGATGTTAACCACCTTTAATAGGCACCGAAAGTCAGTAACTGTCTTTTAACTTCTCTGTGCCTCAGTTTTCCATGTGTAAAATGGAAGCAGTATTATTGTCTCCCCTCACAGAGATGTTTTCAAAATAAACTAATGAATGCATGTTAAGCAGCCAGGCAATGTAGTAGCCTGGAAAATCCATGGGGTGCATGGAAAAACCTATGATGAAATTCATAATTTTGTCTTCAGAGCAGCATATGAATAATGTGTAGCAAATAAGTCCTGGGACTACAGATGGAACAATAGCAAATAGCTGTTACAAGAAAAATAGTTCATTATGTACGCACTATTCATTATGTATGCTGAATGAGTCAGAATTTATGTGGCAAAAATAGTATGTAATCATGCAGTTAAAGACTATATCATAATCTGAATGAACAAAGGGGCCAATTTGAAGTTATTCAAGTATGCTTCATTCTGATATTTTCTAACTATTGATGGCTTGAACTACACATTCTCACTAAAGTGCTTTTAAAATTTTTTTCTGTGTTCGCTTCATGTATTTGAAGATAGTATTTGGGTATCAGGATCAGAACTGGCATTGGTGTCTTGGCCAGTTTCAGTTGCATAAATCAATTTCATCACCTTCCGAACACTTGATGTCATCAAAATTGTTTAGTCTAGCAAGCTTGTGTAAAAGCAGTACATCATATAAGCTAAGATGTCATTTCTGTCTTATGTAAGCAACTTGCATCTTTGGCTTTCCATGTTATTTGAGCATGTCTCATGTTTTCTTTTTTATTTCAGAAGTTTATTATTATGCTGGAGTTATTGGAGCATTCTAAAAGATATTTCTAGAGTTTGTAAATGGGAGTTCTCATGGACATATCATGTACACATTTGCCTTTAAAACAGAAGGGATAAAGTGGCATCATCCAGTCAGTGGATGCATTCTTCAAATCCCTTTTTTGGCATTATGGAGCAGTATCACTACTGTTTCTGAAATGTTATCCTGTAAGTCCCAGTGGTGGGGAAGAAACTGAATTTCTAGGTAGACTCCTACTTGAAGGACAACTGAGAGATCCAAATTTCTCAGTATTTCTTAGTGTCCTGAATGGTTGGACTTGCACAGTTGTTTGGGTTTTTTTAAACTATGAGAGTTCTGAGCACAGGAATAAACAATTCATATTTTTATATCCAGCATAATAGAGACGTGCTTGTAACTGTGGTATTTTGATAGGACACAAAATTCAGAGGCATGTTTTTTCTTGGTTTTATTCCTCTCCCCAAATGCAAGTTTGGAGATTTAAATTTGCTTTCTTCAAAATGCAAACTGTATCACTTTTCTAGGGATTTAATGATGGCCAACTAAGAAAAGTATTTCTCCCATGAAATTTCATCTAACCTGGCTGATGCCAGATTAGCAGTAATAATGCTGCTTCGTTTAGGAGCTAAAATCTAGTACATAGCTTCAAAAGCCTCTCTTGTTGCAAAGAAAAATACTTATTATGGTTTTAGCTTTACATTCTTGCCAGAGACTAAGGTTTTCACATGTAATATTCCTTACTGTTAGGACACAGAAAAATATTAAATGGAGCTGAGCAACTATTTTAAAGTCTTCCTAAATGATCTTTAGAATTGTGGAAGAGAAGAAAACTAATTAATTGCTTGTGTCTTTTGCTTCAGCTCACCATTGCAAGTATTTTATCCTGTCTTGTTTTATATCATAAAGCAATGATGCCGCTAATAACTAGTGAGACTTTGCTTGACACTGACTATTCAACATCCATGTGTCAAGAAATGTAGTCATCCCCATTCTTCCTTTATATTCTTTAATTTTTAGAGTTATTTTCCTTCCTTCTTCCTCCCTCCTCATCTCCTTTTAGAGTTTTATGGCACTCAAATCTGTGTAATTGATTATTAACTATTTTGACTGGCAATGACCAAGTTATAAATTATTAGCTATTTAAATCTTGCCTGGTATTCTATTTGTGCCAATATTGATTCAATTATTCTTCACTGAAACTTTTCTAGATTCTTTGTAAAGCAACTGAAATGCTTGATGTGTAATTATGCCAGATTCACATACAGAAGCATTGTTCTCTCCCAGTGGTATATGCTGATATTGCTTGGTTGAAACTCAAATATATAATGTGAGTTTTGTAGTTAATTTCTACTCATTGATATAATTAAGGCTTTTTAAACATTATTGTCTCCTATGTATATCCCCTTTTCTTTGTGTTTGTTTCAGATTATAGTTCCCAGAAGCATTCTTTTATGTATTCTGTGACAGAATCCATTTTATCATTTTCTGCCTATGTTTCTAAGCCATCTTGTGCTTGCAGCTCCTTTTATTTTAATGTCGTCTGCAATACACAAATGTGATCTCTCTTTCCAGATCATTCATAAAGATGCTTATTTAGCTTGGAACTAGCCACAGGCTCTATGGTAGCCCAGTAGACACCTGAACATCTTGTCTGTTTTACCATGTATCAACTTCATCTCTGCCAGCCAATGTTCAGCCCTGCAGATCAGTAGTTCTCAGTAAGTACAATTGCAGGAGGAATCATTTAGGGAAGAGAAATTCTGCTCCCTCCAGCATCTGAGAAGCATGAATGCCAAGCCAACCCCTCACTTGAAAATTTCATCTATCTTCTGCAAGTCTCAAAGAGAAAACCTGTTTTTCTTAAGAGTTAAGCCGTTAGTATCCTCTTCATCTGTTTCATCTTCCATCTTAAACTACATGTAGCAGTTTTCTTCTTATCCTACTGATCTGATGGCTCTACCACCTCTGGTAAACTGTGTTCTGAGCTTGCTTCTCCAAATTTGCTATTTACCCTGCAGTTATGCCTGTATAATCTAGATCAGAGTCTGCCCCACAGGCCACTTCAGCTTTTACAGGAGCTTTCAAGTGAAGTCCCTGGTCCCAGAGCCATAGCTTCTAGAACAAGCAGAATATCGCTTTTGTCAGGTAAGGTGGGGGAAGGAGAGATTATATCACATTCTTATTTAGAGTTCTGTCGTATTTTGTCATTCATTTTTGAATGGGTTCCAGTCAGGCATTGTTGTGTTCAGTTGTCTCCAAAGGCTTGCTGAAGCTTATCTTCCTGACCTTGAGTTTTCCTTCTGGGACTTCTCTGCCTCATTAATTTTACATTTTTTTCCTCCAAAATCTAGGAAGATCTCCTCCTTTACCCATTCCTTGTAATTTCCTCCACCTTTTATTATTCATGGCCTCTATATAGCAGGTTTGAAGGCCCCAGCTTTTCTGAATAAGGTACTTTTCAAGTTCCCTTTGTTCTGCTGAAGCAGTGCCAGCATCTTTAACCACAATTGAGGAAATAATCTTTAAAAGTCCTTACAGTCTGGGTTTGTTTTTCTTAGTCCACTTGGTACAGTAGGTACATCTGCCGCTCTGCCAGCATGCATGGCCTTTTGTACTTTATGTGACCTGGAACGTTATACTTAATTCTGGCTGAACACAGCCCAGCATCATCCACTGTGTTTTCTTTTCTGTTTTGATAGAATTTTCAAGCATTTTACTTGCAGACTACTTTCTTAAAAAATTTATAAACATGTCTGAAAAAATAGTACTAACATTGCTGATACATGTATAAAGTATGTCACTGCTGTAGGAAAGTATGAACAAATACAATGTTTATGATGTTGGAACTAAAGAAAGCTCTGCTCCAGGATCGCTTCCTGTGGTTTCCACACTAGGTTTAGTTACACAGTGGAGCATCCTTTATTTGACCTTGAAAATGTTTCCTTCAGCACCGAAGGTTTGGTTAGAATTCGTTGTGTTTGTAGCTGGATCAATTTTCACAGTGGTGTTTGTAGTTGAATCATTAATCAATTTTATTTTATTGTTTTCACAGAGTGTTCTTGTTTTACTTATGCTTGAATGAACAAGCTGTTTTGCATGGATGTTTTCAAAAACAATGATTAGCTATACTGTTTTTATAACCTAACAACAGTTTCTCTGAGCCTTGACAGTTCTAGCTGCTGACAAAAAGCGAAAACCTTAAAGCTAGTTTGGTGTTAGTCTTTCATTCCTGCAGAATGATGGAAAGTATTATCAAAGTTGCACTCTAAGTTCCAAGTATGGAGTGGCATCTGGAGTTTATCTCTCCAATACTGTTAAGTCAGACACAGCTGGCAGCTCTAGGAGAAGCACAGTTTGAGGAATTCCCGTGTCAAGCTTTGTATATCAATGCACTCTTGTTAGGAGAATTCTGCAGTTTGCAATTGTCAGAAGCATCCCATATATTTATTCCCTGAGCTGTTCCATTGGCTTCAGTAAGACTCTGTAAAAACAGATTTGCATTCGTAACATGGCCTGATTAAGATCTTGCAACTACTGTATCATTTTCCTAACTTTCATTGTGTGTATTCTATCTTATTTCATACAGATAGGCATCCAATTTGGAATTTCCCTCTTTAAGTTGCAGTTTGTCTGGATTTCATCTATCTTTAGTTTTGGGCTAGAAATAACATTTTTAAAAGATTATTCTGGGGTTTTTTGCAGTTCGCTTCTAGGTGTACTCATAGTTGAAGACATACGGACTTCAAAATCAGCAGGATAAAAAGATGTTAAAAGGCTCTTTCAGTCTTGGCCAGCCATAAGTACTGTCGTAGAAATATCAGTGGAGTGATTCACGCTGTGTTGTTGGTCCTTTTAATCCAACTTATGTAAAGGGAAATTATACATGAGTTTATATAAACTAAGGGATAAAATTAAGAACAGAGTGCACAGCAGATTGTATTTTAGTGCTACTAAGGTGCATCTGATGACATAAAGTAAATATTATGCACTTAGACTTTTATGATGGAATTTATGCTGGTAATTTAACGTAAATGCTCAGTAGTAAACATGTGGCTTTCAGAGCGCTAATGTTTCTGATGAATTTCTAGCCTTTACGCTTTCAATGTAATTTCAAGGCATATTTCTAATCACAGAAATTGAAAGTCCCCAAGCCTATCTGCTCGCTGAATCCATTACATCACAGAGAAGTTCTGTCCCTCTTGTGTGGAACATACTGGAATTTTAGCCAGTGTTACCTGTGCTCTGATGACACAGCTACCACCTTACTCTTCATGAAAGGACAGGTTTGAGCAGTAAGACTTCACACACAATTTATTGGGATTGTCTCACCTCTGCCCACGTGTAGAGGTTACTTTCTCTCCCCCCCCAGATAGAGGCACCTGAAACTCCAGGTACATTTCTTTGTTTCCTCTGTCTGTGAACTGCCTTGTACCATGCTTTGGAACCTTGATCCACTGAATATGTTGCTTCTGTACTTCACTTTGTCACTCTGTTTAGATAGCATGGAGTTCTTAAATCATATCTGGTTTACAGGGACCTGGGTATAGCAGCCCTTCTAGAGTAGGAGAGTTTAATTTCAAGTTCCGTGACACATCAGGTAGCCAGGTGCCCCAGCATGACCTGTGTAGTAGGAACATGTCCAGTACTCTGTGCTTTCTCATAACTGTACAAGTGCAGGGAAGACAGAATAAGGTCCCGAATGTGAAAAATAAGATACTGATTCTCCTCCTTCTATTTTTGTATATTCTGTAATGCTTAGCTGGTTTCTGGGTTGCTTCCTTGAGCAAACCATCAGCAAAGCACCTAGGCTGTCTGGTGAAGCTGTCAGCCCTAATGTAAGTGTGCAGTGCTTGAGATGGAAGCCATACAGTGAAACTAAATTCTTCAGTATATCTTAGTATGCTCGTTATATTTAGCTCATATAGTAGGGAGTATGAGTTGGAAAGCATTACCTGAGATGCTTTTAAATGCTCTAAAACCAAAAGATGAAAAATCTAAATATGAACTCTTTTTAAGTGACATACCTAAGGTAGGTTGTGCAGCTGTTCCTCTAGGTAATAATCAATTTTGTCTTACCGTGATCATGACTGATCAGTTGTTAACAATCCCATGACTGTTTGATAACCTGAATGATAAGGCTACCGAAGACTTTGTAACAGGAACTATTAAAGTATCCAGCTGAGCTGTGCTTTTAAAGAAAATAATTCTGAAACTACTGAGGACCATGATGTTCCAATGGATTTGAATCTGATGGTTCAGAATTGTTATAGGTTTCTTTTAACTTAATTACATCAAAACTTCAATTTGAGTTTTCTCTTTATTAGGCAATCTTCTTTAGAGAATCTACGTGAGAGATCTGTTACAAATGCCATCAGGACAGGAAACTGATGAGCTAGAGTCAAGACTTTTAATAAACCCACAGAGTCTATATGCTACACTGTGTCTGAGTCAGGGGTGAATTCTAACATGGCGAAAACTCTGCTTAAAGATTTCTTTTGACTACAGTATTTGTAGCTGTGTCATTTGTATATTCTAGTATCTGTGAAAAGCTTGAACTCATTGTAGCCTTCTCCTTGATAGGGCATATTTAACAGGGTCCTCTCTCATCTCTGCATGCTTACCTACCGTAATGAAACTGGTGGAAACCTAAGTTACCTATGAGCTCTCTACTCTTGTCAAAGGTTCAAAAGTTAGTAACAGTCAACCAGTGGCAGACCCACATCCAAAGACCTTGACTATGTTTGGTTGCCCTCCGAAACCAGCTAAAAATGAAACAAACCAGAATAACTCCAGGTCCTGCCAAAAAAGGCTCTCACACCCCCAATATCCTTTATTTGTCAGGGCCTTAGAGAAAGTCTGAAACCCACATAAAAATTAAAAAAATAGTACAAGTTACAGAGTAGAATTTCCTGAATTATTGTGAATATATAATACATTTCAAATCACAGTTAGAAAGCACAAACTGGTGTAAACCAGAGCCAAATCCTATTCCTTACAAGAGATCTGTGTGAAAAGCTCACAGCAATTACCAGTGTGCTGAAGTAAAGAAATGCTCATTCATGCTGCAGACTGCCAGGGTATCCAGTGAGTTACAAAAGCCCACTCATGCTGAGCACCCTACTTTCTCAAGAAAATGCTTAGTAAAATTGTGTTCCCCAGCCTTGATTTTTCTCCCTTGCCCTTCAAGTGATGAGTTTTGCCTTTCTCCCTGGGCTTCCCTTTACTTAAAAGAAAAGCGGGTCTTAAAATCCTTGTGCCATCAAGGCAGTTGCAGTTTTCAGACAAGCTGGCAGGTCAATTAAAGCTCATGTGATTACAAGGCTGCCTTTCCTTGCTAGATTTGAACTCACATGACAACTTGAGGTAGAGAACACATTTTTGGTTTTGATTGAGACACAGCTGCAATAAATGGCACAAGTTGTTGCCAGCCACGTAAGAATGAGGTAAACAAGTATGAGCGCGAAGTTCATAGTAATAAACTAAAATGAAAGCGTGTGTTTGTCTCTCTCTTTTGTTTAGTGACATGTGAAAGCACAAATCATGAAAGGCCACTCACTTCTCTAATATACAGTTAATATTAAAAGCAGTAGAAGATTAAGGCCAGTGCTTTGCCCTCAGTTACACCATGTTAGGTGAAGAGCATTGGAGCAATTAGGCCAGTGACCCAGAGCAGTGTAACTTGGATCGGAATCTGGCCCCAAGCAATTTGTCCAGGGTCATACAGTCAGTGCCTTCATCTATGAGTCTGTTTTTTTCCGGTGTTAGTCTTGGAGATGTAGGCAGTTCCACAGTCTCAGAGGCAGCTGTACTTGTTTATTCATCAGAAGAGAAAAACCTCATGCCATAAGAAGCTCCAGATCCCTTCCTGCTCCAAAATCTGTCCCTTTCGTAAGCAACAGGGTGGGAGTCTACTGAAAAATGTCACTCCCTGTTTTCCAGCAAAGCAGTACCGAGATAGCACCCTTCCAAAAATACACCACAAAATGGGTCTGAGTGCAGTCTGAATTATGGTCAGAATTTCATAAGGATGCATAGATACCTGACAATGCAGGCTTCTCCAGCTAAATGAATAAAGTACACTTGATAAATTGGTCTGCTTTTATAGTAGTTTTTCTGATGCAATTATTTGCTTTCAAAATCTGGAATTCCGTATAACTGAAGGTGTGCATTATACACAAATTCCAGTATATGTAAGTGTCTGTAAATTTCATTTCAATTTTTAAATGACATTTAAATTAAGCTAGAGGATGGTTTATAGTCTTTTACATCCCCCCTACATTAACTTCTTTCCCTTTCAGCAGCTGAGAAATGCTCATTTTAATTAAAATCTGTTTTTAAAATGCGTCTTGTAGTCAACACACGCTGAGAAGAGCCACTTACCACCCATGTACTGTAAGCTTGCTGTGCTGAACAAAATGGGATCATTACTTTAATTAGTAGTAAATATTGTGGTGGCTTAGTGTTTGCAGTCTACTATAATGTCCTGTTTGATTTCAAGAAGGTAGAATTGCACTAGCCTAGCTCTGATGGTCAGAGGCGCAAAAACCAATGGTGTGCCAGTAGGAGTTGTAGTGCAGCTGTAGCTATTTTTGCCACACTGCAATTCTCATTCCATAGAAGGTTGCAGAGAAGCTTGTTTAGCTTCAACATGATGAGTTACAGTAAAAAATAAAACCACTTCTTTAGTATAAGCAGTCTAAGAGAACTTATTGGTATAAATCTTTCTGCATTTATGAGTCACTCAGCAGACAGGATGTGGAGCAAGATGCTGATGTTTGGTGGTGTCATTTGCACTCAGTCTCAGCTTATCTGGTCAAATCAGTTTATTTGTTTTTTGATATCCATGGGTCATAAAAGGAGATCCCACCACTTCTCCTCAGCTCTCTATGACAAAGATTTGGTCAGTCCTTAGAGCATGGTAGGATCAGTAGATCTGCGTATCTTAGATAAGGGGAAAAGTAGGCATGATGGCACGTCAATTTAATATTCTGTGCTAGGTGTTTTTTTAGTGTCTTACAGTTTTCCCAGTCCTTAGTGAAGGAATGTGTATCTAAATGATTATTTACAACCTTCCAGTTGCGTATTTTTATCTGATAATTAAGTTCTTCCTTTTTCATAATTTCCCCATATATTTTTTAACACAGTGAAAATTAAATTTCATGTGCACACGTGTGTGTCTAGCTTAGCATTTTAGTGAGTTAACACTCCTCTACTTATGTGCAATAAAAATGCAAAAAGGAAAGAGGAAAAATTGGGTAACGGTGGCCCAGCCTTGTGGAACACCAGATACTTTATAGAAGCATAGAGGCATCCAGTTTTCATAAAAATCTTCTTCCAAAAAATATCGATAAGGAACAAGGGAAACTGTTGCATCTATTTCCATTCTAGTACTCAATCTGTCAGGACGTCTAAGTTTTTGGCTGCTATTGACATTCTGAATCATAGAATCGTTTAGGTTGGAAAGGACCTACAAGATCATCGAGTCCAACCATCATCCATGCCCACTAGACCAT